>JAPZDY010000004.1:5286237-5297187 GCA_029783645.1 Ctenochaetus hawaiiensis | reverse complement strand
TGTGTCTCCTGTGTATGTGTTTGGGGACCCAGAGAGTGAGGCCTGAGCATGTGATTTATTTCAGAATACTAATGTCTCTTTGATCTCCTCTGCTTGAAAAAAAAACACCCTGCTGGGATTGTGGGCACTCACACACACACACACACACACACACATGCATACACAAGCTCCAACACATGCACACAAATGCATATATGTATTTATATACCCGCATGCACCCATGCATACCTGCAAGCGCACGCACACACACACACACACACACACACACGCCCACATTAATACTGTTGTGTCCCCTCGTCTGACTGCTGAGCAGGGCTCATTTATGCACACACACTCACGTACTCCAGGGCGTCTAATCTACTTTAACTATCGTCAAATCCATAGAGATCCAATTACAAAGATAGAGGCATATTTGTTTTTTCTCTGTGCATCCTAAAAGACTAATTAAATTTTCATGTAAAGATGAAATTATTTGATACAACACAAACATCTTTTCATTTTCATAATTGTAATGTAATATCTTTTAATTGGGGAGCCTGTGACTATTTCTGCCTTTTTCAGCTGCATTTCTAGGCCTGTGATCCTGAAAAACAGTTGAATTAGTCACTTAAACAAGGAAAAGACATACTCTATTTACCTGTAGCCTTATCATTTCATCACTATTCCAAGTCAGGGTCATGAGAGTAAAACGTATGCCAGAATGCACTAGGCAGAAGTGCAGTCGATACAAGAGCTAACAAGAAAACACAAATAAATACTCCAACTCAAATTGAGTTTTTTTTTCTGTCAAGTTAGTTGTTTGTCGCGTATGTCTCTATTCACCCTGAAAAAGCAAAAAATTTGTACTCATCAACATGATGGATATATTTTATATTTAAGATAGAGCTTCATCAGGAGATAGCATGACAGGGATTATTTAGCTAACAGTTTAATTTATTTTAATAAATAATAAAAATAATTAAATAAAAACATAAAAAAAGGAAATTAAACTGTATCATAATCACAGCAACAAGTGACTGGGCAAGGTTCTTATCAACTGCTTAAAGAAACACAACACACAACTCTCGAGGTTTGTTAACCACATGAAAGGAGACTTACAAAAGGCTAGCTAATGCAAGACAGCGTTACCTGGGATCAGGGATTTTTCAGCGAGATGGAGACTTTTATTTTTAAATTTTTTACCATTAACACTGCTTAGAGAGACAGTGCTAACCATGCTAACATGCTGATATTAAATGGGTATGTTGTTTGTTTAAAGTGTTAGAAATTCATTATTTGCTATTTGGCATTAAATTTTAAATATAGCTGAGGCTCATGGGTATTTCAGTACTAGATGCATTGGATTAATTAAGTTTTTTCCCATTAGAGTACTGGATGAAAAATCATGAGAACTGCACATTAAAATTCTTCTTAAAGGAGGCATGAATATAAGAACCAAATTTCATGGCAATCTATTCAATAATTCCTAGTACATTTCATTTAAATCTAAAAATGTCAACCTCATGGTTGCATTATGAAGAGGTCAGGGGATCAACAAAGAGTTTTGGATACAATGTTTGGGAGCAATAAATGCTTAGAAAACATTTCATGGCAATCCATCCAATGAAAACTGAAAAAATTCGCTCTGGACCAAGTGTTGAACAGACTGACATTGTCATCCTTGAGGACTTGCTGCTGGCATTGGTAAATACTTCAAGTGTTGTTTTATTCACTCTAACCATTCTACGTTGTCCAAGGCAGCCTATTGTCAGATGTCCAAGTTTAATTTTTCAGCAACAACATTGTAATAACTCATATTTTGGATGATTGCACAGCCTTGAAAAAGCCAATAGAGAAAAGTTTGCAAATGCTATGATATAAAGTTAACAAAATGCTCTCTTTCAAAATTTAATGGTTGTCTATTCAACAGTATTTGATATACTTCAGTCCAGACCAGTCCCATTTTTAAGGAAGTCTCAGTTGTCTTCTCCTGTTTCAGTCATTGATTTCCCACATCTTCCAAAGTTAACTTATCTTCAGCTAGCTAATTATACATACATATATACTACATATATGTGTATACCTGCAATTGGTTGCTTGACAACCTTTATCTCAGTCTCCTCTGTTTTGAATTTATGCATGAACATAAATCAAAGTAAATTGGCAGCTCTGAAAAGAAGCAATTTTTCTCCTGATTCTGTGTGATGGGCACAGCTGGATGTGGTTTTATTTTTCTTGTGAACACCTCCTGTGCTTCCACTGATCACCTGCTCTCTTTCTCCCTGCTTTCTCCTGGGTCTGCCAGCAAGCCGCTTAAAGCTAAATCCACAGCTGTGAACTGGGATAATCAGAGGATAAATCAGCGTCCCGTACAAAACACTGTCAGTGTGTCCAACTTCAAGTGTCAGAGTGAGCAAGGCTCCATGACTTTCTCCTGTGTGGTGCTGCAGTCGTGGGAAAAATTCATATTGGATTGTGGCATATTGAGTTTATTTTTCTTTACCATGCAAATTGCATTTAAAAGCACGTACTTGTGTAGTTCCCTATTTGAATCAGCGTTGATTTGTATAATAAATGCCTTTACCTTGTTATGTCTCCTGGTCTCTTCTCTTGCACTGAGGTGCAAAAAGTAAAAAGTAGCACTGTTTGTTAAGGCCAATGTTACATCTTACTAAAAAATAGGACAATTACTCTTAATGTTGTGGAGAATGTAAATAGCTTAGAGGAGGGGGGTCACTGTGCTCAGAGACCACAGTTAGGTAGGGGATAATGTGACATTGTCTAAGTTTGGACAGGTATCTACAGTAGTGAGAAATATACACCATCCAACACATCAGACCCAGAACAGATGGTGCAATGACAAAAGTTTTCTCTTTTTTTTGGAGTTGAAGTGTTTTAATGTGTATTTTCTTTTTAACAATTTCTGCAAGTATGATCACACTGCTCAGGCTTGAAAATGTGAAGGTGACGGTTAGTCTTGATTCCTTCCTCCTGCAACCTCCTGGTCCCAGTTGAGACATGGAGTCTGTCAGAACCTCAAGCTCCTCCCTGATGAACACCTCCAGCAGCAGCCTGAGGGACGTCAGTTCATGCAGCTTCTGACCCGGCTCTTCTGGGTTTTTCTCCACTCGTCTTCGCAGCAGACAGCATATACAGCAGCTTGGTGATGCCACCTCTCATAAGGGGCTGCCTCGGGGTGACACAATGCACCATATCAAACAGGTTACTGAACAGGTACAGAGAACAAAGCTGTAAATGATTTCACCTGCTCAGACTCTGACAGACAGGGAGTCATAAAAACTAAATATCTATTCATAATTTTTTTATCATCGATATCTTAATATCAACAACAGATCAAATGACTGTGTGTAAGGTAAACAGGGTTGCACGTAATGATTAACCCACAGAATTTTTACCAACTTTGTGGTTCCAATCAACCTATAGTGACCATTTCAGCATCTATTAGCTCAATAATTTGGTTTTCATGCCCACAGCTTCATTTTTTTGGTCAGTTCTCAGCAATCACCAGTCTGCACCACTGTGGGAGCCGAGTTAAGCTCCAAAGTACCTGCTCGGCATTAAGAAGCTGACAAAGTTGACAACTAGCTGATAAACACAGCATTGCATATAGAATGTTTCCCAGAGGAGTTGGTGACCTGAAGAGTGACTAATGGTCTTACAGTCATGTGGACACTGACAGTACTGAGATTGATTAAAAATGTTACTTGCTAAATGCTGGATAGGGCTGGTTAACTCACTTGTTTCAAACTCCACATGCTGAGAATTTTTAAATCTTCAGCCCGAAAACTTATATCAAATTTCATCCAGCTCCATCTGGAGCCACAAATGGCTTAATACAACATCAGTTATAAGACTTTCAGAAGTGAAACCTGAGGCTTTTTCCATTTATACTGATTAAAAGATATAGTTTCCCCACATTGCAAAAATCCTGTCTGAAAACCAGAAAAAATATGACTGAAATATAAACTGTAAAACTGTAAGCTATAAACTGTATTCATGCACAGTTAAAGCTGTAGAAAAAAATAAAGCCAGTTCTTGTTTATTTGTTTGGTTTTTTTTCAACCTGGGTGAAGTGATACAGCAACGTCAACCACTCATCCTCTTCTACTCCTCCAATACTTAATCTGACCAGAAACTTCCTTTCAGTCATGAGGCAACAGCTGCAGCACTTCTCAGCCTTTAATGTTTGCAGCTGTATTGGCAACAGATGTATATAATGGTGATTTAAACCAGGTATGAAATTCTGGGGGCTGACACTTGCCTGCGCAATGACCGCTCAGAATGGTTGACCTTGCAGTGGAGAGGTTTCCTCAAACACACCCACATTCTCAGCTCCACAGAATATATAGAAATCACAGGAGAAAGCATTAATCAGATCCTGCCGTTTCATGGGTTGAGGGTCAACACACTGACAGTGACCCTGAAAAGTTGCTTCCATGCAGCTGTTGCATTGCTGCTTGGAGCTGCAACCCCTATCTCTGTCTTGCTTTGTGGGTATAACATGCCCTGACTATAGTCTGGCAGGTGTACAACAGCTTCACCCTTAAGCTGTCCTGAAGCTCACAGGCTTCTTACTTCTGCAGGAAAACCTGCAACCACAGACACCTTCACACAGAGAGGCTAGTCTAAAATTGTGGATACATCCGGTGGATCTGATTGTAACCACAACAGTTTACACCCATGTCTCGTGGCTCTGCAGGCTGTATGAGCCTCATTAGTTTATTAAAAGCTCTCTGTCGCCATCAGCACAGCTCTGTCGTCCAAAAAAACAAGCAAGCTGGGCGGAGGCAAACAGACGTAACTTCGCGTTCTGAAGGTAAACAGCGCCATCTTGTGGTCGCTGTGTTGTTAGCACCAAGAGGGAGGGGCTTACTTTGAGGCTACGTTGTCTGAACTTGCCCAGCGTCTTAGTTATGTTTTCTATGAGGAAGGAAGGCAGAAATGGTCCTGGAGGAGCTGGCCTTCCGTCTCAACGACAGCGGCTATTTAAACTGGCTGAAAGCGGGTCGGTGTCTGCTCTTACTGAAGGGTGGTCTGCATCCCTTCATCAGCCGGCACGCCAGAGCTTTCCACGGAGACCTGCTCAATCGAAACCCTTTGTTGCGGAAACCGTGTGAGAGTTCATGCAGACCGAAAGGCGCTAAGGTTTGAGCAGTCTAAAGTCTGCATAGATGTCATTTCATTTGGGACTTTATGTCCTTGCTGTCTCCTGCCTTTGTCTTGTTCTTTAAACAGCAGCTTACAGTGCGACTGTGAGACTCACTTAGTTTCAGAGTAAAAACCGGGAACAGCACAATCTGCCGCAACTATGAAAAGTAAAAGTCCTCATGCAGTTAAAGGTCCCTCTTTGTGTTTGTAAAAGGCAATATGATGGTTTTGGAGTTGATTAGAAGACAAAGTAGCCAACTTAAATGTACTTGACCTCATCAAAGGCCATCTCCTATCATTATATTTCTTACCTTTTCTCACTTAAATTTGAGTAAGTTTTTATGTTTTTTTTAGTTTTCACCATCGTGCCGTGGGTGCTCAGAGTGGCAGAGAACAATCCTGCAGCACCACCGGCAGCCAGATGCCTCAGTGAACTGGGACAACTGTTTTCCTCCAAACTGGAGAACAGACCACTGGGAACTAGCCAAGGTGGGCCACACACCACACCACTACGCACACATTCATTTAATTTACATTTTCCATGAAGAGGTCATTGATATGATATGTATGATACAATATAAAAAAAATTTCATTAACAAATGAGAGCAGCTGCTGAAAAAGCACACAGCCACTGGCCTTTACTCTTTATTTCATAAGGAAATAAGCTTACACTTTATTTTTCAATTGTGAATGTACATCAGTCAAAACTGAAGTCATAACTTTCTATGCTGATTGCATTTGCTAATTTTTTGACTCAATAACAAGGGTGCGTATGAGTGTAGAAGATAACTGGTACTGGCAATAATGATGATATTTTAAAATGAAAAATTGATGTTGTGTTAAAGATGCACCAACAATAATATTGCTTAAAACACCACCTCTTTAACCATTTCCATTTTTTTTACATTCTTGTTTTGTCAAAGTTGTTGGGGGTAATGCACCATAACTCTGGTTGCCACCTGCTACAAAATATCAAAATTCATTAAGTCTAACTTTAGGATAAATTTGACTGACAACGTTGTTTTTTTTTTTCAAATCTTCTAGAGATATCATGATATGGTAATATTGTTATCATGGCTGATTAATGATGAAATAATCAAGGGTTCCTAACACACCTTTACAATGAAACAAGTGAAGTTATATTTAGTCAAATTATCCATATTATATCATCTGATTGAAAGTTCTCAAAAGAATCTGAAGATTCACCTAAATGTGTGAGTCTAATAAAGGTCTCTCTATCTCTCTCTCTTTTTTTCTCTGTCTCTCTGTAGGCCTACATGCCGCGGGGTCAGGGGAAAAAGACCGGGCCAGACCAGTGCGATGCTTCTGCTCTGCTCAACTTAATTAACTACTGTGACTGTTTCCGTTCTATGGATCTCAAATGTGTGAGAGAGGTAAACATCCAGTCAAGTCGGGATGTCAGTCTTTGTCAGTCTTTGTCAAGTTTGTAAATTAGAATAAGAAACTTTGCATACCAACAGGCAGATCCATAAAACTTAGTGTATTTAAACCCAAAATGTGTGTGCAAAGTGACTTGAATATGTGCACACTCCTGTCAGATGAATAAAAGTAATGTAGGTAATGCATGGTTCCATTCTGTAAATCTCTCCACATATTCCCACAGGTAATATGAGTGCCTCATTGAATATCTAGAGTTGAGCAGTAAAAAAAACGGTGACACTCATCTTAAGAGTCTTCACAAACTGCTTCAAAATGACAAAACTGAACACTCAAAAAGAATGTGAGTAAAAAAACATCAAAAGCAAAAATTAATAAAATGATTAAAACTGAGCACGGTGTCAGTAAGAGAAAGTTGATAATCATTTAAACTGCCATGTGAGTAGACATCAGCCATGCACACTCGATCCATGACTAACCACCAAAGGTATATTTGTTACTAATTTAAAAAAAATAAAACTGATATTGTTAGTGTATTACATCTTAGACTTGGTCTCAAAGGAAATAAGGAGGGGATGAAATTCAAAACAAAGAGATTTGTTTTTTGTTATAATGGTTCAGAAAAAAGATTGTTAGATCTAGATGATTAATGTGTGTGTGTGTGTGTGTTTCCAGGTGATCCGCTACAGAAATGAGTTGATGCATTCTTGTGAGTATCATATGACAGATGAATGGATGTGGTCCTACGGGGCCGCTCTGAAAAACCTCGTGCGACAGTTCAGCTGTGTACCCCAGATGGCAACAGCTGGTCAACAGATTGAGGAGGTGGGCATGTTTGTGTGTATGTGTGTGTGTGTGTGTGTTCATGTTCCACCGCTGCTGCTGAAATGTGTCCAGTCTTCAGTGACTCTCAAGTCCCAGTTGTGTTAGTGCTGCTTTGGATCACAGTTCGTGTGCATGTGCATTTTGTTTTTCCAGATGCTGGCTGTTGATTTGTCAATATGTGTCACTGGTTTGGACCAAGTGGATTCTGAGGGCCTGAATGGAATTGAGGAAGATTCTGTCAGCCAATCAAAAATCAGTGCCCACTTAATAAGCCAATGGGAGGCTGAGTTGCTACAAGAAAGACTACAGGAGTTACTCGATGCCTCTGCTGTTGCTGGTGATGATAAGAAGACACAGGTGCTATTACCAAAAAAAAAAGAAAAAAAATATTTATATATATATACATATATTTGTGTGCACTTACATTCCTAGGCATATTACATATAAAAAAAAAGATAACATGACCTCAAACGACTCTGTCTCTTCCTCAGGACACTGAGCAGTTGAACAGTCTGGCTGGTTTCCTGCAGGCAAACAGAGATCTGGCTGAGAGGTTTTCTGCAGAGCTCCAAACCATCAACTCACTACAGACCAGAGAATGAGAGGAAGGAAGAGGCGATAAAGAGAATGACGAGAAAATGTGCACTACGTGTTTTAGTTTGCCATATGAAATGTATTTAGGTCAGAAATTAAGCATCGGAGGGATTTGTGGCAAATTGTATTTGCATGTATACAGTACTGAAAATGTAAATTAAAGGTTCTTTAAAAAATGTATTGCCTTGTTTTTTGAAGTAGTGGTTTATAGATATTTCTTTTGGCCTTAAACATAATAATAACAATAAAAAAGGAAACAATCTACCAAGGTTATTACACACCCACAAAAGGAACAGTAAAAAAATTTAGAAACCGTACAAACATGCAAGAGTTTAGCTTTTCAATAAGCATGACCACCTTCCAGTTATGGACAGTGCCTCACTCTCAACAAGCTCAACACTGGTTACTGCTTACAGAGATTTTGTGGGAAATGACAGCTTTTCAGATGACAGCAGTGTAGACAGACAGCTTTTCTTTCATCTTCCTCTTCAAATCATGCTGCCATTTTTACAGTCCATGGGTGTGCATTTAAACACACTAACAGCACTTAGTGATTTGGAAATCCCAAATGTGATTCCTCTCTGATGCAGTGAGATGTCCGTCTTGCTATTTTAAGGAATGTCTTCATTCATTTTTCTCTTTCTTTTTGCACTTTCTGTGCCTGTTGTGTTTGAGGGCCATGTTTATTTTCTGTTGCCAGGACACTTGCCATCTGCTCACACCACACCTTCCAAACTTGACGGGCGTGTTTGCAGCGTCATATAATTCGCGCTATGTGCTCTGTGAATCACAGACGGAGCAGATATCGGTGACAAGTAATGTGTGTTATTTGGCGCTAAAAGCGGCCACAGTTCAGTCTGTGAATCAGGCCTCTGAAACAATGAAGTCCAGATCTGACAAGTCTGACTGAAGTGTTTTTTGAAAGAGACCTGATCTAATGTGATCTAAGCAAGGCTACATGTAGAAAACGCAGTAAATCTGTTATGCACCTTCAAAGACTGGATAAAAGTTTCACATATTTGAAAGTTTGATTGAGACAGCGTTAAGGCTTTATCCATCACAATTAACATGCTTTCACAACTGCGCAATGCACATTTCTTGTTCTTATACTTTCATAGTTTTTGTTGATTCACTGTTTCTGTGCATGTTTGCCACCCTTCTTGCAGATCTCTTCTTTAGATTGTAATATGTGTCCTGTTTGAAGTAAAGAGGTTCTGAACAACCACAACAATCCAAATGGAAGAGTTTACTGGAAGAACAGTGATCTTTAGCTGTGGACTGTGAATGAATGGGAAGTAGCGAAGGTTACTTTGCAGTCTGGTGCTTTTCCTGGAGCGACAAACAATTTTTGTGGTCTAAGAATAATTTTTTAATGTTAAGTTTTTTTTTTGATTGTGTCTCACTAATGGTACCTTGATCTGTTGCAGGTGTCAAAAGGCCATAAAGACCATAAATCAGTTGGTGAATCTGACATTGCTGCACTCTGTGTCTAATGAATAATTGCAAGTACTTCAAGAGGTTGGAGCTTGGAAATTTGTGTGAACAGGTGAACACTTATTAGAGCACACACACAGAGTACATAAAATTCACCCTTACATAGAAACAAAAAATTGTTGTGTGATGTCTCTAGCTTTCTCTGCAGTCACTAATTTTAAATGTCAGTAGAGCAAGTATCACAACAATACAGCTGTTGTCTTTAATCTTTATTTAAAAGGTCCAGTGTGTAGGATTTCTGGTGGATTTGTTACTCAAATATAGTAGGAATGCGATATATAGTATTACCAATAACATTTACATTTACATCAATTGTCACCCAAATTATAATATATGGTTCACAGTTAAAGGAATAATATGCAGAATTTTCTTAAAAAAACAATGTATAGAGAAGTGCATAGTGGTGTGTTTTTCTGCAGAGACACAGCCCCCTGCGCGTATTTCTCATTTTCTTGTTGTTTTGCGCTGTTTTTTTCTTGGCATTATTTGGTGGCAACCTTGGGGTAGAGTGGTGCAGAGTTGTCCCTGAAAGAGACGCCATCTGAATGGCAGCATGTGTTGCTCCAAAATCTTCATGTACCTTTCAGCATTAATGGTGTGTTCATATATATGCAAGTTAACCAATGCCATGGGCACTAACTCAACCCCGTACCATCACAGATGCTGACTTTTGAACTTTGCGCTGATAGCGATTTGGATGGTCCTTTTCCTCTTTAGCCCGAAGGACACAAATCTGTGATTTCCAAAAACAATTTGAAATGTGGCACATTTTTCCACTTTGCTTCAGTCCATCTCAGATGAGCTCAGGCCCAGAGATGTTGGCGGCATGTGTGGATGTTGTTGATGTACGGCTTTCTCTTTGTGTGGTAGAGGCTGAACTTGCACTTGTAGACATTTGTAGACAGTGGTTTTCCAGAGTGTTACTGAGCCCATGTAGCAATATCCATTACAGAATGATGTTTGTTTTTAATGCAGTGCCGCCTGAGGGATCGAAGGTTACAGGGATTTATTTGATTTTTTGTCCCTTATGTGCAGAGATTTCTCCAGAGTCTTTGAATCTTTTGATGATATTATGGACGGTAAATGGTGAAATCCCGAAATTCTTTGCAATTTCTCATTGAGAACGTTGTTCTTGAACTGCTGGACTATTTGCCCATGCAGTTGTTCACAAACTGGTGCCTGTCTCAACTTGTCTGGAACGCGTTGCAGGTATCAAAATTCAGAATGAGCGTACATTTAAAAAAACAAAAACAATGAAGTTTATCGGTTTAAACATTAAATACCTTGTATTTGTACTGTATTCATTTAAATATAGACTGAAAGGGAACTGCAAATCAACATATTCTGTTCTTATTTACATTTTACATGGTGTCCCACATTTTTTGAATTGAGTATTTGTAACAAAAACTAAACAATTCTAATTTTTAGGCGATTAACCATAAAGAAAACATAATTATTATTATTTCTATTATTTTCCATTTCTGCCAAAAG
>JAPZDY010000004.1:5244762-5278680 GCA_029783645.1 Ctenochaetus hawaiiensis | reverse complement strand
TGTGTGTGTGTGTGTGTGTGTGTGTGTGTGTGTGTGTGTGTGTGTGTGTGTGTGTGTGTGTGTTTGTGTGTGTGTGTTTGTGTGTACATGTGCGGCAAATGTTTAAAATCAAATATTACCCACCAATTTGTGAGGACCACAAAATCAGCAAACTGGACCAGAGCACTGAACGGGCAGGAATCAGTTTCATTGCCTACCTACAGGGCTGACACACACACACAAACTAACAACAAAAGACAGAGAAACAGATGTACTTAAACACAAATTGGACTGTCTGTACAAATACAGTGGGCAGAAAGAAGTTGCTCTATTAGTCTACATTTAGTAATTTCCTGGCTTTTGTTACTTCCCCTTTTTAATGCCTTCATTTTGATTCTGACGGTTAGCAAGACATTTTAATAAGCAAATGTTAAAATAAAAACAAATTTACCCATGTTCATTTGCTTATTTTCTTCTCATCTGTGAATTTTAGGAAAATAGACAATCCACGTTCCACAGAAGCTAATACATTTTCAACATAAAGCAAAGAAAGGATAAATTATAAGCACTATGTTTTGTTTACACACTCAGCTACAACACTCTCTCACAGACTATAAATTGTTATACCTAGGTTAGCTATTCTAAGGGTGAGCTGTTTTTTTTATGATCAAAATCTAATTAAATTCATTTTAAATGCATTGTGCTATGCCATTGTTGTAAATAGCATTAACAAAAAGCCGTTACCTCTCGCTGGTCCTCCTCTCTGTCACGGACTGGCCTCTGAGTCCCCTTACAGAAAGAAAAAGCAGTGACACATTTTAGGGGAAAGAAGCATGACGTCATATACTGTACATAGCTTCAGGAAGCCATTGGTTTCTTCCTGTTTCTTTTTTGGCAATTCTCTGATACATTCACTTCAAGATCAAAAGACTTAAATCATGTTGTATTTAAAGCATCCACATCCGTGTTTAGTGGTTTAATAGAGAGAAAACAAGATGTGGTGTGGCTTGCCATTGACCCATGTTTGAGACAGTCAGATGGTTTAATTTGAACTACCTAAAGTGATTGACGAGTTGTGTTCTTGTTGTAACTGGTTCGTGTCTACGGAGAGGGTTTAGAGTCACCTCGTGACAGCACTGACATATAAACCGCTTTAACCACCGCAGTGGGTCATAAATAAAACGAGACGAAAATGCGAAAAATTCACAAGCAAAGACGTCGCATCAATCCATCAATAAATTCTTTTCATCATATTCTCAACGAGATCAGATTTTGGCAGTTTTGAGCTTCATTCAAATTAATCTGTGTTATTTCTCAGAGAAACATGTTGATAAAGAAACAATATCTGTAAACAGAAAGATGAAATACAGTATAACCCGCTATCTTTTAAGGATAGGGCCGACATGAGTTGATGAAGCATTTATGAAATGTCATGCTCTAACAATATGTCTTGCAATGAAACCAAATGAACAGATATCATATTCAACAAAAGGAGTTCCCTGACCGGGAATCGAACCCGGGCCGCGGCGGTGAGAGCGCCGAATCCTAACCACTAGACCACCAGGGATTGCGTAGTACCCAAAATTCAGAATACATTTTACTACACTCCTAGAGTTATCCTGAGGAGTGTTTAAGTTATATTTAGAGGACCTATCATTTCCCGTTTACGTGTATGAACTGCTTTTCTCAAACGAACGACATAGGTTATAACGCTGAAGACCGTCTCTTGTTAAAACGATACTTTTATCAGCACACTATCCTCACTTTCACTTAACCTGCTTTGGTAAGTGCGATAACGTCTTCGCTCTTCTCTTGTTCGACAACAATGAACTTCTCATTGCTGCCCCCTGTGAAAAATTATAGAAAGCCGTTCTATTCTCACTAATGCCACTGGGTGGCGAGCACACGACACTTAGCCCTTCATTGTCTGCCTCCACATTCTGTTCAAGTAAATTCATCAGTGAAATGCTTGCACATGGGATGGAAGAACCGGGTATGAATACAGAATTACTTGGCTTTGACTTACTTCAACTTGTTCGGAGATGCGAGCTAATTTATGTCAGGTTTTGGAGCACACAGTAGAAAGCTATCTCTGACTTCTTGAAATCAAACCAGCAAAGCAGCTAAGTTAGCTTTGTCGTAACGGAAGAAGAGGGAAATCCAGGTCAGTAAGTTACCGAAGCCTTCTGCAACCACAACTGCATATTTGTATACAGTAGTTTTTAAGCAGTGACGGCACTTTCGATGTCTATGTCGTTGAGAAGGTTTTACGGTTTGTCTCTATGACAAAAAGTCTCGTACCGTCTGGCATAACTCATTTACTACAAGCAAAAGAGAAACAGGTTCATCCAGTTTTTCTTTTCCTCCAATTCTCTTAAATTTTGTCTCTCTGTTTTTCAGTCAGACCCAGCATGTCAGCCAAAGACACAATAAGACGTAATAAAACGGTCATTCAGATGACTCTGACTACAGATCGCAGGCTAATCCTAAACAAAGTTCATGAGATGAGGCTTATAACAACACGTGAGTACAACAACCTGAAAAGCATCAACAAAGAAGATGAAGAGGGGCACGTCATTGAGCTTGTGGATAAGATCATGAATAAAGGAGAGGACACCTGCCAAGCTTTTCTGGATCTCCTGCAAACTGATGAGGACATTAAAATGACATATCCTGAGCTGAAGAAGGCAAAGCTGAATGACACCAGCCTCTTAACTAAATCTGTGCAAGCCTCCTGTCCAAGTAAAATATAAATAATTTTGTTATAGAAATGATTGTCTAGTAATCCTCAACCCCCTGCCTATACATAAAAAAAATCTGTTTCTTATTTTCACAGACATTCTGTCACCAGAGTGCAAAAGGCAAAAGATGGTAAGGTCTTACTTTATAACATAGTATATTGTGAAACAGCACATCATTTAATGTAGGCTTTGTTGAAGAGTCACATGAAGGGGTAAAAATAATATTCTAACACTTAACATGAATAGTATTAAAAGTAAAGTTAAGAGCTTGTAAAAGTCTTGAGAATTAAATTATTTAAATGTGCCTCCCGAGTGTTTTTTGTCACTATGTGTTTGTGTTTGTTTCTATTGTTTTTAGGATGAGCAGTACAAGTTGAACAGCTGTCCTGTCGGCCTCTGCTTGATCATAAACAATGAGAATTTCATGGATGGAAATGTCAGAAATGGAACCAACAGAGATGCTCGTATGTTACAGAAAGATATATTCACAGCCTTACACTGTTGTCTTGTTTGTTGGTGGTTTAAGCCTCACAAAGTTTTGCTTTATTATCATCATGCAGAATGTTTGGCAGAGGTGTTCAGCTGGCTGGGCTTCAGGGTGCTGATGTGTAAAGACCAAACCAAGGACCAGATGGATCTAGCACTGAATTGCTTTGCTTCTCTGAGTGATCTCTCACAGCTGCAGGAGTTCAGTGTCAAAGAGTGGTCAGGCAGTGGATTCAGTGATCTTCAGGAGGCTCCTAAACATGGTGATGCCTTCATTTGCTGTATACTGAGTCATGGAGAGAAGAGTGCAGTCTTGGGGATTGATAGCCAGCCTCTCTGCATTAAACAAATAATCAGAACCTTCAAGGCGACCGACCAATCCAAGCTCACTGGAAAGCCCAAATTGTTCCTGATCCAGAGCTGCCAGGGAGAGAAGAAACAGCCTGGAGTGTTATTAAAAGAACTTCAATCTGATGATCTTTCTCATTCATTATCCATCCCCGAGGAAGCTGATGTTCTAGTTGCCATTGCCACTGTCGAAGACTATGCAGCATTTAGACACCCAATAGATGGGAGCTGGTTTGTCCAATCTGTGTGTCAGCAGCTAAAGGAGGGTTGTCCAAGGTAAATGCATTACTTATGCTTATATTGTTGGATGTACAAAATACTGTTGACATTAGGGATTTTTGAATGATTCAAGCTGCAAGACTATGATGTGATGGTTACCATGATGTATGCTGTGAATTTTATTGAATTCTAATCTGTGTCTTGACAGAGACCATAACATGTTTTTGTATGCTGCATATTGTTTTAGGGGTGAAGACATCTGCACCATCCTTTGTCGTGCGAATGATGAAGTGAGTCTGAAAGAGGCCTCCAGTCAACCTGGTGCAAGAAAGCAGATGCCTGAGGTTCGGTTCACCCTGCGGAAGAGACTTGTGCTGTCACCACATCATTACTGAATCTCCACCCACACAAATCATGTAAACATAGAATGAATTGTGCCTTAATTAAGGATTTGTAATAACTCAGGTGAAGGGTTTTCTTTATAAAAGTGCTACATCTTTTATTAATGTAAATATGTTATTTTTTAAATCATCACATTGAATCATTCTGTTTTATATGGTCCTATTTTTGTCTCAAATAAACATTTGTATGTTTCCCTGGTGAGTCCATGATTTAAGGGGGGGGGGGGGTAGTGACCTTTTTAAACAGGTTATTCCTTTTAAGAAATGTCTGTCAAATCGAAACAGAGCCACAATAACTTTAGTTCATTAATGTTAAAGAGAAAGGTAAAGGCAAAAAGGTCAGCCCATACGCCTCTCTGACAGAGATGAAAGCTGTTAATCATGTAAACCTATTTTCAGCTGTTTATTGTCTTTGCTTTGAACTCTGAACACGGAAGAATTGAAATAAAACACTCTGGGAGTGAGAATAAAATTTAATGGTGTGCGTTTGCGCTGATGGGAAATACCTTAACTCCAGATTCTGCTGCGCACGTATAACCGTTTTTACAACAGCGTCGTCGCTGCCATGGCAACTCGCATTTGTTTCTGTTATTTTGAGGCTGCAGAGAGAAGTACAGCGGAGGACTGCGTGCCAGAAAAATGACAAAAAGAAAGGCTCACTTATAGCAAAAGACTGTCTCAAAAAGCTGTTCCCACTAAGAAGGCACGTATCTTACTATCGGGAGTCTTTAAATAAGCCATTGAATAAAAGTAGCGTTAAAGATGGAGGCCCCGCTGGAGGACCAGACTCCTGCAGGTGCCTTAGCGGAGAATGAAGGACCAGACCACGAAGAGGTTTTGAAAGGCTCTGTCGAAGCTATCACATTCATGTCCAGCATTGGTGAGTCTATTTTCCAGGCTTTTCTGAAGTGCTTACAAGAGAGTTGAGAATTAGCACCACCTGGCTTTGGCACATCTTGCCCCTGTCAGATTTGGTAAGGGGCCTCTCCATTTAACATGCGTAAGAAGCAGAATTTAAAAATATGAGCTTTATGAAACTGTAGGCTCTATTGTGTCTCATGTACAAACAAGTCTCTCCCACTTGTCTCAGAGCCCGCAGAGCTGCAGAAGTGTGTGTTTCCAGACTCTCTGGTGACTGTGTCAGAGGGCGGCCGAGACCTGGGCAAGTTCAGTGTGACAGTGGAGTTTACCAGCAGGGGCCTGCAGCCCTGTATGCTGCTGCATGCTCAGAGCCAGGGAGCCATTGATGACTCCCCCTGTGGAACAACAGTGACAGGTGAGGGGAAAGCAGAGTCCTGATCGCTTTTGTTTTGTCTATATAAGGATGATTTCATATCTTCATGTCTTTTGTGCATTTAAGCATATCTAACCACAGACCTGGAAGTGCTGGAGGAAGATTACCATGAGTATGTCAAGGTAAGTCATTGTAAGCTTCCCATACTGCAGTGGCTCTCAAACTGTGGGGTCCTCAGTGGTGGGGCATGGAGCCAATATAGATGGGGCTTGGATAACCAGGAGAAAAATATGGAATGAAACTAACTTAATATGATTTCTCTTTATTATTAATTCAATAAAATTCAACTTTGGATTTAAATAATTGTAATTTTTTTATTTTTTACTTTCTGCTTCATTGTGAACAATAGATAAAATTTGTGAGGTCGGGGGAATGCGCATGTTTTTAAAAATCTGAAGGGTGTCATGCCAGTAAAAGTTTAAAAACCAATTTTAGCACACATGGATCAGATGCCCTAAGTGAAAACACTGAACCCTGGTGTTTGCATGTCTTACATGCTTATGCCTCATCTCGCTGTTTTCAATTTGCATTAACATCCCTATAATTGAATTACTTTCAGCTTGAGAGCCACAGTTTGGACAAGAGGTGCCGCATGGTGCAGTGTGACGGGCAGATGGTGATTGAGAAAGTTACGACTGTGGGAGAGGTGAGAGAAGGGAAAAGAGTTTGAAGTGTTAGACTAACATCAGTGCAATTCTTGCTTGGAGGTGAGAGTACCAGTGTGTAATCCTTTTTTGCTCATGTACAGGATGTGACAAAGGAGAGAATTTCTTATCCCATGTCTGTCCTAAAAGGGCTGATAACTGAAGGCTCAAACCTACTGCTGATGCGCCTGTTTGCCCTGAAGAAGAGGGTGCCAAAACACATGACCTTCATCACCCTCAACCAAGGATTACACATCATCCACACCACCTTTGTGAGTAACTATGCTAGTATGACCGCTTGCTTATTTTGTAGGTTGTTTGTATAGTTGATTATTTGTTTCTCTGCGGTCAGAGCGAGCTGGGTTTAAAGCAGCTGGAGGTTGGGGATGTGGCAGTGGAGGTTTTTGGGGTGGAGAGGATTATTCACTCTGTGGAGGACAGCCCCACTACCTGGCAGTGCTACTTCCTGGCTGATGGGTAAGCTGAATGACTGCATCCCTTCAGGTTCTTACACTTGTACATTTTCACTGTCTCAGAATCAAACTGTTTGCAGCAGTTGAGAGGACTGTATGGTTTTTAGAGCTGCACTAACTAGTCAAATTAAAAGGGTTATAGTTTTAGTGTCACAGTATGAAAATACATTTAAAACGTGTCATTTATCTCTCCACTGATAATATTTCCTCCATAAACGCATATGGAAGACTTGGAAATTAAAATAGATTAAAGGTTCAGTGTGTAGTATCAAAGTATTTAGCAGCATCTAGTGGCGTGAGTCTAGACTGCAACGCTCTCTTGCTCACCCCTCCCTTTTGGAGAAGTTACAGAAGCTACAGTGTCCTCCAAGGACAAGAAGCTTGTTAGTAAAGATTACCCACCACTGCCTCAACACTTCATGTGTTGGACCATAAGATAACGTTTTCCTAAGTGTATACCTGTGCTTCTAAATGACAATATGAACATGCAAAGAAATGATGGAGCACTATTAAAAACATTTACATGATTTATTGACTAGGAGGTGAACAAACCTCTTATAAGTTCTTATCTTTCACACTAAATCAGTAACATTTTTCAGGTTTTAGATTTTTTAAACATTTTTAGGAGGTTTTTTATGTGCATGTGCACAGTTTAGTTACCATTAATCCAAACCTGTAACACTGAATCTGTAGATCTCTTTGCGCATAAACTGTTCATATCACTTGATCAACACATTTTTAAGCTGTTTATGTTCTCTGATCAGGCACTTGGCCAGCAGAGTGCAGATAGGATCACCAATCAACATGAGGCTTCTGCAGCTGCCATCACAGCTAGAAAAAGGTAACCAATACCATGATAAAACCATATAAAACCAGTCTCTATAAGGAAATAGAGTCAGTTAGGTTGTTTGTCTGTGTTTTATGTGTGTGTGTTTATGCGTGTGCATGTGTGTTAGGTTTTGAGAAGATTCCTCTGGTTTGGGAAGAAGACATGCAGATGCACTCCAAGTTCTTGGACAGAAAGGTAGCCGATAATGCTCTTATCTCTTAAGATGCTTAATATGAACTAATTTATTCATACTGACTGTGATTGACTCATACCCATAAATCTGGACCAGAATATGAATGAATGTTTTTATGTCTCTTGGGACAGGAGGAGCTGAAGGCGGACCATGCCTCGTACCTGAGACAGCATCCAGAGATCCGTGCCTTAGCATCTGACTTCTTGCAGTTCTTGCTATTAAGGAAACCTGATGATGTCTTCCAGTTTGCAAGAGAGTACTTCCTGCCTTATGCCTCTCGTTGTCCTCCTGAACCAAGCCCACAAGGCTCCTCACTCTGAAAGCAAACTTGAGGGCACATACTCAAAAGAACCATTTTATCACTTTCTATTATTTACTTTCAAATGGAGATAAAGTTTCAAACTTGCATTTAGGTTGGTCTTTTTTCCTCAGTGACAGATGACTTGTAGCATAATTAGAACATGGTGGAGATAAACATTACCTTTCTAACTTGAAACTTCATCTGAGTTGTGTGATCTTGCTAAAAAAAACGTAAGTAAATTGATTAAATTGGTTTGTTTGAAAGTGTTTATAGTTTGATTTCTAGTTTGAATGAGTAATGAGAAATTAAGATTTGTTTAAAACAATCATTATTTAGAAACTTATTTGTGCAATTTGTCTCCTCCAAAGTTTCTGACCGCAGTGCCTTTGTTATAAATAAAAATCTCAGGCTTTTGTATCAAAATTGTTAGTTGTACTGTACATGCCAATGAAAAAAATATCAGCAGAGTCATGGCAAAGACATGTTTTAAAAACGCGCATCAGTGTCAAATTCTGAATCTTTGCCTCATTTGTGATGTTGCCAACAACTAAAATTCAGTCTGACAGTTCTCCTGTCACAAACGCCTCCTCAGTTGTTCTTCTCTTTGTCAACATCCTTTTCTGTATCCTCGCCTCTGTCATAGGCTGTTGAGTCTGTTTTCGTTGCTGGGCTTGCTGGCTTTCATTTCCGTTTCACCCCATTCCCCACAAGCATTTGCCACTATGTAAGTATCTGTGATATGGTATAAAAACAAACACTCAGTGCAGTCAGCTGGCAGCACAACTAACTAACAGCTACGGCAGCAGCAGTTAAAGGGTACCTCAGAAAAAATTGTAAATCACAGACAGTTGAGGGAAAGCAGTTGGAGAGCACCAGAAGCAAAACCAGAACACATCATTTACATCATTTATAATCAAGTTTCAGTATCATTTTATGAGGCTAAGTGTAATGCAGGGGTTTGCACCATTTTACTTCTTACAAGTCATATAGCACAGAAACTAGTGACTGGGGTACAAAGTGATGGATATAGAGACACCATTTACTTTATAACAATTCTTGTTACCATCAAAATGTTTTTTAATCTGTTTATTTAAGGCGAAATAATTTCCTCATGTTGCTTTTAAAGTCCATTCCAACCAAGCGGAAGCGTATCATTTTTAAAAATAAAAGTATAAAATGTAAAATAAATTAATTTATTGAACAATGTTACATGAAGACTATGTGCTATAGCCTTCTCCAAATAAGTAATTGGAGCTGTGAGAACGTAGGTTAACCCAAACTAATAATTACTTGACAATAATGGGCTTAATTCAAATTCCTATGCGTCTTTATCGTTGACTGTCTTCATCGTCCATCTCTAATATTTTATTTTGAAGGTTGTAAGCAAAAAAGTTGGATATTCGTCACTTCCTCTGAAAGTGAAAACGGTTCAGAGTGATATGGATCTACTGACCGACGCTAGAGAGTACAGCCGCTGCTAACTAACTAACGTTAGCTACTTTTCAAGCTCAGAGGAGTTTTCTCAGTTGACTTACAGAAAATAGAACTTTTCAGTTGTGTGAGGTAAGTCTACAACTTCTTCAGATTTAAACATTGTATGTTTTCTCAACTTTGTAGACTTTATTTAGTCACTAACACGGCCGGTTAGGTTAACTTTAGCTGCGTTAGCGTTACGCCATATAACGTCCGTTCACGAAGTAACCTAGAAGTTGACTGTAATGTTCAGGTTAGTTGTAACTTTTGTGGTGTCGCCCTGGTCTGTTTTATAACTTTTCAAAATCACAATTTCCGTTTTTTTAAAGAAAAAAACAAACTAATAGAAAAACACCAAGTGGGTGGCTGTCTATGTTTGACGTCACAACAGCACGTTACTGTGAGTTTTAAAACTCGGTTATTACAAACACCGCTGTGATCCATCCTGTACGATAACTATCATATAATAATAGTGTGGCCATCTCTATGACACTGCCAACATTAGCTATCAGGAAACATAATATAGGTGTCACTGTTAAAAGCAAGGAAAAAAAATAAGAAATCGGATTGATCGGGTGATATACAGTTGTACCACACAAATACACTTGGACATACTTTACCATTTGAAAGGCTTTTTAAGAATGAAATTGGCTAAAAATGGTTATTTTGAAGCAAATTCAAAGAAAATACTGGCTCACAATGAATTTGCCCCAACGTCTGAAGCTCGTTTCCCTCTAGTTTTTACGCTTGGTGTTTTAAAAGCCACCAGGTACTCAGACTTTACAGGATGACAAGGAGAGACTAATCATGACCTTACGACCTGTGGCCAGGTCAAGGAATGCTTGATATGCACTGAGTACTTAAAAAAATAACAATATACAGTGATCTTACTTTTGAATATGGCCATTGCATGTGTATGGTAAATTAATATCCCCTTATATTTAGCCAGGCCATGGATTTTTCAAAAACGTCTTTTTTTCAGTGTTATAAAATCAGTTGTTAAATTAACAACTACTAACAACTAGTAATACTTCAAACTTCAATACTTCAAAACATTATAGAGGTATTAATACTTCTATAATGTTGTACTTATCACATTTTAGTGCACCTAAAGCATAAACACTTTTACTTTTTACCCCCTGATTATGTGTATTGTTTCTGCAGTTAGCTGAGTACCAGGCCTGTGCCGGTGGCAGTGGGGGATATGATGAACAGGCTGATGCTGTCCCGTATAGACGAGGATCTGGTGTCCTCTGAGGTGGCGGCTCTCTGCTTCTTGTGTCTTGATTCTGTCAACAGGAAACGGCTGGAGGGGGTAAGCAGCACATACCATTTACATTTGCCTTTTGACTTGTCTTCACCCTCTGAAGAAAAATGTCTCATATACCAATAACTTTTGTTGACTTTTTTAATCTAAAAATCAGGGTGTTATCCTTTAGATTCCTACATGGCGATATTTGCTGAAATAATAGTGCTGATGGGATTTTTTTTCTCAGTTTCAAACAATATTAATAACTTTTTTGCAAAGCCTTATCAAAGGCAGATACACATAGTGCATTTTTGATGGCAAAATCTATTTACGCTTTTTTTGAATGAGGTGTGTTTTCTACTCTGCATTACTCTCCTATTGCTATTTTCTTAGCTGTTTCATCTTGTTTTCTTCTAAAGTTTGTCATCTCAAATGTTTGATTCTGTTTTTTTGTTGTTGTTGTTCTCATTCAGATCAGGGATGCAAAGGGGCTGTTCCTGAGACTAGAAGAAAAAGGTTTGCTGGATAACCCATTCTTCCTCTATCAGCTGCTTAAAACTATCGGTCGATCAGATTTGCTCAGCCTCCTAGAGACAGACAGCAGGCGACCAGAAGAAACCAACACAAATCCCACCCTGTCAGAATACAGGTAGGAGCTGAAAGAAGTTCACTGTAATTTGAAGGCACAACAGTGTAGCAGAATTATAGTAGAGTCAATTTTACTTCAAAGTTTTTGTCTATTGTCATTGGTTTTTTTGTCTCTTCTAAACTGCTCCTCCTGTCCAATACTCCACTCTTTCTATCAGGGTGATGCTGTACAAAATATATGATGACATGACTAAGGAAAATTTTGAAAAGATGAAGTATCTGTTTAGCGAGAAGATCGGCAGAGGAAAACTTGAGACATGCAAAGTAAGAACACACCCACCTGGTCACACCCCCCTGGTCGTATAACAAATGATGACATGTACTTTTGCATAAAAAAGTGTAAAAAGACAAATATTTAAAATTTACCAAAGGAATGCTCACCTGACTTTGGGCCCATTTTATGAATAACTCATCCAATCCTTCATCACTGTGCTAAAAGAGCTCTCTAGATTTGTAATGCTGCTCACACACAAATAAATCTTTCCTTTTATAACAGACAGCACTGGATGTGTTTGCTGAAATGGAGAAGACTGGCCTACTGTCAGTAACAAAACTTGATGAGCTGCATGAAGCACTACAGATGCTGGATCAGCAGCTGGCCGCTACTGTGGAACACTTCAAGCAAAGTATGAGATATATTTACACACATGCATGCACATTCAAATAAATTTTACATTACTATGAAATTCATCAGATGTTTGTACTCTTTTCAGGGTTATCACAGCAGCAACCAAGCATATTATCTTCTTCTGTCATCATGGATCATCAGGTGTGTGAAAGTGTGCATTTGTTTGCAGTTAATCATATAATGAATCAATTTACTGAGGACTAGAACTCTATTGTTCCCACAGAGGTTCAAGAACCCCTCTCAGCCATTAGAGGCTCGTCTGTCCGTATCTGAGACACAACCCAGCAGTAAGTTGCTCTCTTCTTTTGTTTTATTGTTCACTGACTCCCAAATTATTTGAGCATAGAAACTTTCAACCTCAGAACTCTCAGCCCCTCCTCACTGCTTTACATGTCCACTCTCATGCTGTCACTCTTGTCACACGCATAGAAGAGATGTAAGTGTCTGCCATCTTTGTTCTTCAGTTGTAGAACTAAATGTTTGCTCCGATGCACAACCAGAGTTCTCCTCTCTCCCTGATGAGGTAAGCATGCTCACAAGCACACATGCCTCTCATCCATCGATTCATTTATCAGGTCATCATTGATTATGAATTGACTGTGTGGCTGTGCTTGCACCCTGAAGACAGAGTACTACAGCCTGACTCATATCCCTCGTGGTTTGTGTGTGGTCTTCAACAATGAGAAATTCCCTGGAACAAGTTTGAAAGACAGAGGAGGGACTCAGCAGGATGAGAGTATGTATCCTTGTATTTGAGCAGCCATGTGCTCTGATTTATTTACTGCTGACAGTACGTAAGAGCTACATAACACCATTTAGGATGCTCAGTTGTTTATCACAAACAGTATGATGTAAAATAAAATAAATCCAAGTATGCTTAAAATTGTTTCACTTTTATGTGACACAGAGTCTCTGCACACACTGTTCACTGATCTGGGCTTTACTGTGACGGTGTATAAAGACTTGACTGCATCAGCCATGCAAAGTGAAATAAGAAAGCTGAGCAGAAGGAATTTCTTGGATGAAGATGCCTTGGTGAGCATTGCTATACATTTTCAAAGATTTAATATCAGTCTTTATTTATCGCTTTTATAACACTTGAAATTTTGGATATACCCTTTCTATATTATCAAAGAAAGCCAGATTTGAAGTTTGATAACACTCTTGCATCTTTTCAGTGAATATGAAGTTCTAGCCGGCATGCTGGCCAAGAAACAGTACATTACATGCAATTAAACCATAACTGGTCATATTTACACTGCTTCTACTCTAAGGTGGTGTGTGTGCTTTCCCATGGAGAGATGGGATGTGTCTATGGGACCGATGAGCAGAAGGTGCCCTTGCGAGAACTGACACAGCCCTTCACCAGTGGACAAGCTCCCACCTTGGCAGGGAAGCCCAAGCTGTTCTTCATCCAAGCGTGCCAGGGAAGCGGCTACCAGGAAGGAGCCGTGCCGTGTCCCCCGAGGCCAAGTCAGGAGGAGGGCAACAAAGAGAGCCGCCTGGAGGAAGATGCCGGTCGTGTGTACGGTGAGACGGTACCCTCTGATGCTGACTTCCTGCTGGGAATGGCCACTGTGCAAGAGTGCAAATCGTTTAGAAACACCTCCACAGGCTCCATCTACATCCAGGAGCTGTGCACACAGCTGAGGAGGTCTGCTGAAAGGTGAGAGATACGCAAGGTTTAGGGATTTTTTTCCAAATCTGTATTTCATAATGTACAAATATAAAGAGCTGCATGTAGGCTCCCATTACAAAAATACTATTGCAAAATGTGTGTGAGCTTATGAATGGGGACTGTCTCACCACACATGAATATGTTGTAATGGGTGACACCTTTATTCTGAAAAACAAAGTATTCCCGCAGTATCCTATCAAGTCTTTATTAAAATTCAAAAGTAGGAGCTGCAAGGAGATTGATGTATGATGAATGTCAAGACTTACATGTTTTTAGTTGGCTTGTTTCAGCTGTCTGACATAATGGACCCATAACTTTATGAGGACATTAAAATGTTTTCCCTTCTTACAGAAAATAAGGATCACTGTCTTTTGTTTCCAGGTTTCCCAGTTAAGCCCACATGCTTTTGGTGTTTTCTAATGTATCTGCTGTGCCGATGTGATATGACAGAGCTCATCATGTTTTTAATATCACATATCATATGCCTACAATATGAGATAGATTAGATTACAAGATTAATGATCCAATGTAATATGTTTTTGATGTCTTTCTGTGCAGCTCGAAGATGGATGACATACTCACTGTCCTGACACGCGTGAACAGGGAGGTCAGTAAAGGAAACTTTCGGAGCCACAAACAAATGCCAGAGCCCAAGTACACCCTCACTAAGAAGCTTGTCCTTAAATGTGTGAGCTGAATGGGACCAAGTGCAATGCAGTAAAAGATCACCTAAATTTACCTTGTTAATGTCACTGTGTGTATGTGGATGTGTGTGAGATTGTGTGTGTGTTTTTATTCTCTTTGTATGATCAAGTGGGTTGGATGAATTAGAATTTTGAATGTCAGGAAAAAGCCATCATGGCAAATAAGTTGTTAGCATTCAGAAAATGTTTTTTTTGGATTTTTTGGATTGTTGGTGATTTTTTTCCATTCGATTTAGGAAAAATAAACAATAAAACCTAATTTGGCAAGTTTCTTTTTGTCACAGTCTAACAGATGGAAGCATTTTCATGAAGCAAACGATTAAGTTCATTATTCATCATTATTCTTCTTATTAATATTATTATTATTATCATTATTATTATCACCATTATTACTATTATTAACATAATTATTATTACCTGCTCTACACTGTTTTAAGCTGACATGAAACAATAAACCTAAAAGACAGTGCATCTGACAGCTTTCAATATTGTTTAATTTGAATAAGTGGTGGTATGGAGTCAGAAATATTTATGACAACGCTTTAATGTGAAATACTCCATTTATTCACATCCATCCATTAAATCTCCCTCTCTTTGTCATACTGTACAGGATCATTCAAAAGATTTTTTCACAATTGTGTTCAAATAAAGGTTTGAGTATATAAAAGGATGACTACTTTGATGTTCATCCAGCAAACTAACAACTTAATCACAGTACTAAACTTATTTTGCTTTGAAGACAATATTTTCAAGACAATTAAAACTACTTAAAGAAAATATATGCAACAAATGTATTTTTTTTCAGTGTAGTCAAAAATTTTACACTGCCCAATTCGTAAGTCTAGTATTCAGTCGTAAACAGTGGCAAAATGTAATTAAGCACGTTTACTTAAGTACTTCACTCAAAGACAATTTTCATTTGATGCCTATACTGAATACTTCTACTCTGTTGCAGTTTTGAAGCCAGTATTTAACTTCTGACTCTTCTACAATTATTTGAGTTACTCTTCACTTTGAAATAAACTAATAATTAATTAAAATGAATTATGTGGATTAATCTATCTGGTAGCATGTTGAGTTAGAAGAAATTGCGACACTAGTGGTAATTACACGTGAATGCATCACTTATCATAATCCAATAATATTATCCTAAAAAATGGTCCAGTGCTTCTTTTACCACTTGTATTACACCTTAACTCAGTAACATGAGACGTGTCCGTTGAAAATGAGTCAGCTGATCCCCCTCAGGCCACACACAGACACTCAAACACACCCTGACGTCTTATGGGTGTGTTTGTGTGTGTGTGTGTGTGTGTGTGTGTGTGTGTGACAGAGAGATTCCTCGGGACTCCACCCTGCTGCCTTTCACTCTTCCAGGAAATGTTCATCTCTGCTGCTCAACATACAGCAGAACAGACCTGAACACAGACAGTCAGACAGCCGAAAAACTTCACATTAACACGTTTAGCAAACCTCTTCAGCACTTTGGAGTATTTTTTGTGAGCAGAGAGGACGTTATCTGACAACGGCAAGCCTTCCAGTTTTCTCATCTCACTGCTGGAAATTAATTCGATCAGATTGTATTTGACTTTGGCATCTCTTTCTTGGTAAGTAGTGCAAATTTTGAGATGCTGTCATGTTTTCACAGCGACTATATACTGAAAGATATAATATCACAGCATTTGGGTTGAATTTAATCTGTTGCTCTGGTTGTGTTGGTAACCTCCCATCAAGTAACCTTGTGTTTTCCAATGGCTGGGCGCTATTCATGGCCGGGGAGCCGTGTTTGCCTTTCAGGCCAACGTGTCTCACCTGAAAAGGCTTTTTGTGAGCTGAGGTCGGGTCTCTGGTGAACAGGGTGGAGTGGGTGCAGCCTGCGTGCTCTGAACATGTTAGCCTCGTATTTAACCGCTCAGCCATCGTGTTTTTTTTTAGTCAAGTAAACACCAAACATCACAGTTGAATTTAGTTGTGGTTAAACTCGTGAACACTTCGGTCTGCTGCCTTTAGACTTAGCCCAGAAACTCATGATGCACATTTTTTTCCCCTTACACAGCATTCTCAACTTAGCTGTGTGTATGAATTTGGCAACTGCAAACATTTTTTTTTCTGTTTTTATTTGTTTGTTTGCTAAAACTAGATGAAGTTACAGTGCACTTTAACCTGGATCTAGAGAGTTTATTTTTTTAGGTGGAGCACAGGTGTGACCAATGACACTGATGATTACTTCACTCCATTGAAGGCTCTGTGAGCTGTGACAGTGAACCAGCATGCACTGCACCTGGGCCTTGTACCTGCAACACACAAAGGGAATTTTACCTGAAAAGACTTGATGTGTAATTATGGGCATTGAGCTGACAGTCTCACAAACATGGCTGCAAATGCTGGTATCCAGGTGTTAATGTATGAACGTTTTTGTACTGTTATGGACAGCTAGACTTATGTTTTACTTAATTTTTTTTTTTTTAAATCTGTAAATTTACTGCAGCTGTTGGAATAACAGAGGATTTTTTAAAATTAACCTTGCAAGTTGTTGTAGTCCTAAAGATCAGGATGTTTTCTCTTTGGTTTTGAATTTTTTGATCAGTTTCAGGTAAACTTAGCAGTTACCTAGTGGGTAAACTCTGTGGAAATGTATGGTTTGGAAAGAAGAAGTGTGGAAAGTCATGAAGACCAAATATAGGGAGGCTGCATTAGTAACACTTTACACTTTGTTGGTTATTTATCCTGCAACAACTCAGATATTATTAAGTACTAAATCATGGACTACGCCAAACCGGTTCTTGTTGTTATTTTCTTGTAAAGTATTTCTGTCCTTTTCTCTGCCCTCATAACAGGCTTCACATGACATTTGTTGCATTTCTGAGTCACAAAGTTCTGCTGTCAACTGTGATTAAAGAGGTTTATGTGAGGGTAAATGGACGTAAACAGACTTGCTACAATGGTGTGGAAGGAAGCATGTTGTTCAGCGATGACTCAGAACTTGGTGTTGTTGGTGGTTATTCTGAAATATTACAATCAGACATGGGAAGATGACACAGGCCAATAGCTTGATTATATCTCTTAGTTCAGCTCGCCTGACTGGAGAATTACAGTCCCGTCATCTGCTAACTGTGCCTCAGTGACCAAAACTGTGATCAGCCCTGTGACTGTTGGACTGCAGATACTCTGAAGCACTTTTTCCATTAAGTGTTTTCTGTCCTGCTGCTTGGTGCTTGGGATGTGATGTAATGGCTGAACAAGGTGGAGCCAGCTCTTAAATTCTTTCACTGTGTGTATTCCCTTAAACGCCCCACTGAAAATGGAGCTCAGAGGACATTTTGCATTTTGTAAACTGGGTAAAAAGCAGCATATTTAGCAAAAGGTCAGTTTAATATGTTGACTGAGTTTGTGTTCCAATATCTTAAGGAGTAAAATCATCTGCAAATGGTAATCGTAAAACGTCTGAGAAATCTAAATAATTTACGCTGTAAATGTTTAATTTGTTAGTGAAGCACTTAAAGTATCTAATAAAGTACCACAGTTCTCTTAATACTCATTGCAGAAACACATAAACAGTTCAGCTATACGTGAAAACATGGCGAGCATGTGTGTGTGAGTGGGAATGTGGTTTATTATTAGAAATTTCCCTCTGAGATGCATCTGGTGATTCCTGAGCCTGTGCTGGGTTTTTTGGGAACCACAGTGCTAAACAGAACCATCTGTTCACTTTAACCTGATACCACCTCAAATGTGTCCTGTAAGTCGATTATGATTATTACTCAGCCGTGTCTAAGTTTAAGTGTTGAATAAATGTGTGCACAGGCCTAAAGCCAGTCCGTACTTTTTCTAAGTGACTGAAGCCTGAATTTATGTATGTGTGTGGTTTGGATAAAATGACAAAGGATATAAAATTATTTTCTTTTTTAAATCCACATTATAGAGGTAGCCACTCCATCCTAAAAAAATCTTTTTATTAGTCCTGGACGTAGTGGTGTCCAAAATCAATGAGCAGACCTGCTTTGTGATAGTATAGTCAATCACAATATGGGTATTGAAATATTAACCTACCTGTGCCACAAACAGCTAAATTAACTACAGTTGGCTTAAACATATCTTTTGCATTTCAGGACTGCATTTTTTTTGGTACTTAAACCTGCATCAGCTGATCTTTTTTGGTCTCTTAGAGAAAGAACAACAAGCTGTAAACACATCATTGATAGGTTATCACTTAAATCAAAATATCATCAAAATCAACTGCAGTGTGCAAATTACAGGTGCAGTGTTTTTGATAATGGTAAAATGTGTCTCAACATAACATCACAGATAAAACTTAGGGGTGCTTCAGAGATGCCCCAGCCTACAAATCACATTCTCTTTGATCCCCATTAGCAATGACTCCTCCCGGGGCCCACACAGTAAGCATTACATCATAATGCAAGACAATAGTGTAATTAAAATCCAAGCCAAAGGGGGATAAAAGATAACTATAGGCAAACTACAGAAACAAAAAACAATAATTTAACAACAAAGTAACTACTCATAAGAATAATAACAACAATAAATCCAACAAATACCTACTGTATGTAAATTGTTGAATAGCTAATGTTAGCGAACTGTTGCCCATTTACACACCAAGCAGATATTAACAGTCATTTGCAGTCGTGTTTCTGTCCTCCTTGCAAATACACGGGAAGTATTTACTATTCATAAACTTTTTTGTCTTCACCAGCTATTAGCATTGTATACTGAAAACAGCTTCCTGCTGTGGCTTAAAAACAACACAAGCTAGAGAGATGAGAATGAACCAAAACAGCAGAGTTTTGAAAGGTAAAGCATGAACTGAAAGATGTTCAAATGCCCAGAAGAACTGAGGAAAACCTTTGAGATGGCACTGATTCCCCATGGGTTTTGTGCTGTTTTTATATTCACATTGTCATCTGTTCTTGATTTAAAAAAATGATTAGAGCAGCATTAATGGCCCACATAGTGTATATACTCTGACTGTTTTGTATGTCTGAAAAGCTAAAATTTGTAAATATTGACCATGGTGATGTACTTGTTGGTTGATACCCTTGAATGTCTGCTTCTGCCAATAGAAACGTGAAGCACAAATGAACTGTCATTTATTCAACTTCCCTCCTCTCAGGTGAAATGTCCAGGTCAGACTACCCCCCAGGGTATGACGACTCGCGAGGCCCGCTGTATGCACCTCAGGGTGGGAATTACCCACCGCCTGCATATGGCTTCCCTGCCTATGGCGGTCCAGCACCAGGCCAGCCCTCTGCTCCATACCCCACTGGTCCAAACGCCCCTCTGTACCCAGGGCAGCCAGGGGGCTATCCTTCAGGCCCCTACCCAGGACAGCCTCACCCTGCTGGGCCTCCAGGAGCTGGCTACCCCAACCCCCCTCCCATGCCACCTGTAATCCCACCTACCATACCATCAGATATCCTGAGCTCTGGTAAGACAGGGACCACTGAGCATATCAATGCGTTGTCTCCTAAAAATCTCTGACCTGTGAAATGTGGACTGTGGCTAGAAGCCTGTCATCTGGTGGCTATTTTAGGTGGCATTTTACTCCCTTTCTGCTATTAGCTTGTTCGCTGCATCCTTGGCTAAGCGCCACCCAAAACATTTACAACTGGTTCAAAGAAATGCAGTCAGACCAGAGCATTTTTTTCTCCTATAGAAGAATATCAATTGGTATAGTAAGACCTCTCTCCAATGCTAAAACAGTGTGTGGGGATAGGACTGGTGATACAAGACTAGTCTCCCATTAAAATTAGCCCTTTTTTTAATATGTAATGGAAAATATGTGAAGAGAGCACTGTGTCACTTCTAACAAAACTTCCAAGGACGTTACATTTTGTAAGCTTGTTTGGGCTCAAACAAAAATCAACAGAATACTATAGCTCATTTTTTATTTATATCTTGTTTTTTTGTTCTACAAGAACCAAAGGTTCAATTTGCATGTAACTCACCACAAACCTACGCATTTGATGTTTTGTACACTGCAGCTTTTGTTCAAAGTAGGAAAACTGTAACATGTTAATGGTGAGCTTAAAGGTGCTGGCAGGCAGATTTTTCATCTTCAAATAAACTTAAGCTACTGTGTGTCCTGTAGCTCACATTTCTGTTCCACTGACAATACAGGTGATGAATTTGCAGCGAGCGGAAGTGGGTGGGACAGTTTGAGCATTCGGCATGCGTTCATCAGGAAGGTAAAGCACACACACTCTGACAAACCACAAAGCATAGTTGATGAGCCAGACAGAACAGACCAATTGTTTTTTTCTGAAAGTTAAATCCTGTGTGAACTTTCATAAACCAGAAGGTTATCGTTTACATTTATAGATATATATTAAACTTTGTGATATTTTATATACAATTAGTGGTAAAATTTTTTCATTGTTGTACATTGGAGAAAAAAAGACAGGGGCCAATGCTGGCTGTCACGTCCCTTTTGTTGTGCATGTGCTCTGCAGGTGTATCTGATTTTGGCATCACAGCTGTTTGTCACTGCTGCCATTGTGGCTGTATTTACATTTGTGTGAGTATACAGAGTGTGTGTTTTACATCCCTCTTTGTTTTTGTGTCTAAGTGTTTCAAGCTGTTGACTGTGCCTCTGTTTCTCTCAGCGGATCTGTCAGATTGTTCGTCCAGAGAAACCCAGCTATCTACTGGGCATCATAGTAAGTATCACTCTATGATGACATCACTGCCTTTAAGACTCTTTTAACACTGTTCTGTTATTGGAGTCAAAATTAAAGTTTTGTAATGTTAATATTGTTCTTTCAGTGCTGTGTATTTCATCACTCACCTTGTGCTGGTCTGCTGTAAGGGCCCCCGGTGAGTGCCATTACTTAGTTTTACAACTCGATAAAAGAATATGTGTACAAAGAATATTTATATGACTGCAACTTCTCACTCTCTTTGTAGGAGGAAGTTCCCATGGAACGTCATGTTGCTGTTCATCTTTGTAAGCCAGATGACTTTTGGTTGAATTTTGAATCAGGAAGTTGAGACAGTTTCCTGATTTTGAACAAAAATACTGCAGTTCTCATATGGTTTGACTTTGTTACTAAGCAGTGAGTCACCACACTCGACGCACACTGTGTTTGCATAATGCCTTTGATATGTTGTTTCTGGGTCTGTGTTTTATCAGCTCAGTGCACTAAATGGCTTCATGTAAAACCTCGTGGAGCAGTTCTGTTCCTCAGAAGGCCTGGATTGCGTTTGTTCGGCTTTGTGGGGATCAATGCTATTGTTACAAATATCTCTGTCTGCTCTTTTATACTTTTTTTTTTTTTACCTCTTTTAATTGTATCACTGTATCATTGTATCATGGCATCAAAAGCCTAGCAAAATATCACAATATTTTTTTATCACAATATTATGTTTTTAGCACTAGCATATATGAGATTATTACAAATATATCATAATATATTTTAAATTTTGCCCTTCTTTCTTAATTCTTTTGCTACAATCTTAAAGTTACTGTTGTTCAAGTCAGTTGCAGGCAGACCAGCGTTGTTTTTTTTTTTCGAACATTTGGATGTAAATGCATTACATGAATGACGAGTTTTTTGTTTGTTTGTGTTTACAGACCCTGGCTCTGTCCTACATGACTGGATCCATTTCCAGGTAAAAGAAGGTTGTATAATCTGTTGAAGTTATAGAAACATTCAGTCCGTTTCTCTCAGACTCAACTCTGCAATGTTCTTTTTACTTTTAGTTACTATGACACAAAAGCAGTGTTTCTCGCTTTGGGAATCACTGCTGTGGTCTGCATCGCAGTAACAGTCTTCTGCTTCCAGACAAAGGTAGAGAAAGTGTGTTTATATGTGTGTGTGTGTGTGTGTATGTGTGTGTGTGCTGATCAGCTTTATACGGTCTCTGTGTATTTGTGGGTCACTCGTATATGACAGTGCTGTTGGTGGTTTCTCTTTCTAGGTGGACTTCACCAAGTGTCAAGGCTTTTTCTGTGTCCTTGGGATCGTAGTGTTTGTCACCGGCATCATTACAACCATCGTGCTGTCCTTCAAATATGTGAGTTTAAGATGATGTTAAAAATAAAACAAAACATTTGTTTCCTGACAGCACACCTTTTCAAGTGATTATCATTGTAATGACATAATGCTCATGGAAACATTTCAGATCCAGTGGCTTCACATGCTTTATGCAGCTCTGGGAGCCATAGCCTTCACCTTGGTGAGTTTATCTTCCAACTGCTGCACAGTTTTACTGTAATGGTGGCTTTAGGTGTAAACTTAAATTCTTGCATTTGCAACTGTTGTATTACTTCATGTGTTTCCCTCTAAGAGAAAGCTTTACGTGTTTTCCTGAATGTTTCTTGTTTTTTCTTTAGTTCTTAGCCTACCACACACAGCTTCTGATAGGAAACAGGAAACACTCCATCAGCCCAGAGGAGTACGTGTTCGCTGCGCTCTCTATCTATGTTGACATTATTCAGATCTTCCTTTTCCTGCTCCAAATCATCGGCGCTTCAACTAAATAAGTCCATCCGAGGGAACCCAAGGGTCAACTGGGTGCAAAACTATTCCTGTTTTTTGAAACCTTGGCTTTGTTTTCAGTCAGAATCAGATAAAATTTGTAAAATCCTGATGCACTCCAGGGAAGGGCTGACTTTAAGATTTTATTATATTACAGGTTAATCATACGCACAAAAAATGCACTTTTTCTTAAATCAATATTTATCTACATCTACATTAAGCAACTTACCGGTGGTTTAAAGATTATTAATACTAGTACTACAATATATGTATACTGCAAATATCTTTAAGCACTGAAATGTCAGCTGCAACATTTATTCACTTTTGCTGGGCTTAACTTTAGGAAGATCGTCTGCATGCAGCTGTTTTGTTCTTCATGAACTGGGTCACGTCTGTATAGATGCTGAGGAAACAGAGAAATGTTTTTGTTCTATTGTTCAAACTCTAGTGTTGCTTTGAAGCACAGTAGGGGTGATCAGTACATTGTTATGATTTCTTAAGTGAATCAATCATCAGTACTCAAATACATTGTAATTGCTTATCAAATTTTCAAACATAAGTCATTTGTTTTTAATTTTTTGCTTTTAATTACTTTGGGGAATTGTTAGATCTTATGGTAAATATGCTATATCTTGTCGAGAGTTAGATGAAAGGATGGATGCCACTCTCATGGCTGTCCCCTAAATATAAGACAGGAACCAGCTACAATTGTTCAGATACTGATTCCAGTATTAGTATCTAAAGTATCTGAAATTAGTAGTATTAGCATCCAACCTGTCACTCAGGCGTCAGCAGTAACACTACTTCCCCACAGCATTTTTATTGCCTGTATGCAACATGACAAGTTTTTTACCACACAAGTAGCAAAAAGACAAGGTGTAACATAATGACTAGTGAGCTGCTGTTAGGGAAGCCTTGTTACTTTGAAAGAGGAAGGCTAACAGTTTCAACCTGCCTTCAGTCTTAATGCTAAGCTAACCAGACAGCTGCTAGCTATAACTTCATTTAAAATACAGAAATGAGAGTGCTATTGATCATCTCATCAAGTTCTCAGCAGGAAAAATGAATCAGCACTTTTCTCTATAAATTCATATACGGCTCTAATTATATGCATGTAAAAATGTAAACTGGTATATTGATGAATACCAAAAGTTTGTTTTTGAACTCTCCAAACTAGTGACTGCTGCACCAAGAGGAGTGTATCTGTGCCTAAAAAGTGATGTAATGTTTGTATGATGGAACATTTGATCCTGATCCAAACAACACAAGCATTGATACTCAAAATTGTGCTAAGTATCAGCTGCATTGATTCTTTAGTCCAGCTCAGTGCTTCTCATGACGGCCTCAGATCTGCTGTCACAGGTTCATATTATCAAGTCTTCACCAGTGGATTTTAATACGTGTTGCTTATTTTAATTATATACATTCTACAGTGCCTTCACAATGAGATTAGATTTTTTTACTTTAAGAAGTACATGTACAGTACTCTTTAAGCTTTTATAGTATTGTTACAGCCGTGCCTGTTTCTATATATTTCTGTGTTACACTCAGATTTGGGACAGACACTGAGTGCCAGCTGGGTGTGTTTGTCTATTCAAGATTACACGATCAATGACATGGTGTTAAATTATTGAAACATTCCTGATGTAAGTTCCAACTGATGTGGAACTTTCCAAAACCTCCTCAACCCCACCCAGTCCTCCATATATGTACATATTCATTGTGAGAAGAGACCCGGCCAAAGTTACATAAGCCTTCACTCAAACATTAAAGGTCAACATTTGAATGTGAGGTCAGTGTGCAAGTCAGCGTGGGATTTGTAAAATATACATAGATATATATAGCAATGATGAGGAGTCTGTTTGCCTTTTCATATTAAATAAAAATTTGTATTTGTGAATTCTGATTTGGTTTGTATGCAGTACCTTTTTCATACACTCACACATTTATAAACATTAATTTACATTAAATATTTATAGAACATAAACAACTTGGGCTCATAGACGTGATCATTAAATGGATTCATTAAAGCATTCAGCCAGAAGCAGTATGTTCCATCTGTGTTCATGAGCAAGAAAAGTCTAATTTGCAAGAAACAAAAAAAATCAGTCCAGCTTAAAGGCTCAGTCACAGGCACGTTTCTTCACAGATTTCCTGCATCAGCCTATGACAGAAATAATGACCCACTCCTCAATGTCCCAATGAGATTTTAGATGTTTTAAAGAGAAGCCCATGAAGTTTTCTTGTTGTCAGCGATCACTCTTTGAGCTTTAGAGGAGGTGTCATCGTCTCAGTAGTGACGTAGTGCAACTCACAGCAGCCGTACATGTCCATTATTGATCCAGTTTAACACTCTCAGTTTGGCGGTAGCGACTCCCTTCATATTCTCCTTCATTTGACTTTTTCATCCTCTGTCGAATCTTCAGCTGCTTCAGTCGATTCTTGTCCACCTCTCTCTTGGCCAAGAGGAAGCCGATGATTCCTGTGGGGAGGCCTATCATCCTGGGAGATCAAAAAATTACTTTACTCAGCGAGCACCATCGATGTTCGGTGTTATTCCAAAGCATAACCCTGAACATATTTTAGTACGGAAGGAGAAAACACAGTGGGAATGCAAAAAGTGTTTGACTCATGGTTGGAAAGCTGGTTCCAATTACTAAATTGAATCAGTGTAGAGGTTATTGTGTTGATTAGATTGTCTACAATACTGTAGAATTTTTTGCAAGACTGTTGTATTAGTAAATCTGAAGTAGAGTGCCTTGTTTTTCTGACAGACTGTGATTAGCTGTCAATTTCTGCTTAACAGCTGTCACTGCAGACTGTACTCAATTAATCATCAGAATAGTAGACATTAACCCTGGCTTACATAGCAGATCTGACACAAAGCAGACGCTGAGGTTTACCAGAGGATGCAAATATTCAAAACCAAAGTTCTCCTAATTGTAAAAATACTGTTACTTTTTTTTCTTTTAACCAATCAAAAATGTATATGCTTTTCAGAAGATTTAAGTTTTTCAGTGCTACTAGAAAGTACTTTACTGTTTATTTTTTGCATACAAAGGCAGTAAATTTGTCTTCTGGTTGCATGTTAAAGAAAGGGCATAATAATACATAATAAAAAGACAGCATGTCTTACATTAAACATCTCTCTCTCATCCCATAAACAGTGATAAAACCACAATAGTGGCTGCATTTAAAGGAGCAACAAGGACTCTGTAGGGATGAAAAGAGGTATGCTGTGTACTGAGATAGTAGAAAGCTGTCCTTACTGATTGAGCTGTTCAGTGGCAACAGGTACAATTTTTTTATATTTTTCCTGGCAAGGGACACTTTAGATCTTAGACCAGAGGGCAGGAGCTGGAAGTGCTGGTTGAGTAGGCAGCTGTGGTCATCCAGTATTTTATCATTTAAGCGTTGGACTGCTTTTTATTGGTGAGATGTCAGTTGGGCTTGTTTGCAGCCTGTGAACATGCTGCCCAGTACAATCACTTTAGAAAGCTTGCTTTTCCTACTGTACCTAAAGCCTCCCCAGCTGCTCACAGTGCAGCATGATATTCATGATGCTTAAGGCAAATTGCCCCTTATGTTGAGAACTAAAATGTTGTGTTGACGTTGATACAAATTTTAATTACACTCATTACCCTGTTCTCTACATTCACAGTTACATTTGGGTACATGAACATCAGTGAAAGAAACAGGCAGGCTCACTGGTCTCAAAGAAGGGGGGATAGCTTTGTTTTTTTCCATGAAGTCCATTTTTTTTATTTTATTGGTTAATACAGGGTGATTCGGGTACTGTTCGATATTTCTGATGATTTAACTTATCTTCAAGAAGGGTTCTTTTTTGTTTTACACTATAGGTGTACAGAAATAATGATGAGTCTTACCAGGCATATCCAATCTTCATCATAGGGTTCTTTGCCTTTTTCTTGGGGATGTATTCAGGACCTTCAGGTTCCTCCTCTTCCTCTTCCTCCCCGGCTCTCCTGGTGTCTGTGTGAGTGCTGCTTGTGTTGTGAGTCTGGCTGCTCCTCTGTGGCTCCGTCTTTGAGCTGCACATGGAGGCAGCAGAAGTTACATGTAGCTGCCGACATGGATCAGCAGGCAGCCGCAGACGCTGACACACTGCCGGTGTTTGGCTCCTCAGCACCGGGAGCCACCGGCTGGGAACAAGGTGCACACCTGAGTGAAAGAAAGACCGTCAGACTCCACAAACGAGACTGTTGTCCCCGCTGTGGCGAGGTTAAAGCGAGGGTTGAGTCTAGTTTGATAACGTATGAGTTACATCATTAAACGCAATAAACAAGTAAGTCACCTGACAAAGTAATATTACTCGGTGTTATTTACACCGAGTAATAAAGGGACAATACCGAAAGTAACGCAGATGTCAATTTTATTGATTTCTACACGCTGGACTTTTTACAGAACGTGTAACATTAAAATGCTCGTATTTTACCTTTCAATGCTGTCCTGACTGCTGTCACACAGGGTGCCGCCATGTTTGTAACTGATCCCGGACATGCGCAGAGGCGTTCAAATCACGTCTATGGGCTGACACCTAGCGGACAACAGAGATGTGGGGCTTCTCGAAAATACTGCAGGAAATAAATAGCACAAAACCAAGTTTTTTTGTATTTATTTTAAGAGTTTATTGAACCAACAATTTTATTCACATATCATAATTTTACAAAAAGTCTTGAACTCATGGAGACATGTTAGCCTCAAAGTACATCTTCAACATACAGTTACAGATAAACAGAAATTACACAATTCAAAGCATTTCCATCAACTGAAATCCAAAGACAGATGCCAGCAAATAACTGGAAGGAAAACAGGAGCATATTTACAAAAGTCAGCTTGACCTAAGAAACACCAAATTTTTTTCTTAAAGAGTCATAGAATCATCTGTACAGTAGAGATGATAAACTCATAACATCTCTAGTGCTACTATTATGTATGCATTACATATGAGCATTAAAAAAACACCTGCAACATCAACTTTATTGTTGAAGTATAATGTCAACAATAATGCAAGGAGGGGGAGAAAACCAAATGGAGGAATGAAAGGAGGACTTTAATCTTCCAGGATGTAGTTGGGATTGACGACGAGAACAACTTCTTCTTCTGCGCTTGCTGGCTCTGAGCCCTTCAGCCCTGCCTGGGACAGCTCAATGAGAATGTGATCCTAAGGGAACGAATACACTGTTAGTCATATCCAAACTTAGCTTGCAATGACAGATCTTTGTCTGAAACCAGTGGTTGTAATTTCGCAGGAGGGCGGACTCACATAGTGCACCAGCCTGTGGAGGACCTTCTCTATCAGACCCTTCTTATTGATCAGCTCCTCCTCAGAATCAATCTCTGACTCGATCTCCTTCAGATACCAGTTCACTACTGCACTTTTCTTCAGCTCCTCCTCTTCCTCAGCTGCAACACAGACATGGACAAGGACATGGTTAGATTCAATGATAAAGGGAATGACAAATATGGAACCATTTTTTCTTAGCTTAATGAAGGTAGTCATCTCTTACCCTCCTCTGCCCGACGCAGGTGCAGGACCAGCAGGTTGGAGATGCGTCTGTACTCATTGAATGACAGGCGAAGAGACGGCTTGGGTTGGCTGCCAGCATCCACATGACCGTTCACACCATTTACATGGCCATTAATTCCATTGACATGCCCATTAACACCATTTACACCATTCACACCGTTCACTCCGTTCACTCCGTTAGGGATGATATTTCCTGCAAAGATAAGCTTGCATTAAATAAAAAACCTTATGATGCTAGTGGATAAACTATCTTACATTCTGTGCTAATGTTTAGATTTTTAGAGAAGTTTTTTTTTTGCTTTTGGATATGTTTTTTATTTAAATTACCATCCTCCAGCTGCTCCTCCTCCTCTTCCTCCAGTTCGTCCTCTTGCTCCAGGTTGATGTCGGGCGTCTCCACTCTGATGATGGATTTGTTCAGAAGACGGAAGGCTTCCTTCACATGTTTGGGCTGCACCTGAAGACACAGAGAGAAAGGCAAAGGTCAACACCACATATCTTTTAATGATTTTGTCAGCTACACTGATAAACAGTATGTCAGTCAATTACATTGGTTATTTTGCTTATTATTGGAACTTCTTCAGAGTTTTGATCACATTTTAAGCTAAATCTTTGGTAATTTTAGGATATTTGACAAGTAAAGTTAATTCTGAGATTTTGTCTCTATGACAGAACTGCAGTTTCAAATGTACACTTGATGTTTGTGTTTATTATTACTTTGTCTTGTATCCAGTGTGTCAAATTTTCAGTCTGTAAAAATCTGTGCCTTAATCTCCACGTGCTCAACAGGAAATCCTTTTAGGTGCCCACCTCATCACAGCAGTGCATGCGCGCCATGCCTTCTGAAAGGCGGATCATGCTCTCCAGCTGTCGCACAGTTATCCTCCAGGCAGACTTGGACACACCTCCGGAGCCGTCACGCTGACGCAGACGCTTGTAATGCTCTATGATGAACTCTTCAGATTCACTGGATATCTGCAGGCAAGCAAGCATTAACATGCAATTGTTAATATTAATCACAAGGGTATAAATGGTCAAAGCTGGTGTAATACACAGACAGTCACCTTGGGTTTGAACTGCCTGGCAAAGAGCAGGTATCTGCGGATCTCATCCAGAGAGTACAGCCTGTCCACAGATTCCTCTATGCGGGAGTGCAGGTCAACGATGCGTCTGGCGATGGCGTAATCTGTCACCTGGGATACACACACAAGGGTAGACAGCTTTAGAAGAGCAAAGACAAAACTTGTAGGGAAACTTGGGGCATTATAGTGTCAGATAAGAGAGGATGCAAGATGACAAGTGAGTGGCAAACAAAGCAGACACATTTAAAACAGCTGAATATCAAATAAGAACACACAGATTATGCTGCATACAGGCCTACCTCGTTGCAATCGTCCACCAGGATGAAGAAAAGGTCAAAGCGGCTCATGATGGGGGCGGTCAGGTTGACGTTCTGCTTCAGACTCTTGCTGCGGTCGTAGCGCCCGCCGACAGGGTTTGCGGCAGCCAGGATGGATGTGCGAGCATTCAAGGTGGCCTGGAGAAGGCAAAGGAACCAAATGTGGTTATTCTTTGGAGAAAACTGAAAGTCATCCTTAACATCTTAAAATCACACTCTCCACTGTTTTGGCTGGACTGGATTTGCATGTCATGCTGTTAAAATGTTGAGGTCTCGTCCTTTGTGGTGACTAAATGTGTTTCTCTTGACCAAAATAAGGTACCAAAATTTTCTAGAACACAAACAAAGGAAGTTTGTATTTTTAACTTTAAGTTTTTACAACATTTAAGTAACTAAACTGAAGACATTTTCTAAATTGAGACAAAACTGAGTCTTGATGTCTGCATGTGTGTTGTGTCAACGCTCAGTTTAAGCTGCTCTTTCAGCAATTACCTTGACTCCAGCCTTGGTGATGCTGATAGTCTGCTGCTCCATGGCTTCATGGATGGCAACCTGGTCCTTGACGTCCATCTTGTCGAACTCATCAATGCAGCACACGCCCTGGAGGAGAACACTGCCGTCAGTATCACCAAAGTCACATCACAATGGCCTCTGCTGCCCTCTGCCACTCGTAACACTCACGTTGTCTGCCAGCATCAGCGCTCCGGCCTCGATGACAAACTCATGGGACTCCTCGTCTCTAACCACAGCCGCTGTCAGACCTGCAGCACTGCTGGCCTTGCCGCTGGTGTACACTGCTCTGGGGCTGAACTCCTCCACATGTCTGTACACACACATACACACATTTAAATTGCCAGTCAGACAGATCTTTGGGTTAAACAGTCAGTTCTTCAGTTGTGGGATTACAATGTTTATTCTAAGTTATGTACTTTAGGAACTGGCTCTTGGCAGTGCTGGGGTCTCCAACGATGCAGACGTTGATGTCTCCTCTTAGTGAAGTTCCCTCCATGGTCGTCTTGGGAACACCTCCAAACAGCATCAGCAGGATGCCGCGCTTCACCTCGTCATTGCCTGCACAACCACAGTTACCATTAACTGAAAATCCACAGCTCCGATACACTCATCAAAGTTTTCCTGGATAGAGAAAATGCTCAGCACTGGTTCCAGCACTGACCGTGGATGGTGGGGAAGAGGCTGGTGCACAGGTTGTGGTACAAGTTCTTGTCCTGGCTCATCTCAAACACCTTCTCCCACTCCTTCTCCGTCATCTGGCTCTTGATGCTTTCTGCAGTCTGCTCCTCCTCCCGCAGCTCCTTACCACCAAACTACAGGGAGAAAACACACACATTACTGAACAGCATGCATGTTTGGGGCCTGCTTGCTTCTTTAGTTGGGGTGAAAGCAATGGGATGACTATGGGAAAGCAGTTGTTATTGTGTCTGTCTCTTACTCGTGGGTTGGTCGGGGCCACATTGCAGGCCAAGAAGGCCAGCCTGTATGAAAGCTCTCTGACTCCCAGAGCTTTCAGCCCTCTCAAACCCTCTGACTCAAAGCCCTTGGGTCCTCCGGCTACCCGAGTACTGGTCTCTGCTCGCACACCTGCAGAGGGTACAGCAGTGACAGTCAGGAGGTATTAAAAACAAAAAAATGATGCATTCAAGTACTATCTTGTCAGGATCAGAAAAATTAGAGATAAACTAGAGGGTTAGTTATGACAGTCAAAAGTGTACCAGGAGTGCGGAGCTGAGAAACATCTGGCACAACAATTAGGGTTCCAGTGAAGTCACAGCGGTCACCAGCCTGAGCCATCTCCACAGCCTCGGCCCTCAGGACAATCTCCAGGGAGCGTGGGATTGAACCACGAGGCAGCTCCGCCTGCGTCTCCTGGATACGCACCTGAACACACAGAGTTAACGATAAATCAGACACCTGCAGGCTTCAGCTGTCGTCAGTACCAGTACCGTTCTTCATGCGTGCATAGATCAGTCACCTTTTGGAAATCAATGAACTTGGACTTGTGTGTGTCGAGGTGGAAGCGGGAGCGATTGTTGCACACGGGGTTCCTGCAGATGGTGGGTGGGGAGTATTTGAACTGCTGAGGGACGTCTTTGATCACTGCCTGGCAGTCCAAGCACACGAAGGTGCCACTCACCTGCAAACGTTCAGAGGTTATTAAAATGATTGTGTTATTAACTGACATGCTCTACATTACTGCATTTGTGCGTCACGACTTTCTTTTAGTGGATTTTGCTTCGTTGCTAGCTTACACCACTGAATATATTTTTAAAACACATGTTGAGAGCAAAACATCTTACCAGTTCAGGGTGCACTGGGTGTGTCCTCACCACCTGACCACTGATTCTCACCAGGGTGCCAATACGCATGGATGACAGCTCACGGATCCTGGATTTCACAGAAAAGGTCATTTCTGCTTTAGCTTCACTCATTTAGCATTTACCTTAGCATTCAAGCCTTAAATTTGAAATAGGGCTGGATGTTATGGACAAGATATTTCAATATTTTTTGGACCAAATACATCAATATTGCAACAAAATTGTGGCAACGACTTTCAAATATTCACAAAGTAAGTTTTTCGATACTACGTTTAGTACAGCTATAACTGTCTTGCAAGTACAGAAAAATCACACTTTTACACTATAATGCAGCCCACTAAAGCAGAAAAAAAACAATTACTGTTTACCATATATCGACACCAGTATTCAAAATCCTGAACCATCATTGAGTACAATACAAGAGCAAATACATATTTTCCACTGAAGCTAACTCAGTTTGTGAATTCACAGTAATATAGGTTTTACCACATGCCAACACAGCTGTCTGATGTTCACAGTGATTCCAGTGTTGTTTCTTACTTGTGCCTGGTGGGCAGATCCTCGAGGGCCACATAAAACTCCTTGTTGAGAGGCACATTCCCATGATCCCGAGCAAAGTTGCGCACAGCCCGACAGAGGAAGGGGTAAACTCTGAAAACACAATCCCCCATAGTTAGTCCCCAGCTGCCTCTCTGTGGCTGTTAATGTAACTTCACACAAAGTAAAATGTGTTTTTGGACTTATTATAAGACACCAGCTTTCCTACTGACACCAAATAACACTGTTGCAGGTCACTTTAGCATCGCGATCAGAGATCAAGTAAGGATGCCAGTCAACGAAGTGTAACTGGATTGGAGTTCCTGTGGTTAGCTCACCTGTAGTATTCCTCCTGGATGGTGGTCGCCAGCTCCTGGTTGAAGCCCTCCAAGTCTGTGTAGCTCACCAGTAAGGTGTTTCTCTCAGGCCGGATCAGCTCCTCGGCCTCCCGGACATACTTCACCTCACCATCGCTGGTCTGGAACCTTCACAAAGAAAAGCAATGAAATACAACACATGACAAATAGATCACCGCAACATTAGATTGCTAACATTATAGTTACTGATACAGATTTTTTTCTTTTAAATAGAGTATCTCTGGATCAACTCGTGCGCAGAAGGCCGGTAACAATACAATGAAGCCTGTTGCAAACTGACTTACTCTTCCAAGAAAGCCTGAAATAACTTCTGACATTTTTCAGCCAGCTCGTCCTTCACAATCTCTCCGGCATTTTCCGCGGTTGCTGGGGCAACATCCATGTTGAAATACCGTCAAACTGCCACAAAAGACTCAAAAATTTTATGAAATACAAATCCGTAACACCGCTTTCCGGACAGACACGCGCAGCAGGCTGACGACCCGACAACAGAGTTTCGCGCGAAAAGAGAGACATGTGATATTTGGCGCGCCGCTTTCGACCAATCGGTGATGAGATGCAAATATTCTCTGGTTTGTAGCCAATCAGGAGAATTTGACGTAGAGCCCCTCTGCTCCGTGCTCCACTCTTCCTCGTGGCACACTTCCTGCTTCAAATCCACAAAAAGTTGAAAGCGAGGAAAAGTGAAGACAAAAAAAGGTTTTGTTTGTCCTTTCTTTGTCTGCGTGCGTCTTTGTCGAGCATCAGATTAACGAAGCATATAAAAGTAGACATAATGATTACAACGTCCCAGTTTCAGAATAATAACCTCAACAACTTCTTACAGTGTCAGTTCTTACAGTCATATATATGTATTTATATATATCTATATATCTATATCTATATCTATATATCTATATCTATATCTATATCTATATCTATATATATATATATATATA
>JAPZDY010000004.1:5230054-5244610 GCA_029783645.1 Ctenochaetus hawaiiensis | reverse complement strand
TATTGCTAATGCGTGCTCAGTCAAAAAATAATGTTACGTTGCAGCTACGGACTGTGGCCACTGTGGGGCGCTGAACACTAACTATTGTGAATACATTATGTCTTCAGTCAACTCCTGTGTCTCTAGAGACACAATGTCAGACCAAAACATGCTACACAGACTTTCAACAGTGTGAGGTATCACTGAAAATACCAATATAATTCGCTGCAAGGAATGTTGATTTTTTTCACCTTGTCACAGGGAGAAAACACAAGTCTGTGACAAGAAGAGTCAGATACATGCAAGTGAAAATGTTTCAAAATAAAACGAACAAAAGACACAGCTGTGTTTCTGTTAATAAGTCCACTACCAAGTATGGAAATGGAGGTGTCTGCCAGTCAATCAATGCAGCTTTTAAGTGTGTTGTTTGCTCGTTTAATATGGGTTTGGTTCAATTTAAGGGAGCAAAATGGTTACCAAGAGTTCTGTTTACAAGTTTTTATCAGTTCAGCCTGACTAAAGGTTAAAATACCAGACACAAGGGTGATGTTTGCCAACGTTGGTCGATAAGAAGCCAGTTAAGGTAGATAATTTTGCTGATATTACCTCTAACTGGGTGCCTGGTCTGTTTTCAAGTCTATACAGGTGTGATTGTTGTGTCTGCATAGAACAGTGGATCTAATTCATGTCAGATACAAAGATCAAAACTTTTGACTCTGAAGAAAAAAAAAAGTTCTTTTTTGCTGTCACTATGCTCAGTATGTTGTGATGTATATACACTTTGACAGAGAGTGTTCAGAACATTTTTGAGGATACATGTGGATGACAGAGAAGTAACATGTAATAACTTTTTATTGTGTATGTACAAGTCACTGTTTAGGTCCTGAGTCCAAGTTGACCACAGCAGCTCTTCTATATAACCGATACTAACCTGCAGCAACTTACAAGCCTTCAGGAACTGAATGTTTGATAATCAAACAATAGCATTTGAGTGAGCCTTTACTTCAAGAGTTAATATAAATAGTATTTTCAAGATAAGTGTGTGTTTGGTTGGAAAACCCCCTATACTCCAAATTTTCTGATCTGTTTTCTGTCTTGTTACTTTTTATTCAGAGTAACAAGAAGCTGAGCTGATGATTTTCTGAAACAATTTTTTTGGCATTCTGCACAGTTTTGGAGCATTACTCAAAGCATTGTATAATGTGAAAGAGAACCAGTGAGCAATTACTGTAGTGACTTTGAATGACCAGTGGAGGAGACTGTTTAACAGAGCATTGCTTCATAAAAATGAAGCACAATAGTGATTATAATCTCCGGAAAAGTAGGACCAAACTATTTTTCACCCAAATACATTCCAGTGCTCATTCATGTGCTATATTTAAGTGTTAAAAAATAAAGTCTTCATCATTTTTCTGGTTGTGCAATACTGAATCTCTGTATAATACATATCTTGAAATTATTCATTTATAAAAACTTTGTCTTTCTCAATGACAACTGAGCAAGTTCCCAGCTGATGTAGGTCATAGGAAACAACTAAAAGCTTCAGGAGAAGTTCACTAAGTGTATATTAATTTGTGAATTTTTTGTCAAACAGCAATTTATTTTCATGCTCAACATTGTGGAAACATTTATAATCATTTTGAAACATGTCTACAATGTTCATGTTTGTTGTGTCTATTTTTTTCGGTGTGTGTTTACATTTCATTAATACAGTTTCAGCTACATTATACATTATACACCAGTTGTGGGTGTTTTTTAAGAAGACTTGTCATTATTAACAAACACATAAAAATACGCATAAAAAATGTTGTGTAATAACAGTTTATGAAGTGGTAAAAAAATGGCTGGGGGGGTGGGGTCAGTGCCTTGCTTAGTGGCATTGGTTGGAGAACATTTACGTAGAAGATCTGCACTCTGTCTCTGGGGGGTTCAGTCTGAGGACCATCTGTGATGACTATGAGTTTTACTCTATTATTCCATTAATTTCTTTTTCTGTTCCCACATCATTCTCCCGTCTCCACCTGCTGAGGTCAATACAAACACTCCTGGCGAGCTATTGGTTTCACCTGTCACATTGTATTAATCTACCAGGAACAAAGCAGGAAGTTATTGCAGGCCATTTGGATTCAGCCCAGTCTTTCTCTCCCTCTATATTTCTCCTTTTGTCTTGACCTCTGGCTTTCCCACGATTGTTCAGCAGCAGGAAACTCAGCCAGTATGAACATGAGGGAACCTGACCATCTGTAGACACACACACACACACACACACACACACACACACACACAATCTCCAACACTCACACAAACATGTATTCACCACAAGAGCATCTGTGCTGTTAAGGTCAGTGAGGAGGTTTTTTATATCATACTTGCCTTGGTATTGTAAAGACAAAAATGCTTAATACTGAGGCCCTCAGAATTGATTTGCAATTACAGGTACATTTTACCACTGGATGTACTTTGACTGCTGCTACTGTTAGCAACAACACACGAATCCAGAGATCAGGTGCAGCTCAAACACAGTCTCTACTGAGGATTTAAACAGCAGGCATAAGCAGCTTGTGTACAGAGATGAAAACTCTGATGTGTCATATTCATGTTGCAGCTCCTTGGTCTTGTAAGCAGGATATGAGAGAGAAGAGGGAAAAGATGATTTAAAGAGAGTCATTTCCTTGTGTATTTGTATTCACATGGTAACACATTGTCATTGTTTTGTTGGTGTACTTAGGCACACTTGACTTGACACGAAACAGTGTTTGAGGATTAAGTGCTGGCATTCAAGGTCGTTGGTGTTCACATCCAGATGAAGTAAATACAGAAGGGCTCGACTTTATTATAAATTTATTACAGCCCACGCAACCAAGAATCAAGCCCTGGCCAACCAAAGTGAATTTCATGACCAACAAAGTCAGAGAACATCAACTCAGCTAAGCATGCAGTTCATTTGCTAAGAGCCAGACTGAGTTGGAAATTTAAAAAAAACTCAAACAAGCAAGGTGGTGATCCGAGAAACTGTTGGTCATAGATTTTAGACAGTATTGACAGGGAACTACTCAAAGTGAATACTGTAATGGGAAACTCATTCATGTGTGTGTAAATGCCACTAAATTAAATCTAAAAGTTAGGAATATCCTTGATGTTTAATGTGAAATCTTATTAATACTTTGGAGTCCAAGGCAAAACAACAAAGAAGCATGTTAAGTTAATAGTTGTGACACTGGTAGTTATGGACTGTACCCGTTATAGGGCCTCATGCACAAACATGCTCCTGGGCTCATGTACAGTGAGCTCTAAGTTATACTGTGACCGCTGCAACTTGCAAACATCCTGATTTTTTTTTTTCGTTGTGTTCAGACAGATGAGAACTGAATTGGCTCTGCAGATTGAATTACATTGGATGATGTGGTTAACACCTTGGACAAGCACTGAATCGTTAACATTAACATCAATGATAACATGCTCACAATAACAGTGCTAACATGTTGATGCTATGCGACAGGTATAGAGTTTATTATCTCAATTTAAGTGAGCCAATACTTGCTTATTAACACTAAATGCAAAGCAAAGTTAAAGCTGATGGGAATGTCATTAGTTTTGCAGGATTTCCGTAACAAATCAAAGCTTCAGAAAAAGTGAGATTTAGGAGTTCCTAAACTTTTTTACCTCTAGATACAAAAGAGAAATGTAGTGTCTCCTCAGTAATAAAAATGTATAATTACATTTGTGCATAAGATGTTTATAAATAGAGCAACAAACAATGAACTAAAAACACATAAAATTGGGATTCTTTCAATATGAAAGTACATATCAGCTATAGTTAAACTTGCAGAGTGTCAAGATAAGTTTCCCTTTCATATAATCTAAATATACAATTTTGCATGTTTCATGTTTAAGACATATGCAGCATCAAAGCTGAACAGACCAGCAAAGGCAAAGCAAAGAAAAAGGGTTTTTATTCATTTGGAGACACAATAGACATTTGTCTGAGTCCTTAGTTTGGAAAATGCTGCACTAGATAAAATGTTAAAACTTTTTGCAACTCCTAAAAACAATATTAATCTGTGTAATAAATTTAATGCAAAACCATCCAACGGTGGCTGAGACATCCATCAAAATCACAAATGTGAACCTCCACCTCCTTCCAAAAAGGAAAAGTTTGGGATATAACCAAGTCATCAGGATTTATTCTGTAGAGACCAAGAGTGTCTGTATAAAGAAATATGGCAATTAATCTAATATTTATTGTAAAGTCTGGACCAAAACAGTGGGCTGATCTACACTGTCATCCATAGAGCTCTGCAGCCAAGCCACTAGAATGGCTAAAATTACTGACAGCTGATGCATGATAATTAATGTAGTCTAGTCCTTCCTGTGTTTTTGTAATTTATATTCTCAGTTTTGTTCATCATATCTGTAATCCTGGTGTATGGTTCACTGATACAAATATCTGAGACTAAAAACTTGAAAATTAAAAAAAAATCTGATTTCAATAATTTTTAAGAGCTAACAACATCCGACACCACATTTAAAACCGTACAGATCTTTCATCATATCTGTTTATTTGTGATGTTTCTTCAGTGTCTCTTCTTAATGTTGTTAAACTGATTTATTTTGTAGCAGCTCTCTGTGTTGGTAAGTGCAGAACTGCTTGGGTGTTTGATTGTTTTAGCTGCTTGTTTTTCCTAAAATGAGCTGCAGGAAGTCTTTCCTGTTTTGAATACACTATGAATAGAAGTGTGTGTATGTGTATGTGTGAGAGAAAGACAAAGACAGAAAGACAGAAAGAAAGAAAAAAAGGGCTAAATATATAAAGAGTTAAACGGCATGCTTGGTTTGCTACGTTGACTCTGATGTTAATATTCTAAACACATTTCTGTATCAATTAAGTTGCATATACACATGACAGGATACAGTTACAGTGATGCACAAAGTTTCTCACACAGACTCAACCCTTCATTGTGGTGCTGACTTACTGTATTCTTCCTTTATGTCTCTCACACAACTCTCCTCTTCATCCTCTTTCTCTTCGCTCCAGGAAACAGGACACAGTAAACTTCCAGCTTCTGTTTCTCCCACTTCCAAGTGGAAGTAGGCATGTGGGAAGCACTTTGTGTGTCTGTGTGTATGTTTGCGTGAGTGTGTATTAAAGCACTGGAAAAATGGCCCTCTCGACCCTTTCATGCTCCCTCTTCTCTCACGTAGAAGAAGCAAACTGTTTATATCATCAACATAAATCTAAACTATACCCCAAAAACATGGACAACAGCACATCCACATTCACCCTCATTCACACACAGACACACACACAAACAAACACACACAAACTCACACAATGTGACTCATACACCTGGACATCACACATTACACAAACACAGTTTCATTTCTCAAAAGAACCGTGAAACGCTGCGGACCAGTGCACTCAGATGCAGACGGCTGAATGATTATGAATCAATACAAAGAGAGTCAGGCTGATGATAATAAAGACTAGGATAACACACCCAACAATACCAACTGATTTCAGCACTTTTTCCGAACAATATTTATCTATAAACCTCCATCTCACATGAAGTGAAATGCAAGTATTTTTTCAGAGAACACCACGATCTGCTGGCACCTGCCGGCTGACTGTTGAACCAAGTTTGAGACAAAATAAACTTGATTCAGGCTTGTTATTCTCACACCTTTCCTGTCCCTCTTCAATGTGTTTTCTGTGATAAAACTAACATGTCTTCATCTTTATCTACCATCTCATTAGCTAACTTGGTAAACTCTACATTTTCGGGACAATTTGGGTCCTAATGATGATTTTGTTGTCCACTGGGCGGGAGACTCGTGAGGGTGGCAAAGCTTTGGTTGAGTGATTTAGCACACCAAGAATTCACACGGTTTGACTCAGTATGCAAAAATTAGAGAGAGAGGAGACATTTTTAACAAATATTGTTATTTTGTGTGTTTTATTATAAACATCTACAAAAGTATACAACAAGAACAGCTGCACCAAACACAAACAAATAACAGCATTTACAAGAAAAACCCCAGTGAGGAAGTTACCAAGTCATGAACCAGCAGACTTTCCTTACTTTCTCAGATATTTGTGTAAATGTCCTTATACACGCAACAGAAATATACATCATGTACACAATATACACACATATATACAGTAGAGACAAACACTAGCTGGAATGTAAACTGGAGGACTCAGACTCTGTGGTTGTGGAGGCTCCAGGGCGTCTTCGTGGTAAAATCTTTAAACTAGAAGCCCGGCTCAGTGTGAGGGCTCTACGGGCCGAACTCTTGAACCCAGCCCCAAGAAAAGCATACAGCAGTGGGTTCAGGCAGCAGTGTGCAAATGCCATAGGCTCTGCAACCGCCAGCCACACACCCAGGACGGCCTCCAGGCGGCAGCTGCGGGGCAGGACCTCCAGGCGCAGCAGAGCGTCCACAGAGATGCCCACTCCGTAGGGCAGCCAGCATACAAAGAAGCAAAGAACCAGAGCAATGGTGGTCCTAACCGCTCTCCGCTTCTGCCTCTGTCCGCCAAGAGGACCTCTGGTCAGCCTGGTGACGATGACACAGTAGCACACCAGGAGGACCAGACCTGGGATCACTAGACCCACCAGAACCAGCTGGAGGTGGAACACTGCAACCCAGAGAGGAGCATTGTTTGCTGGGTAGAATCGCTGGCACAGAGTGGCCCCCTCTCCTCCTTCCTGAGTCCGGGCAAATATCAAGTCAGGCACTGCCAGGAGGCCAGCAGGCAACCAGGCACCTGCAGTGACAGAAGAAGATGAAAACATGTAAATGAAATGTAAGAAAGGAGAAGATCTGTAAAGTGAAAGTAAAAGAATATACAGAAAAACAAATGAGCTTGTCGACACTCACCCACATAAACTAGCCGGTGTGCCAGCAGCTGCCTCAGCCCACCAGTGCTAGTGTCTGTGGCTCGCACCACTGCCAGGTAGCGGTCCAGGCTGATGAATGCCAGAATGAGCACGCTGCCATACAGGTTAACTGTATAGATAACATGCACACCAACACAAGCGACTGCTCCAAAGCGCCAGTCAGCCAAGGCTGCTTCTACAGCCCAGAATGGAAGGGCCAGAACAAAGAGAAGATCTGCAGCGGAGAGGTGGAGGCGATACCGGTCTGTGAGGCTGCACTTTGACCTGCAGACAAGGAGAGGGAATCCAGCAAATCCAGTCAGTAAGCCTTTGGGTCCTTGTCAAAAAACAAAGACATTTAATAGAGGCTTAACAACCACCAACCCCTTCAGAGTGGCCCCTCACCTGCGTTGGCAGCCCAGCACTACGACAACCAGGCCGTTTCCAGTGATGCCAAGGGTGAAGATGAGCGCATAGACCACAGGCAAGAAGACCTGCTGAAGGTCAGCAGTCATGGTGTGCTCCCTACCACAGGGCTCCTCGAGATCCAGCCCAGGTTCACCAGAACCAGAACCAGAGCCAGAGCCTGTGTCATTGTAGTCGTAATCCAGGAAGATATGCTGGAGACAGATGTTATATGATGACGATTAAGGGAGCAAAAACAGGAAGGACAGAAAAAAACAACATCCAAAACACAGATTTGTGAACTGTCTTTAACCATAATGCATCTTTGATAACCTTACCTCATAGTATGACATGACGGAGGCAGTCCCTCTCCTTTCTCAGCAAAGTGAGGTTGAGAGTTCTGTCTACAGTGGTTATATAGCTGTGTTGATGCTCCTCCTCCTAACACTCCAACACATCTGTGTTCCTGTTGAAACGTTTTTCCTGTTTTCGAGGTGTCAGGTGCTGATAGTGGTTCTATCACAGGATACTGTGCTGTGTGTGTGTGTGTGCACTGCTTGAATTGTTTTGGCCCTGAGACCTCTGGTTTTTGATAATCAAGATCAATGGGCAATAGGAAAGACCTCTGATGAGAATCAGACAATGTGTAAAGTGTGTTTTGTGTAAGAAACTGTATCTCTCGACTCCATGCTTTGTTTAATCAGGACAAGCAGCAAGAGTTTCAGTTCTTACTGGAGTGTGAACATGTTATAATTCCGTCTGTGTAATTTGTAGTATGAAAGTGATGTATGCGTAAACATGCAGGAGAAGGAGACACAAAGACGCAGGAGGAGGAGGAGAATTAGCATGGTATTTTGCCACTGAATGGGAGATGATTATCAGCTCTGGTCTGGCAGAGCTGTACGTCTCCCTCTGATCTTTCAATATCAATGAACCACGACTGTATGTTTGTGATATTAGTGTGTCACCTTTCTGAGAGCAAAACAATAATGTTACATCACCAGTACGAGCAGGAGCATGTCCCTTTGGATACTCCCATCATGCAATGTTTAATAAAATAAATAAATTAACAATTAGTCTGATGAAATGAGTGATTTCAAAGTTAACTAAAGAAAGCATTTTTTATCTCCAAGTTAAGAAATAAAAAAGGAATTCAATCTTTTAATTCATACGTCTCTTTCTTGGTTGTTTTTAAAAGAATGACTAATATCATATAAAGAGCATATTCAGCCATTTAAATTAGATTTTTTTTTTTTTTACTGATATGTCTATTCAGCTGGAACTAGATTGGCCAGCTGCTGTGTGTTGATGGGATGCTGGCTAATGAGAGAATGTACCACTTTGCTCTCAAGTTTTACATAGCACATTCATGATGTGGGAAATTAAAGGTTAAATGTTAAGGGTTAGGGTTTCCATTTTAAAATTAATTATTAACTAAAAAAAACTCTGCATTGATGCCATTGTATTGTAATCAATGCATTAACTGATTATAATCGAACTCCATATTTCACATCAATATATGTGATGTCAAGTTAGTCACCAGCTCCATTTCCTGATTGGTATGGGCAGTTCTTAATGTAAATCCTCATTCTCTCTTATACATTAATCCAATAAGTGAACAGCAACAATCTCCAAAAAACACCTGAGACCTTCAGGACTGAACTCTCACTTCCTTATTTCATTATTTTCCTCATGATTCCTCCACATTCACCACTAACAGTACAAACATCCCAAAAATAACATTCCTGCATAAAATACTGGAACGTGGAACACAGAGTAATGTAAAAACACCTTTTTTGTGGTTTACTCTAAGCAAAGTTATCCAGACAAATCAGTTAACACGTTACTTGAAAAAGAAGACAATTTAAGCAGGAAAGACACAGGTGTAGATAATTACAGTCATTAAAAGCTGCATTCCATTTAGATGTACAAGTTGCAGGGCTCCAGGTGTTGTGCATACTGACCCACATTAAACAACTGCTAATGTAATTAACTACACCTGTGCTTCTCCTACTGAGACAAGTCAAACTGTCTTCTTGTATAAAGGCACTGAAAGTAACTCAGGATTGTTAGAATGTAACTGGAGTGCTGATTTCGCCTTTAAGTGGCGCCATCATGTGGGCATTTAGAGAAAGAGTCTTATCCTGGACATCACCCGAGATGAAACTACAGGAGGAGTCTAATTAAACTAACATCTTTACTGTGTTACCAGAGCGAGGCAGCAATTAGTTATTTTTTTTACTATTCTTGGTTTGTTATTCTTAAAGAAAGGGCAGAAATGCACTGTGTATCAACAGTCCACAGAAACTGCTAAATGTAGATAGTATGCACTGTACTGGTCTTTATGGTCAGATACAGCGATTTAAACTAATCTTTATGCCTTGTACTGCAGAATAGCATAAAACAATGACAAAAAAACGCAAAGGCTACTTTCTAAAGTATCTTTAATTTATCATTTATACAGTGTGAAGACACTACATGCTCTGAATTCGCATGTTAAACTGATTTAGCCACAGTCACATAGATAATCTAGCTGAAAATACTCATGTAAGTCCACTGGTGAAAATGTTAAATCTGTCATGGGGTTCATGGCATATGGTCAGCAGCAAATATGTTAAAAAACAAGAACAAATCACATTTATTTACGGTTGGGTTGTTTTGTGAAACTTAAGGTAAAGGCCATATTAAAATTAAGAAAGAAATAAATAACAATTCACGTTTGTGGTACTACAAAGGAACATTGCTAACAAACTCAGATATGTACACTTATCTAGTTCCAATAAATATGTGCGGCACTCCAGGTAAATGGCAACAAGTATTGACTGGTATCGAAAAACTTAACGAAACAGAAGCTCAACAGATATGTTCGAAGCAAAAGCCATCTTAACACTTTACCAATTAGACTGTAGCTTAAAAATTAAAACTCAGGAGTCATTTCGCTAATGTGTTTCTCTGACAATCATGCTGCTGTTGCCACGCAACTGGACAAGCAAGTCTCTGAATGCAGTAGTCTTCTTTGGTGCTTTCTGCTTGGGTGGGACCTCTCTCAGCTTAGTGTTGTCTAAGCTGACTTTGGAGGGAAGCAACTCAACAGTCAGATCGCCATCTGTTTCATTGTTTATTTCTTGCTCTGTGCAACCCTCAGAACCAGGGCTGCTGCTGTGACTGCTAGCTGGGTGAAGACCACTGTAATCAATACAGCCAGTACTGCTGTGCTGGCGGTGACCATTGCTGTGGAGACGCTGCTTCTTAGCGTTGCAAGAGCTCCTAAAATCATCTCTTTTCCTCTTCCTCCTGTTCTTCTTCCTCGACTTTTTCACTAAAACTCTGCCATTCTGACGTCTCAAGTTCCTTGAATAAATTACAGCATATACAGATCCATTTAGATGTAAAAAGGCTTAGTGATCTGCTTTGCTACTGTAAGGACAGTGTGCTATGTGCAAAAATGCATTACCTCTGAAGGAAAGTGTGCAACCTCGAGCAGGATGATGGCTCTCCTCCCACACTTTGCTTCATTTGCTTTGCACTGTTAAGACTCTCCTTAATCTGTTGAACCTCTCTCAAAAGCTTCCTAATGAAAGAGAGAGATAAAGTGATAATCAGCTGACAGCATAAAAAGCTGTGTGGCTTCTGATATTCCAGGAACCACTTTGCATACACAAGCAGTCTTACCCTCTTGCATCAGACAGACTCCTTGGCCTCCGGTTCTTGATCAGGACCCACTGGTCACATGTCAAAGACTTAGGATCTGAAGAACAAACCAGAAATACAATTTTAAAATGTGGGAGGAATGCATCTGTGCACTGAATGTAGATTGTCCCTACAAACCAGCAGTGGCCTGCTCTGACTGATTTGCAGACTGTGCAGATGTGTAAAAAGTTATTTTTTGACCTCCAAACACTGGCATGACATTGGTAATTACACACACTTTCGCGAGGGAAAAATAACTTTTCCTCATCATTAAATTTGCTGTAGCATCGACCCAGTTTAACCAAACAGACATAACATTGTCTGTCCACTCACCATTGTCTAAAAGTTTGTTTTTTATCGGTGTCTTCATCGTCTTGGCCCTACGGTAGAGCTTTTGGCAAGCTGAGCACATTTCCTGTGAGGGCCTCAGTATCTTGGGAGTTGAGAGGGGAAAAGAAGGACCAGACGCTACACTGCTAGTAACAGAGTAACTGTCTTCATTAGACATGTCCACTCCTTCATCCTCCTCCATTGTATGTTTAGCATTGTGTGTATAGTCGATGATGTCGATGATGTCCCAGTCCCTCTCTTCATCTGTATTACCTACACTGATGTCGATTTTGGTCTCCCTCAGCCCATTTCTTTGCCTGTTACTCCTCAGCCTACGCTGGATAACTTCCTCCTTTGGGCTGGGACTTCTCTGGGGGCTCTTCTTGGAGGCCTTTTGTAGTAGTCTGGTGGAGCGTCTGGAATACATGGGTATTTCCCACTTTTCACAATACTCAAATGATCTGTAAGACAGAACAACTGTGAATTTCTGAGGAAAAAGCTCCAATATAGTGTAAAACATTATGTCAGTGGGATCTCAAAGGTGCCTGGATTTTCACATCATAAGTCACAGGCTGAGAAGGTTTCAGCAAGCTTCCATATGGTCTTACCTATAATATTCCACTCTTATGGAAGATGTATACATAAATGACTCCAAGCCATCCACCTCATACCTGCTGTCAGTCGCGGGCCTGTATTTTAAACACCACAAAAACATAACCATTATGATGACAGATAATCAACACTGTGTAAATGAAAAAGACAGTACAGCATTAGAAATGTTATTATGATAGTTTTTCTGCTTGATCCTAGTAGTAACATGCTAGTCCTTTCCATATCATTCTCAGTAAATTCTGAATGTAGTGCTGATGTTAAAAAAAGTATGTTACAGCTAAATTGCATTCTGCCTTGAGTAAAAGAAATTCTGTTAGAAGATAATGAGGGATACACAGTAATTACTAGAGTTGAGAAATTATCAACTGATGATGGAGAACGTGCTTTTTTATACTGAAATTACAGATGATGAATAGAGATGACAAAGATTAGCCAACGGTGTGGGACTTATTGTTAAAATGCAAAAATGTTACTGATTGTCTCATGGCATCGGTTAAGAAGCAGGTTTAGCTTTTAGGTAATCGCTATCGGCGAAAAAAAACTATATGTTGTGCATTTCTAACTTGGCCACGTTTCGGATTGCTGTGTCTCTGTGGTCATTTTGTCAAACCCATTGAACAGGACCTCAAGAACGGGTAATGATGGAGGGTCCTTGTGATACCTAACGATGTTGTAATAGCATATATTGTGGTGTAAATATAACTACATTTAAGCTAGTAAACGGAACTTGAAACTTGAAAATAATCGATAACTTAATGTTACACAAACCCCGGGCAATCGACCTCTTTTTGGGTTTGAAAACACACACACACAACTGTCCCCTATTAATTACATACTCCTGTCGTTTAACTTATTTCAGCATCCTAAGCTAGCCAAACTTCAACAATTAACGTTAACAACAGAATGAAGATTATAATGCTTGACATCAGTGCTAGGATGAGTTACTAAGCATTGATTATGAACTACGTCTCTAAAACTTACTGCGTCTCAAAACTTTCAAAGTTAACCTGTTCTGACATGTTCACAAATGCTAAATGTAAAGACACCTAGCTAGATAACCTAATAAAAACAGGCGCTTACTTGAGTTCATTCTGGCTCGCGCCGCTGCGCCTCAGACTGTGTACTTTTTCTTCTTCTTTGGTTTTACCGGCGGTTTGCATCAAAGATATTGCACCATCGCCATCTAAAGGGGCTAGATCATTATTACAACAGCCAGTTCGTCAGTCAAATTCTCATCAGTCCAGTCAATACTCCTCTGACCATGATTATTGAATTACTAAATCTACATTCTCTCTCCTCACAGCTTTTTAGGCGAAGCAGTTCACCTCTTCATTCCCCAGAATGACTTCATGAGCAGGAGCCTACGTTAATACCACATCAATGCCTTGTCTTCTTGCTGCTGTATATGCTGCCATGATTTCATAGAGTAAGTCTTGTCGACTACTTGATGTTCCTGATCTGTACGGGGCAGATACAGAGTCATTACAGAACGGAGCCTTGCTTGGTCTGCATTTTTTCACCCTTTTCAGAGCCAGTAGTATATAGCTACACTGTAAATACGCTAAGTAGATGTAATGTTCTTCCACCTACCACTGTTCTACAACTCAGGACTACAATAGCAGACCCTGTGTTTCCTGTTTCTGGATCAACCTGCGGAGACTTGTATTAACTGATTGTAAATTTACTCGCCAAATCAACTTTACTTCTCTCACCTTGATCATTTTCAATCTATTAGCATATCCTCTGTCATCCACAGAGGAACCTTAGGCCAAATTACAGTGGGCACATATTCCACTTGATGAATTCCCAAGTCTTTTTGCTGCACTTCATAAAACAGGACCCAGCTGATGTTGAACTTTGTTTGTGGAAATTTCCAAACAAATTTACAAGTGATCAAATCCAAAATAAAACAGCTGATGAGTGCTTATCCACCCTTGTAACGAAGACTGGTCTATTACTTGGTAAAATGTTACATGGCTTTTGGGTCAGAGATTTAGAGAAACAGACCTGATTGACATGCATGTCACAGGACAAAGAGTCAGCACTTAATTTTCTTAAGCTGTATTTATTTTTCGAGAAGCATCATTGTTTTTCCATCATGAATGAATGTGATTTTACAATAAAGGGGGAGTAGAGAAGACTTAAAACTTTGCAGGAACTGATTTACTGTACTTTTGTGCAACATTAGTAAATATATCACATATTTTTTTGATGTACTCATGGAGCTTGGGAACATCCCCAAATATATTGATTAATGTCTGCATTTAATATTTGTTGTGTTGACTGAGATCTGACCAGTGGAACAGCTACTTATTTATCATCACATTAAGATATGATGTTGAGCTCAAACAACATTCTCAATCCTTGTTGAAAGTGGAGAATCATGTGATTGCCAAAAAAGCTTGTTCCTAAACAAAACACTGCCATGTATTTCACTGAGCTTTCCCCCAGGTGCAGTTTCAACAGTGTGCTGTTATGAAACTGTGCCCTTTGAACACACATTACTCAACAGCACATTCAAAGAGTAGGTGGTCTGTTAAGAGGAGTGGTTCAAAGGAGCACTCAAAAGACAGACTTTTACCCTGTGTTTGACTCAGTGTGTTGCAGGCAAAGAAGAAATTAGCACAATGTGGAAAGCCTCAGTGTTTATGTTCCTGCT
>JAPZDY010000004.1:5196684-5229954 GCA_029783645.1 Ctenochaetus hawaiiensis | reverse complement strand
GTATCGTCCCTACACTGTATGGAATTGCATCGAATCGTTCTGTTTTTAAATATATCGTTTTTGAATCGAATCGTTACTTGTGTATCTAGATGTGTATCGAATCGTCTATCTTAAAGAGATGTGCAACCCTAGTAGTAACCAGTAAGTATTTTATATTTACCGATTCATACATACACAAATTATACTTTAAGTTCAGATTAGTTGTTTGGTAAGTGTCTGGAAATTACACTGTAAGTTGTGGGCTGTATTAAGTATTACCCTCTTAATTATCCAAAGCCTTTAATTTTTTTATCTACTGCACTACACTTGTCTATTTAGCCTTAAAGAAAAAAAATTCTTGTGTTCCACAGTGTGTCATACAAAGATTTCTTTGTATCATGTTTTTTTTAATTGACTGTTCATCCCTGTAGCAAAGCCAGTTTATATGTATGCAGCGACTGGGTAGAAAGTTATTAGAGGAATGGTTGTATCTAAAGTGATCAAGTAAGGATCAAGTTGGTGTGTGTGATGTTTTTCATGCATTGTTAAAAAAGAAGGGACATCATGTACGAGTTCACTGTTTGTGCTCAGGAATAAAACTGGTGATCAAAAATATGTTGAATTTAGCTTTATTTTAAGGGGATTGAAAAGTTCTGCCCCCTCTCATCATTGCAGTAAAATAAAGATTTGGGCTAAAAACTGTAGCTGGTCTTGCTTTCGTCATCCTGACTATAAAACAGCCTCAGAGACGCTAAGTCCAAACAAATTAAAAACCTAAATTTTTGCTATAGTCCTAAAATGAACTACATTCATAGTTTTGTATGTTTGTTTTTGTTTCTGACTTTGTATCCATTTTTAAAGGTATTTGTAATAACTGTGATAAAAAATATACAGTTTGCTTATTTGCTAGCTCACAAAAGGCAAAGGAAAAAAATATTTCACATACATTTCAACAAGTCATGGCACAATTTGTTATATAGAGAAGTAATCAGACATGTTATAAATTACTAACAATTTTGAAAAAGATAAATCACATCATCATCCACAATGCTTGTTGGACATAAGTGTATGTTTGTGCGCACTTTGCTCAGATAAAATCACAATGGGAATCAGAGTTTGCTTTGTGGGTTGAGCAGATCCTTAAGAGCCTCCAGGTTCTCCCCCTGTGGAGCTGCAGGCCATGCCTCGTGGTCTGGAGACAAACACAGAAAACACCACAGGAATTTAGTATAATATAACATATGGTATACACTGTAAAGATCAAAGTATGCATGCATTAGCAGGATGTAGATACCAGGTATCTCCCACATGGAGTGGTACAGACTCTGTCCTGCATCAACCCTCAAGGTGGCTCCAGAGATGTAGGAGGCAGCAGGAGAGAGCAGGAAACACACAGCTGATGAGATCTGAACAACAACAACAACAGCAGCATTCGTCTGTGACACCGCAACAAAGCAACAGACACACAGAAAGTACTCTGTATCTCATGCTGTTAGTATAGATATTTCCTATTTAACCTTGTTTGACCTTGCTATTCTTCCTTTCATACTGTGTGACATGGTCTTAAGAACACAACTTCAAAACATCTGACACTTTTTGAAGTTTTGGATTTTAAATTTGTTTGTAAAAAATATATGTAACTGTTGTTTAAAAATAACACTGAAAAGTTGTTATGTTACATGTTATAAGAAAAACAGATCAAATAGATTTACCATTATTGTGTACTTGAATAGAATGGATATCAAGTGATCAATCAACACAAAGTAATTTCCTTAAACAAGTGTATTAAGACATTGATAAAAGATGTTTTTGGATTTATTTTAGCAAGTTATAGATAGGACGTTGGATTTTTAAATACAGACATTGTAAGACTTGAAAATCCTGCAAACTACTAACATTTTTAAATGAAACTGCATGTGTATTACTATTAAGAGCACTGCAATGCATGCTTATAATGTTTTTTTTAAATGTAACAAAGCTGCTCTGAGTTACATAAGTGCCTTTCCTCAAGCTTCTGTGGGTGTCACCACATGGATACACACCTCTTCTGGTACTCCCAGTCTTTTTGCAGGGCTAAACGGAATAGACCTCTTGAAGATACTTGGTCCAATCTCCTTGTAGTTTTCCATCGCAGTTTTGGAAAAGATTGTGCCCTGCAGACAGACAAATGCAGAAACTTTAAATGACCGCATAATGAAAAGAAACCAATTCTGCTTATTCCATGATTTAAACTTACAGGTGCGACCGAGTTGACTCGGATTCCTGATGGTGCCCACTCGATGGCCAGAGTCTTGGTTAAGTTGTCCACTGCTGCCCTTGCAGCTCCTGTGTGGCTGTAAGGAAGAAGACAGACAGACTTTGAACAAACAGGATGAGAGGAAGAGTCAGCTATAAAGTTCATGCCTGGAGTTGCTAGGTGGTGCTGCTTACGCCATGCCTGGGAAACCTTTCCACATGTCAGCAATGATGTTGACTATTGCACCTCCATGCTGTTTCATCCACGCAGTGTAGACTGTGTGGACAGAAGAGCAATACAGTCACACTGGTATCCATTTTCCATCTGCTGGCACTCCTCAATTTTTTACTCTTTGTAACCATTCAAAGAAAATTAAATTGGTTAATAAAACAGTTTTGAATGTGAAAAGCTTGAATCAAGTTGTAGCAGGTTTCTTGATCTGAGGGGGGAACCAGGCAGACGGATTGTATTCTACAGGCTGTGTACTCTGTAACACCCTCCGTTATATTTCATTCTTGATTGCAATGGTTCTACTTAAAACTGGTGGAAACACAGGCTTGATTGGACTTGGTTTCAAAAATCTTGAATGAGGAGATTTGGTGGAAAAGGTGCCTGAGATCTTTCACAAACACATGCTGAAACACTTTTATAAGTATGCATCTTACCCTCCTGGCAGCAGTGGAAGGTTCCAGTTAAGTTGGTGTCAATCACAGCTTTCCAGCCTTTAGAGGACATGTGCTCTACAGTACTAGTGAACTGACCTCCTCCATTGTTCACTAGAAAGTCTATCCTGCCATGCTGCTTCAGCACTGATGATACAAGGGCCTTCACCTGCCGCACCAGGAATCAGAACAAGAAGCCACAATGAAGAGTGCAGATCGAAAATGTATCCAAAAATTGAGGTGTGTCCCTCCAGCCCACCTCATCCTGGTTTCGGATGTTACACTGTAGAGGAGTAACACTGGCAGGGCTGGAGGGAGGGATTCTCCGTCTCATCTCCTGAGCGGCTTCCTCCAATCGCTCTCTCTTTCTGCTGGAGATCACCACACTGCAACCTGAACACAAAATGGTTAGCCATTACAGGACTATGATTACGCCAGTGCTGAGATGTAGTTACTTTTTGTTGGCAAAAGAGGAATGACTGAAAAATTATTTGTAGTTGATCCCCCACAAGTCAGTCTCTGAATGTTTGCTGTCATGTAGGAGGCAGTGCTCTCCAAAGCAAGGAAGCATTTTGTTTTTTTTTTAATCAGGTCAACGTATGAAAGTTATTCTTCAGTGATAATTTGGGCATGGCCTACTCAGTGGGTGAAATATGTCTCATGCAACTAAAATCCGTAGAGGAAACTCTGTACAGGTGCAGCAAAAAAGTATGTGACCCAACAAATTCTGTGACTTAAAGATGTTTCTGCTATACTGCCACGAAACGGGAAACGTTTAATCACATAAGTAATTTGTGTGACAGTTGCTATACATTAAGCCCGCACACTATTTTAATAGTTTTATAAATTTCAAAACTCGCTGGTCTGACAGTCGAGTTTGAACCTTTTCTGTGTCAAAGTTCACTCAGTTCTTGTTATCAGTGAGCTTCACCTCACTTTACTTCAAAATGTCCATAATGTGAAAAAATATTTCCTTTGACCACAGCCTCGCTTCACTCACCCAGTTCCAGTAACTCTTCAGAGATAGCTTTACCAATACCGGTCCCTCCACCTGTTATTATTGCAACTTTATGGTTAAACAACCCTGGTCTGAAAACACTGGACGCCGCCATTTTTGTTTCTTCAGCCTGCTGAGGAAGAGCGCGACTCTCCGCCCCCTGCTGGACATTCTACGGTATTAAGTTTTTTTGTTAGCAATGCTGCTCTCTTCGGGAATTGAGTTAAATCAAGATGAATGTTAGATACGTATAATGTAATCATATTGTAAGTATTGATGTTTCACTTAAAATACTTAAACTGCAACTTTTTTCTGAAGTTTTGACATAAAGGTTAACTTCAAGGATACAATCTATCACATTATTCATTCAAAATCATCTCCATAGCACTATATGCATTGCTTAAAATTCACAGAAACAATGGACTGCTTTTAACGCATATTTCCATACAACTCCTTTTTACCTTCTCTTAGGCTTTCTGACCGTTTTTCACTATTTGTCTATATTTCTGTAAATTGCTCTTATAACAAAATTTTACAGAGCTATTTAAAAGCAAGTCCCTTGTTCATATTTACATAATTGGCAAGTAACATTTATTCTTATGGTTCTGTTTACACCTGTTTTGAGGCTCAAACCCTTTCAAAAACCTTTGCCACCATCTGCAATATTTGATTAATATAGCAATTGCTATCAATGACAGGTTGAACTGTTCCCATGTTGCTTAAGGTTAATTGGTTTTGTTCTGGTCTCATTTAAACACCTTACTCACATTAAAAAGACAGTATACTAACTTTATCCTATAATAAACTGTTTGTACTGCACAATAAATGCTGACCTCTTACAGTACTTATTAGCCCTTTCATACTGACATGACTGACCATTGGAGAAAAAGCACCTAATCTATAAAAGCCGAGTGACATTTTGGTGTTTCTTGGCCATGATGGTGAGCCATTAACTTAAGCCTACATACAGAAGACATGTGAAACACGGAGCCATCGTTACTTATACACCTGTTTTTGGCAGTTCAAAATATTTGTGGTAAATAAATGTCTTCATTCTACAATAAAACTCTGTAGATTGAATATTTGTCATACAATTGTTCATCTTTGTTAAATACTGTTCTTGGGTCAGAAAAAATCCCTGGAGATTCAAACAGGCAAAGGACATTCGGGCAGAGTCAAGAATCTCAACTTCAACACTTCACTATTAGCCAACAATATCAGAGAAACTAAAAAAATCTGATTTGCTAAAGAAATATGACGCAGGTGTTAAATATCTTGACAACTGAAGGAAAAAGAACCCCTGTGTTACGCTGAGGCCCCATCACATGTACTAATGAATGAGCACAGCTGCACTGCCGTTGATGGTGTAATTTTCTCACTCATGAAGGTTTGGTGAGGCGTGTCCTTGTAGTAAAGGCCCCAAGTTTAAATTTAACTGCCACAAAATAAAAACAGATGGACAAAGACACAAATAACAACATCCACTCCAGACTGCTTTATTTTCAGATGTTGAGGCCATGTCCAGATTGGTTAAATTATAGAAAACAAAGTCCCAAATCCACCAGTGATCATCGCACTTGGTTTACTGGTCCTTCAACTCCTTCAGTCTCCTGATCGCAGACTTCACTGTGACAGCTGAAGTTGTGCTGCAAAAGAGAAAACAAGGACAGTCAAATTTTGTGCATTTCAATGAATACTTTGACAGCCAGACATGCATATCCACCACAATGCCATGACCACAAAAATATTGTTTTTCAACAGGACCTTTTCCTTCCTCAATATAAAAAGCTGAAACAACTTTGTCAAGAAAAGCTTTAGTGTTGCTTATTTTATACTCTTTGAAGTTTTTGCTAGTCATTAGCTGCATGCAATCAGAAAGACTACTTGAGTTGAAAACATTTGCTTTGTGGTTCATTCTGACAATGTTTGAAGGAAAATGTTAATTTTTTTTCTGTAATGTATATTCCCAAAGCCTTCCACTCATTTTACAGGATGTCTTCTAGTTCAAGGCTGTGGCTATTTCGTCCCAATTCGACTATTAACCAGAGGGTTTACAGTCCACCAATGTATGTATGTATCTCTTCAAAGAGGATTTTCAGTTTCTAAGTTGAAAAATGTGGAAGCTGCACTAAAGAGGAGATGCTGTGTCATGTGGCATATGTATAAAAACAGTATATAAAAATAGTTTTGATCACGCTCCTTATATGGGGACCTTAAAATTCATGTTAAAAAAAAATTTTGCTAGATGCAAACTTTAAATCTCAGTTTACAAAACTGCAGAATACTGATGCCAGAATTTTTGTTATGCAAATGAATATTGCCTATGCAAGATCAATAGTAAACATCGCTGACATTACATTTTGATACTGTAGAATTTTAATGTTAGCACAGAGTTGAAATATTAAATGACATTCAGCTCCCTAGTTAAAAGTAAACTGTATGACGATTTCCTTAGTGGGTACACTGCCTGAACATTTACCATCAAAAAACGCATAAAAACTTTGGATGACCCTGACAGCAGTTGTAATTTAACCAAGCTAGAGTAAAGCATGATTGTTGGTAATGGTATAGTGACACCAGGAGACACCTCCTTCAAAACAAAATGCCTTTTTATATTGAATACAAACATATCCACAGCAACTAATTGAGTGTGAGTGACTGGTTTCAAGGTGGAGCTTGATGGCAAAATCGCAGCAAAATGCAAATATAAACCTACTTGTACGTCCAGGCGCCTCCAGCAACTGTCTTCTTGCAGGACCCACAGTGCCAGATGCCAACAGCCCTCCTCTTCATTTTGGTCTGTAATCATAAATTAAGCACGTCTGACTTATACAACATAGTATCTTCTGTAATCATTCACACAAACTTTTCCAAGTGTTTACGGCAAACAATGAAATCTCTGCAATTTGCTGCAGCCATTCCCAGCATTCCTCCCCATGTAAATATACACTGAATTGTGACATTGTGTCCTTCATAACATGATGTAGTACAGAACAAACTTTGCTGTGTGTGTTCTTACCTTGCCACAGAAGGAGCAGGTATATTTGGCATGCTGGGAGATTTCAATTTTCTTCACCATCTTCCTCAGCGACGCGCCATAACGCGTGCCATATTTACCAACGATCCCCACCTTCTTGGTGCGCTTGGCCTATGACCAACAAGAAAACACGTTTAGATGCATTGTTAAAACTGCAAGCTCAATACAAATGTATACAAAGGAACCACTTCTGCTGCATTAGCAAAATTCTATGAACACGTCTACCAGCTGACTTTCAATTAGTAGTGAGTGATACTTCAAGAATCAGAAGGGTCTTGAGCGGTTTATCAAAGTACTCCGGCTAACCCCGTACACAGAGACAATGAGTTTGAGATCGATATTTTTTTCAGTAAATTGTTCATGAGAACAGTTAACCTCACCGCATGTCATCAGCACATATTGTATACAGTTAAGACCAACCCCAGCGTGGATGAGCTCCTGTCACAAGCGGTGCAACCATCTAGTCTCCACTAGCTTGCCATTAGCAAACTAGCCACATAGCTATCTTATACCGTTTCTACTAGCTTGAAATAGTTTTGGAGACGACTAACTTTCACGATGTATGAAGCGTATACTTTCGCAGTACGTGAAATACTTCAGACTCTCTGGATTTGTGGGCAATGAGGAATTTATCGGCCAACTCCGCAATTATGACAAGCTCACCCTGTACTTCAACTGAGTGTAGCAATGGTGGCAGCCATTTCTGTCTCACTGAGACATGAAAACATCGTTTTTGCGGTTCACCTAATCCCAGAAATAACTAAAATAACCCTTGGGTCTGACAGAAATGGACACCACATAGTCTCCGAATATCTGAAAACATAATTAATTGCTCAGAAAAAGTAAGATTGACACGGATTACGAAGGGGACATTGAGGGCTCACCATCGTTTCAGTGGAGACGTAGGTCCAAAGAGGGATTGCTTAGTGCGCAGGCGCGATTTACCCAGTCGTCTGCGTTGCATTTTGGGACTTAGAGTTTTCTTTGAGGCAGCCACAAATACAAAAAAATAAAATTACTTTTATAAAAGACATAAATACTAAGTATTTTTTTTCTGTATAGCAACGCTCACTTTTTCTAAAAAAAAAAATAATAATAATGCAGGCAAAAAAATATACAGGAAATGACTGTTACTAAGGACGCTCAGTAGATTTGCGCATGCGTATTAATATTGTAGACGACAACGTCGCCACTGCTGGATGTTGAAATGTTTGGCCATTTAGCCTGTCATAATGCGTCTGTTGTTTATGAACAAATAGTGCATTAAAAACATTATTTCTTGAAGGATTAGTTGGTTCATTTGCTATGAAACTAACACGAAAACTGGTTCTCGCTAAGGCGAAGGCCCCCGACTTAGAAAGCGTGAAGAAATTGAACTGCTGGTAAGTATTTAACTTGAGCATAACGTAACCAGTTATTCATTTGGCTATTGGTTTACATGCAGATGGTCGAGGTGAATAGGTACAACATAATTTGTAAATTTCTTACATGTGGTAACATTACTTTATAATTCTTTTTCGCAGGGGATGCAACCTTACTGATGTAAGTAATCTAACATTTAAATGAATTATATTTGGCCTGACTCTGAATTAACTGTTCATGCTAAGTTCGACTTTGTTGGGCTTCTTTTTTTTATTGTTTTGATTAAAACTGTATTCATGTTTAAATGCAATAATATATGCTATCGTTCTCAATGTCTTTCTAGATATCTATCTTCTCTCAGATGGCAAACATTGAGGTGTTGACACTTAGGTTGGTCTATTTAACTCTTTGCTCTCTATTTTTCTCTAATGTGACAGTAATGTGACTGTTAAAACAGATATTTTACTGACTTGCACTGAATCATTTGAGATGATAATCAAATCCGGGAGATGCTTCCTCTCCTCTCTCTGTAGTCTCAACAGCATCTCATCCCTTTCTCCCCTGGCTGGTTGTCTGTCTCTGTGTGAGCTCTACCTGAGGAGGAACATGATCTCCTCACTCTCTGAGCTCTCTCATCTGCGTCCGCTGACACGTCTCAGAGTTCTCTGGTTAGCTGAGAACCCCTGTTGTGGCACTGACCCCAGCCAGTATCGTCTCACTGTATTGCGCTGCCTGCCTCGTCTGCAGAAGCTTGATAACCAAGGTGACTGTTCAGTGATTTTGTGACTGTATTGGAAGTGACTTTTACCCGCAAACTGTAAAACATTTATATAGATAGCATTGCTATGACCTTATAAAGGTGAGTGAGTGTTAGATAAAACACACGATGGGATCAGACATAATTGTAATCAACTGTGTGTATGGTGTTTTCTGCATGGATTTGCAGTTGTGACAGAGGATGAGCTTGCATTAGCTCTCATGGAAGGTGAAGAGGTCACCACCCCCCCAGGCAGTCTCCAAAATCAGCTCTCCACCAATGGACTGCCAGATGCAGAGACAGAGCATGACCCACTTAACTACAACATGGAGGAGACAAAGTAAGCCCTGTGGATTGACACACAGTGGAATATAGAAAAAAACCTAAATATAATAGAAACAGCTTAATTGTTCTCTTATTTTTGGTTTTAGCAAAATCAGGGAAGAGCTGGGGATGAAGCCCCTCTCTAGAGACAAGTTCCCCTCCCTTTCCTCTCCGTCAGCCAGAGAAAATAAATCATCATTTAAAAAGGTACCTTCTAATCCATCAACAATTCCCCAGACACTCAGAATGTTGCAGTATACTTTTAAGACTTATTTAATGTTGTCCCTGGATGACTAATAACTTAAACTGTATTTTTCAGACTCACACTCTCGATGCAGTTCTACTGCTACTGAGGGATTTGAATGAAGAGGAACTTCGTGTTGTACACACAGCTACTCAGAACAGACTCCAGACTTACACGCTGGACTCAGAAACTCTAACTGATTCACTGCAGACACAGAAAACTGCAGACATCCAACACTAAAGCTTTTCACAGCATGCGCTCAGGGCCAAACTTCTCCTTCCCTCCTTTTTCCATGTTTACCCCTAAGCTAACCCCCCCACACACTGATTCTTTTCTGACATGTCACTATATGATTGTAATATGCATGATGTAATGTTACTGACCTGTTGCGCTTGTGTCACACAATTTCACATGTGAAGCAGTACTAAATAATTTCTTTGGCTATCTTTTTTTTTTTTAACAGAAGCATGCCTACCTGCCTCGTAAGAACAAAAGAATGTATGTTTTGCTAAATTTAAATCTATTTCTGTAAGTAAAGATATGTAACTGCAATACATTAACTCCAAGTGTTGTTTTTAATTACAGTCACTAGATGAAAACATGCACATATCAAAACACAAGATGTGAATGTCACAGTGCTATAAGGGGGCATTTATGACAAGTAAAAAAAAATGGATTTCATTCATTAATTTAAATTATGCAGAGCCTGTAAGCTGGGCTCAAGTCTTATGTTGATCAGATGTAACTGTCCTGGGACGTTACTTTCTATCAGTTACTGAATCAACCAAGATATCTATTTGTTGGCAAAGTCAGTTATAAGTTTATATGATATAAGTCCAAAGCGTTCTCTTCTCAGTCTTCCTCCTCATTCTCCAGGAAATCTATCAGTGTGCTTGCATCCACAGCAACCATTAAGTATTCCACTCCATCTGCACCCTGGAGAATCATTGCAAGAAATGTAAGTAAGAGACATTGAAGGCTGCAGAAGGTTAAGGTGCTGGATGCGAATTGGGACTTCTGAAGTGAAACAGGACTCTACCTTGCGTGTCCTTATCAGCTTGTGGTCTCTGAACTCAGTCAGCTGAGTCCTCAGGGTGAGGTCGGAGTTTACCAAGAAGGCCTCTCGACAGCGCTGGTAGAATTCTTGGAAAGACAATCCTGCACACAGTCATAAAGCAAAACATAACATTAGCATTACCTATTTTAATGGCAAATTTGTCCAAAATTTTAAAGTTGACAATGTGTGTACCTGTGTATGAGGGATTATCTTTGTTTTCCAGCTGAAATTTTACCAGCAGTTTGAAAATTCCTCTGCACAAAGAAAGGACATAGAGTCATGCAGAACTCAAGCAATGAATTGGCTATTTTACAGCTCCAACAGTTAATAACATTAAGCCGTGTGTGTAGTACCTTGCGTTGGGTGTCAAACTACGTAATACATGTGTAAGAGAGGACAGAGCGAGAGCGCCAGTCTGCTGCACCAGGAGCGAGTTTTCATATGACGTCTCCTCAGCATAATGCTGGAACGTCACACACTCCCACCACAGCCAGTTAAATTGGCTCTGCTGAAACTGGTCCCACACTGGAAGATTTGCAGGAAAGAAATCGGTTACAAAGATATATTTCAACACTGGATGCAACAAATTAATACACCAATAGGCCATTTGAACAGAAATGTGCAAAAAATAGCTTCTATGGGTAAATATTCCAAGTTACATTGCTTGATCATCACCACATCTGAATTAAACACATTCTTATCACCAGTGCTAAGTGTTCATTTGCTGTTTCCTGAAAACTTGAGTCTACTGCCACGTCTCATAGACCAAACTCTATTTTGAAGAACAGAAAGAAGTCATAGGGAGCCAAATAAAGACAATAATGGGTCGTGGGTTGTGATGATTGTGTTGTTAGAGGTGAGAAACTCCCACTGTGGGGAGTGTGAGTGAGTTGTTGTGCTGTGGAGCCCAGCTGCCATCCACAGTTCATACTGTTTCTAATGTTCTCCCTCAGATACTCCAGAATGGCACAGTAGTACTCAGCATTAACTTGAGGACCCTGGTGGTTAAATTTGAGGTGTTGGGTCTCTAGAGGATAAATGTACACCCAACTCCTGTCATCCATAATGATGTTTGACATCATAAGTTTTGTTCATCCAGGACCAGCTGACAGAGATCTTTACTGACTGATACAGTGAACCACATATGTGCAGATACCAGTGGTCACAAAGATGCTTATAAACTCAGGTGCTAATGATCAAGCGATACAACTTCACACAAAAGTAATTGATTGTTCCTGCTGTGTGCGCATAACTCTGCAGCGCTCCAGTCCTTTGCAACAGAACCAGTCTTGGGGGTTTTTGATAACACTTTGTATAATTAACACAGCAGTACATACACTAACAAACACCCACCCAATGGAGCATTTATGTGGTCTAAAGAGGCCACTAAATGCAAGTTGGGCAAGGATGCCAGCTGCCCCAATGCACTCTGGGTCTTCTCCCCTCGCAGCATCAGTCCATCAATGTTGTGGATTAGCAGGTACACATGGAGGTCTGGGCCTGCAAGGACATGCTTCAACTGTAAAACAAAAAGCTTGAAAACAAGATGACAGAGACTACTTGACAGACATACTCACTGTCTTTAAGAGTCTGGCTGATGTACTGGATCTGGTCTGAGGGTGTCCGGAAACTTCCCTGGTGCTCTAGAACCTCACATGTGAGAGCATTTAAGATCTGCAATAAAAGCATGACAAAGTGTGACAAGGAAAGAAGTAAAACAATTCACCTTTATCAATGTTTCTTAAGCTTTCTGTTTTATAACCAAAGGTTTTACACAGTTCATTTGAAAAGACCAAAAATGTGTCTCAGTCTCTCAAATAGTGTCCAACTCATCAACCCTGTCTGTGGCATCACCTTCAAGACCACTTGTTTCTTTGAGATGAAAATCTCCAAACTACATCATAACCATTATTTTCATTTTTTAAATGAGGCCAAGTAATTTTATCTAAAACCGGAAAATGTTACTTAAACAGGAGTAAACAGTTCATCAGTTAGGGACCAATTCCAGCTGTAGATTAACAGACATTTGATGCTGTAGTGAGTGTTTTCTTGAACAGGACAATATATTTGGGACTTACTCAGATTGAACCAAGAACACGTTGCTCAGTGCAAAAGTGTGGCTCACTTGTATGTTTTTTAATTTAATTTTTGAACAACAACAGAGGCATTTAATAAAAACAATATCAGTAGAAATGTAGGAATCATGTTTTTTGGTTCTTTTCATGGAAATTTGTACACAATAAGAAAATTATAATATGGCAGAATAACACAATGCTTATCCCATGTCTATTTTGCTCCTATTTTGGTTTAACTTTTTTGCTTAAGGTTTTAAGAGATATTTTTAGAGTATACTGACTGATTTAAGAGTGATGGAAGGGAAGAATCCATTGACCACAAGGTGGACTTCTTGAGCCAAGTGAGACAAACGAAAGTCCTCAAGCAGGGCTTTTTTGCTGCCCAAACCGTAGACCAGCACACTGAATCCCAACCTACACAAACAAATGAACACTTTTTGTCTCATAGAAATTTCAAACATGACAACAAAAAAAGCACTAAACGAAAAAAGTGCAAGCAACACTCACTGTAACTGTAACATCCATTTACTAAAGTGCTTTCTATGTCTGCTGTGCAGCTGCTGGATCTCTTTTGAGTAGCAGGATGGCTTTCCTTCCAAAAGCTGAACCAATGTCTCCTGCAAACACAAAATGAGGATCTTATTAACATAGGAACACTGCACTTCAAAATATGTTTAGCATACTGACTGTTATATACACTGACCCTGTCAAGTTTAGGGGTGTGTAAGCGCTCCAGAGTGCGGTCTGACGTCAAGACCTTTGAGCTTCCATGAGCTTCAAAGTACTCTTCAATCATAGTGGGCTGATTGAGGGGTTCAGAAGTGTTCTTGCTCTTCTTGGCAGGAGTCTTATAGAGAGCTGCAGATAAACCTTTACTTGGTGTTCTGGGAGTCTTTGTGTTCTCTTTGTCATCTTTCTTCACTTTCTGTTCCTCCTCCTCTCCACCATCATCCTCCTCTTCATCCTCCCCGGAGTCAGAGGGTGACAGCTCACTATCGCTGTCTGACCGGATGCTTGGAGCTGAAAGTATCAAGCAGCCTTAGATCCTCCCTAAAGTCTGACTTTGAATGGCTTGTGAGAGAGAATATGTTTCCAATGTAACTTAATAAACTCACTTGTTATTCTCTTGCGGAGCCTGTGGGGTGTTGTGGAGACAAACTGAACCTTTTTCCTCTGTTTACAGAAAAAAACAAAGGTAAAACTAAGAAGACACAAACTGACACTACAGTAAAGCTGCCTTTACCACAGTTTACAAATAAATGAGAACATCAGAAGACAAATGAATTCCTTCCAGTCTCACCCTTTGTGGTGTCCTGCTTTCCCCTCTGTGGTCTAGTCAGAGAGAAAATGGATAGGCTTCGATGTAAAAAAATGCAAATGAGATAGGATGGACAAAAAAACTTGAATTTCGGAGTGGAAACTCACTGCGGCCTGTTCGGGTGGGAGTGGTGGGTTCAGTGTTTGTTCCACTGAAGGTCACGCTTTTCCCAGGAGTTCGAGCCAACTCACTTGCTATTTATAAAAACACAAAAGCAAAGTTTGCAATATCCCTAAAAAAATCACAACCATCATTTCAGAAATGTATCTGATGTCACACAAGACAGCTGTGTATCTGTGACCAATGAGAATGGAGGCTCTCACCAGTCTGGGCCAAGCTGTGTCCTCGTTTGACTTTTTGAAAGGTGAAAATAGAGGACCCAGCCACTCTCGACATACCCTCCTCATCTTCTGTAAAAAAAACAAGAAAAAAATGTCACTGAGGTGCAGCCATGTAAAATGATCTTGTGGTTTGTGTTTATTCAGCTTTACCAAAAGGAATTGAAGCTGGTGTTTTGATTCCAGCGCTAATCAACTGTGAAAATATCATGTTAGCATTATTGATATAAACAGAGTGAACTCAGTACCCAATTAGAAGCACCACTCTGTGACAGCAACACAAACGGCACTCTTCAAATCAATCATGAGGTGAAACAGACAACTCTCTTTAAAAATAACTTCATATCAGGACATCTGTTTTGATTGCGTTATTTTTAGACTGTTGTACCAAGTACTTTGGAAAGGGAGCGCATACCAAGTGGCAGCTGGGATATTGTTTAGGATGTTTTGCAACAGACACAATCAATAAAATATCCCTTACAAAAAACAGAGAGCAGGAACAATACTGTCAGGTAGACTGAATGCAAGGTTCATTGCCCACAAGAGGTATTCAAAGACCACAGCTGCCTCATCCACCTTCTGTGTTGTCTATTCCCAGAGCTTGGACATAGTTCTGCTCATCCAGGAGTCCATTTTCATCCCCATCCTGTTCTGCCTCCTCTCTGGCCCGTCGTCCAGCCGGACTCTTAAACGTCACCATCTTCTGGACAGACGCACTGTTGCTCTGCACACCTTATAATCATAGACACAGAGACAGTAGACAGTTAACAAGACAGTAGTTAGCTACATGCTAATAAACAGAACTATCTAGGGAGAAGATGTAAAGTGGTCCAAATAAGATTGTTGTCCTTACCCTCCTGTTTGTCCACGATGTGCTCCAGAGCGTCTCCATCACCAATGAATTTCACCTCCAACATACTCATAGCTAAAGAAAAGTAAAAGCTAAGAACTCAGCAGGGTCTTTCGAGTTCAACACATTCAACCTTCGCTTCTCCAAATTATACACTTTACTGCGAAATAAGATATTTAATGCGGCTCTCTCAGTCACGATGACGTCTTAAACTGAGTAATGTTAGCCGACAGCAGGTCAGAGGAGAAGCCCCTGTGGACAGACAGCGACAATGTACCGCGGCTGCACACTAAATGTTCAAAAAGAAGAGCGGAGCAGTGAACAAATGTATCCTCGTAACTGTAACTTACCCATTAATGCCAGTATCACCGTGGGAAAATGTAAACAAAACGTATAAACTGAAAACTATAACGTTAACTGCGTGGTGTGACAACTTTCCGCGCCATCCCACTGAAGTTTTTAAACCACGTGACAAGCGAAAGGTCACATGTTGGCCAATCAGAACGTTAAATTCGTTGCAACTACGTTTCCCACCGTGCACTTCGCAGTGTGGTTTGCAAACAGGCCATTGAGATTTATGCATGGATTTGTAATGGTTCTATGGATATCATTGCTTCTGCCAGTGATAGTAGTAAAAAATAAGTAATGCAGTAAAACAATACTTTGGACAGTTAGCCACATACTTTATTGTAACAACTGAAATGCTGAAATATCTTTATTCTTATTTTAATACCTATTTTAGAAATGTACAAGGTGATAAAACTTTAATTCAATGTAAATGTTGTGTTGATAAAGACAATATAATGGATAGTGGAAATCAGTAAAGTATGACAGTGACTTGACAGTTAGGATATTATTATAATTTATGCGGTATATATTTATTCAATTGACATAATCACTCATAGAAACACTGCAATATAATATCTGATAAAAGATGACACTACATAGTTCTAAAGCTTTCATTTAAAATCATTAAGAAGCATACAGGAATATATTTCTTATCAAGTTTCTTTTCTATTGTCATTTTATAAAACAAAAACATTTGGCCATAGGCATTAAAGTATTGCTTGTTATGTAACCAGCCATATCCCTACACAAAGGTGAAGGGGGGTATTTTACCATAATCATCAACCACTCGTAAAACTAACTTTAGGGGACACGAGTGGCTCCAAGGTTTTCTTGTGCTCATGTAGTTATCCAAAACAAGGTCGTGTATGAGAACGTAGCTGGATGGCAATTCACCATCCACGTGTTGGTGTCCACTTTCCCAGAAGACGGCCCTCAGAGTGCACATAATACACAGGATGCATCATGGCAGTTGCACACGACTGTAAAAAAAATCAACAAGTAGAGGGTCAGACGAGGGAACATAAACATGATAAAAACAATGAAACTGACCCAGTATTAAGTTTCAGTCCTCACTGGAGAGTACTAACATGGTAAGGGATCAGTGTGAACATTGAGCCAAGGGGGTATTTGCTGTAGTCCAGCTGTCCTGAGATGGGCTCCACCCTACCATGCTCCTGGGTCATAGACAGCAACCTGGAGAGAAATATCTTTCATCAGAACTTCAGGCGCAAGTTTAGTTTTCAGACAAATGAGACACAAGTGTAAACAGATTAACCTGAGGTTTGGGTGTCCTTCAATCACGGCATATCCAGTAGGAAGTTTTCCAGCTCCATCTAGACTGAGAGCAAAAACAGTTTTACAGCTAATGTGACAAAAAATCATGCAATAGAGGTATATAAAAAAATTATAGGAATTTGACCTTAAACTCTTCCCCCTAACATAACTTAGGCATACTATGCATTCATATAATCAAGCATTATATCATTTTTTAAAAAAAGAGCAGGTTAAGTAACCTGTGGAAAAAAATAGGGTCAAAAAATGTCAATGAGGGTACCTAAGTCCAGTCCATCCACAGTCAATCAGGAGCTGGTTCCTGTGAGGACAGTGTCCAATGACTCTTGTCAAAACTCTCACAGCCACATCTTCTAGACTGCACGAGCCAATCACAGACTGCTGCACATCTAAAATATATCAAAATAATTATTACTGCCAAGTTTGTCACTCTTTTATCCATAAACTTTTCATACTTCTATCGGAAACAGCAAAAGCTAATTGGTACACTTAAACTCCATATCTACATCCCCAGACACACCATAGAAGGCGTAGTTTCCAGGATGCACCTCGCTGAGCTGCGCCATGTCTTTGACTGGGTGACTACAGGAAGGGGTGGAGCCAATGCTGGACTTACAGGTGATGCCAGCAGCCTTCAGTCTGCAGAGAAGTTCACAGAATATTTCTATCCAGACAGTATATCAAAAGAATTAAATTTAATAGCTTATTTACTTGCTAGTGCAATTAGGCCTTAAAATGTGATTACTGTTACGAAGGTCATACAACTTAAGTCTGCATAAAAATTTAGGCTTCTTGGGGGCAGTGCAACAAGCTGCCCCCAGTGACAAAAGAGTACTTAAAAAAGTTCATATTTCCAATGTGTAACCAAGCAGCTGCTATTTAAGCATTCAGCAATCATGAAGCAACATTAGCATATAACTGAAGTCATGTTGAGTTCTCCAGATGAAGTCCATCAGTCACTCTCCCCTTGGCTCTAGTTTGGTCTCCACCCACTCAAGAGAAAAATATATTTTTAGCCCTTCAGCTGTTTAGTTGCTAAATAAGTCACTTTTTTTCATAAATTTTTTGCTAACTGTATCTGCATGTCAAATGCTCCATAGAAAGGGAATTACAGAGCTCAATAATAAATAATTAAGTTTGTTACTGCAAGTGACACCTTTATATTAAAGGTATTAATATAAATCATTTAAAAAATATTCATTAAAGCACTTTAATGTATTAATGCTGGAAACAGAAAAGAATGACAGTGTAATTAAGCAAGATCTGAGCAGTGTTAATCCATTTTCAAACTCATGAATTGCCATAAGTTTAGTCCTTTCTTATTATTTCACACCCACACACTCCTTTCTCTTACAGTCTGTTTATCAAACAACAACATTTGCGTTGTGTCACTTTTCTTATACTTTTCCATGAACTGCAGAGTCAAGCTGGTGGTTTCCTGAGCGACAGCCTGTATTTGCTCCACTCCTCTGCAGTTATAGGTGTTTCCACAGTGAGCATACACTCCTGTTAGCTGCATGCCCTCCGTCTCTGTGATGGCCTGAGCTAATCTGAGTGCCTCAGGTTCTGAGTGGAGGACACCAGCTATGACCAAGAGAAAACAGAGGGTCAGCAAGTGCTTGACTTCCACGGTTCAGTAGCTGATGATGAGCCATGGCTCTCTGCATGTTTACCTCTCCCATTGCCACAGTCAAGTTTCATCCAGACGTGCCACAGGCGACCATCTTTCAGTGGTCTTTTTTTGAGCTGCTCCAGAGCCTGAGGATGATCCAATAAAACTTGGAAGAGATCCAGCCTCTCTGACAGGGCTGCACAATGCTCCACCTGTACACACACACACACACACACAGAGTATGGTTATCATACATTTTCATATCCTGTTTAACAAGGTTAGGGGGGCTAGAGACGATCCCAGCTGACATTGGAGGAGCGTGATGAAAGCAAAAACGGTCATAAGAAATTATGTAAAATGTTTGTATTAACCAGAAATTTGGTATTCAAATAATAACTGATCAGCAGTAGGTCTTTGTTTTTTCATGGCAGACACCTTGATCGACATTTTTAAGTTTTCTTAATTGTGTGCTTTTCCAGTACGATTGCACTTCATAATCAAATGGTGCATATGCATGTGCACAAAAATAAGTGTTTAGTGTGCAAGCTGAGAGAACCTTATCAAAAGGAAGAGAGTATGCATAGAGGATGTCATCAAATCCGTGGTCAGCATAAAAAGAAGCTTCTGCCAGTGTGGAAACAACGATGCATCTCCGTGATCCACCCGTCATAATGTCAGCACACTCACTAGACATAAATACACAGGCTTAGACCTTACTTGCTTTTCCGCAAGTGACCGATCCATAAGAATGTACTGTTTGTGTGTGTGTGTGTGTGTGTGTGTGTGTGTATTCATACAGGGTTTTGTGGGTCTTCATATGTGGCCGAAGCTGGACCCCCAGTTTCTGGAAGCGTTCAATCATCCTCTGGGCATTTCTTTTCACTTTGTCAACATCCACCACCAGAGCAGGGGAACACAGGGTAGAAAGGGCCTCCCCCTCCATAATGGCAGCACTGAAACACACACACGCCACACACACACACAAGAATATTTATGCTATTAAATTCTTGTGCATGACTGCTTTCAGCTTACTCACTAGTCCTGAGGTGACACTATTATTGCTATAATAAACAAATTATATATCAGCAATTCTTTTCAAGACTAGGTATTTCTGCCATACTATTTCAGATGGATATATTGTGCGTTTAACCACAAATATTACTATTGTTATTTTGTATAAAAAGATGAAGGGCTTATAAAGAAATGATGCATTGCCACTGGATTGATTAGTTCATGGCCAACAATAAACGAACGAGTTATACAGCTCCCAGTACATTCACATGAAGCTCAACTCTTTTAAGTGATGATGCAGAAAGTTTGCATTTTTTTTGTTTCAGATAGATGAAGAATGCATGTCGGCACTTTCCAAGAAAATGAACTCTCTTTGCAGTTTGGTGAAATAACGGTCTGTTGAATTCAAATGTGGCAAAGGGAGATGACTGCATGACAACAGTATTGCAATAGCAGCATTGCAATTTTCAATGAGTTTAAAAAATACAAAAGTTGTTTATTTTAAACTTAGGGTTAGGGTTGGGGTACATTTCCTGATTGTAGCCAACTTATTTACTTTTAGTCATGTAATACTCAAAGGCGAGCTTTGACTCATGGTATATTCTTACATGGTGGTAGGACTACTATGGCAAAGTATCCGAGTATTTTTTTTCCATTGCTGACAAAGCTTGTGCAATGCAGAGACCTTTGAACTTTGCAAACCAGACATTTTTTTGGTTGAGATGACCCTCACTTTTTACTAAGTACTTTTCGTAGTAAATGATTAAACTGAGGCAATGGAGTAACCAAACCAAAAAGTAACAAACAGGCAAACGTGCAATACGATTGTTAAAACAAGGCAACAGAAGAGCTTATAGACTGCATAAAAAACCTTTCGCGCGATATATATTACTGACAGTCCCGTTGTAACGTTTCCTGAGTAAGAGTGCGATCGTGCGACAAGACGTGTCACTAAATAATGATTATTGATCTATTCCGTTAAATTAGTAAGCCTTTATTTATACCGTGAAACGTCTCCATGCCTATCGATAAGATACTAGTATTTACCTTCCGTTTGGCAGTGATTCCAATTTCTCGCAGAAATGAGGCGTGTAGTCGTCACGTTACTCTCTACGGTGTCCGCGAGTGGTCAAATTGTGGAAACTATTGTTGCACACAAACAGTCAAGTTTAGCGTCAAAAATCAGACAAAACAAATGTCTCTCGTCCAGGGACAATTCCCGGATTTGACCATCTCAGCCTGTACGGAGAACTTACCTTTCAATGCAGTGCACTGCAAAATTGTAATCACTGATTTAATCAAGTAACGATTGATACATTCATTATTTTATAGGATATGTTTGTTTTCATTCCAACCAATACCTATAGTGAATTGTTAGTTAAAAAGGTGATTTGTACACCATTTTTTAAAAGAAAATATTAAATATTGCAGAAGTATTCAGCCCTTTTCACCTTAGCAAATCTTACTTAGAGTACGAATGTTCCCTCAGAAGTAGCCTAATTAGATCGCTGACCACTTTTGTTTAAACGGTAATGTTCGGAATAAGAAGTCACAATTGTCATTCAGGCCCCTGTTTTAAATACGACCCACAGTCTGTCTAAGAAAATTGAAGGAATGAGTTAAACAGAAAGACCAAGATCTTGTTTACACTGCTAATTTGAATCTCTTAGCAGCGTCTTTACACCTTGTTTAAAAACCTTTTTTAATTACTCACCCAGTGTTCGCAGGTATGGTGGACTCTCAACGTTGATACAATTTATGTAAAAAAAATTCTAAAAAGTTCACGACTTTATCTAAATTACCGGCAATATAGACAACGTCCATTAATAATCTTGTCTTCTACCTCTGCTAGATCACATTCATTTATATAAGTGCCATTCGTTTTTTTTAAGTTAGAATGTGATTGTAAAAAATTGAATTATAATCAAAACATGGGTGGAATGACTCCCGTCTATCTTGACCAGACAAGGCTTTCCTCAATATTACTGTGTATTGCTTTGAACTGATCATGGACTAACTGCTGTTTGATCTGAAGTTCAATCTCGAATTTCTTCTTATTCCTTAATAAACAAAAACATGATTCTCATATTCCAAGAACTCTTTATCTTTATCTCACAACGTTTCTTCAATACCTCTAGTCTAATATAATTTTTAAGGGCTTCTGAACAGAACAGCTTTTTTGCCATAATGATCGATTGTGATAAAAAGTCACGAATGACCAACATTTTCCTGCAGAATGTCAATCTCCAAAGATAATCAAAAGGTTGTTTATAAATGCTCTCTGAAAACGCTGTTGAATTTGCTGCTGTATTTTTTTGCACAGCAGAGGGAGCCAAACGCATAAAACAATCTTCATTGACATAAACCAAGGCAAAAATATTTCGATTTGAATATTTGAATACAAATAATTCGGTAGCAAATTTTTGAGCAGAGGGAGCATGTGCAATCTATGTTTTTGCTTTTCTATACCATTTTCTTCAGCGTCATTATTTAGGACAACAGTGTTGTGATGACAAATGGCACATGGGTCAAAAACATTCAGACATTTTTGTACTGTATTTTGCAAACATTAACGCAGACAGTGTTGGGGTCACCACATTAGGCTTTATTTGGACTTCGTGTTTACAGATGTGTGTATTTTATGTCATTCTGTTAATGTTTGTGTCATTAAGTACAACATGTGGCTGTTTGTGTGATTTTTGTATGCCTGAGTGTAGGGTATATATGTAAGATTTTTTGTCTCCCTGCCTCCCAGATATGTCAGCATGTTTTTATCCCCTGAAACAACTACAGTGACATAACATGATGTATAAAAAGTTTTCAGAACTCAGATGGCTTCGTCCTTTATTTCTACTTTAGCACCTTTAATGTTTAATACTGACTTTGAAAAGACAGACTGAGAGAGAGCGAGAGAGAGAGAGAAAGAGCAACTCTTCTGCAGACTGAAAATCAGTACAAAATAAAAAAAAAAAATAAAGCCTACAATTTGTTTCATACACATTCAATAATCATACAGCTCTTTTCTTGAATACTTAAAAGTGTCTCTGGAAGTGCTCACCTTAGAAGGACCAAGTTACAAATGATGCCTCTGTTTGTGTGTGTCTTTGTGTGTGTGTGTGTGTTTATCTGTTTGCATGTGTCTGTGTCTGTATGCATGTGTCTGTGTGTGCGTGCGCGCGTGTGTGTATGTGTCTGTATGTGCATGTGTGTGTCCATATGCGTGTTTGTGTCAGCTGATCCTAAGTGGATTGATTTGGCTTTTGTAAATGTATCTTCACCCATAACAACTGGACATGTGTAGATATCTCAGCACTTACGCAGTATCCAGTAAAAATATTGCTCGCAGAGGTTTTTTTGATGCCTCTGTGTGTTTACATGTATGCTGAAGGAGCTGGCCCTTCTTTTATTCTGTGGATTCTAATTCTATGGTGTAGAGTGTTACAGTTCCTCACTAGCAAATCCAGCGGACAAAGCGCTCAAAGAATGCGGGTTTATTCAGCACGGTGTAGTCTTCTCCTCTAAAGACAGCTGACATGTCTCCTAGTGACACCTTCCGCAGGACCTCTTCATCTGTGTCTGTTCCTACGGCAATCACCGTGGGAACACCTTCTGCTCGCCTCATGGCAGTTATGCCCTCATCCAGCTGCTCACTGGCTGTGATGCCATCAGTGATGAACACAAAGGCCAGCTCAGCATTGCGACGAGCCAAGCGTTCTCCCACCTGAAAACACAACACGCAATGTTAATGGAATACCAATTTTTGCTTTTTGTGAAAAAATACAGAAAAGATTGATACCACTCTCACATCTTTGTACGCACATGGTGCTTGATCCAGGTAGCGATAAGCCTAGCTTAGCATAAACACAGAAAGCAGGACAAAACAGCTGGTAAAGCCACAAATAAATACTGAAGTCACTGCTTTTTCTGTCTGTGAATATATGAAACAAATGAGATAGAGGATTTATTAATTACAGGTGCGTAGAGGTGTTTTATTAAAGTCCACCTGAAATGAAGATTGATACTACCATGATCTACACCATCTACACGATACATGTGAAGCTGCAGCCAGCAGGCTATTAACTTAGCTAAGCATGAAAGCTGCAAACAGTGGAAAGTGGCTGGTCTGTATTTGTAAATGGACAACTTTTGGATTTAACACTTCGAAACAAGATAACAGGACACTAGGCTAGCTGTCTCCTCTTGTTTATAGTCTCTAGGCAGAGCTTAGCTAATCTCCCACTTGCTGAAGCTTCATATATTTACCACAGAGACACAAGAGTGTTATCAGTCTTTTCATCTTCCTCCAAAAAGCAAATGTTGTTTTTTTTTCTTTACAGGTTTTCTAACACACATTTTTCTGTACCTTTGGAATCACCACATTGTTGACAGCATGGATGATAGCACTGCCCAGGGCAGAGGACGAGTCCATGTAGGTCACCTTTGCAAGTGAATCAGAGATCACTGTGAGATTGTGTGTTAGCGGGAACTCCACCCTCTGTTCATTTGGGCTGCCGTACTGCAGCAGAGCCAAGCGGGCATTCCTCTCATCTGACTTGCTGTTGGCCAGGGTGAGGCGGCGAGCCACGTTCTCGATGAACTCCTTGGCCCTGCGGTGGTTCTCCAATCCCATCCTCTCAGAACCATCCAACAGGAACACTACATCTACTGGCCGCTGAACACAGCTAGCCACAGCAGGCTCTGGAACAGACACACACATAAATAAAAGTTTAAACAAACAAGGTGTTCAGTGAGCTACAGCCACAATGCCAATGCTCAGAGCTCAAAGCTAGCAAAAGATTTACTGTGACATGATGTGCTTCCATACATGCTAGTTGTAGTCCAGCTGTCTGATGCCATCTAAACCATCTCAGATCAGCAGTGGTCTCATCAAGAAAGCACTTTTTTAGTTTGCTCTACAATTTTATTCTCTTAAGATGACATTATGAAAACATGAATACATTTTACACCAAACAACATACTTCACATCAGTAAGTTGCAGTCACAGAGCTAACATGATTCCATAACATCTGGTTAAAGCCACTCTGCAGTCATTTTCCTCTAGTCACATTACTTTACAAGCCAAGCCACATGCGAAAAAACATGCACCAAACCAGGAATTGACATACAGTAATTCCTTCATTGTCACTGCCAAGTCTATGAACCAGACATCCACACACACCAACTTCTTACTCACACACAGTATACTGTGGCATGTATAAAAAACGGTTATTTTCCGCATGTCATGGCCTTTTCACCAACACGAGCAAATCCCAGAGCACAATTAACACCGTAACCATGGCTATGTGCAAACAGCAAAAGAAATGTCATCAGAATGATTCAGCGAGCTTGTGATTCACAGTGGAAATGAGGATTCATCAAAGAGCCACTGTGCACTATACGGGAGCAACATGAATGGCTCTATAGACCAACGTGCATTCAGCAAATAGATGACATCCGCTTTCCATGAGAATAGAAAACAGTCCTCAACTAAGGTGGAAGAAATGATATGTATCATATTTCTAGCAGACAGACACTTTTTGTGAAATAGCTTGTTTATGTTAATGTATAAATATTCTACGAGGTTTGAGATGATCATTTATCCACATTTGAATTCTGGCACATCATATACATTAATTAACCGTACTGTACATAAGGTTGTTCTAAAATTATAGCACAGGCTCAGCCTAATATCATGCGATTTTTTTCTTCATCAGCCCGGGTGTATCTGGCGCTTGTTTGATTAAAAATGCCCACTGTTTTAAGAAATCTATTTTATGTCCAGCATTAAGCTTGTTTGTTATTGGCGTCCAAAATGGCGAGGTAGCATGGTTAGCATATTAGCATTAGCAGAGTCCTAAGGCTTTCTCTGGGTCGCCCATTATGTCTCCATAGACATATTTGAAGGAATCGATGAACAGCTGGGTCCACTCCTGCCTGTCCTTCCCCTGGGCGAGTTTGGCTCTCTGGGCTGTGTACGCCATGGTTGCAATGCCAGCCCCGTACTGCTGCTCGCTGAGACCGTTTAGCAGGATGGCTACACCCTCCAAAGAGGTGGGGACCAATGAAGGGTTGCCTTCCTCGGCCAGTGGCTTCCAGGGGGGAGGGGCTTGCCCTGCTGTGACGCCCCCTCCTGAAACAAGTGGGCGGAATAACATTGTGGGCGGGGTCCCACAGACACGACGCTTCAACACAGCCAACATTGGCCCTGTTCCTACCTGGTATTAAAATCCGTCCTTAGTGATCTGATCACAAGTGGACAACAGAAAGTACAGGTGGGGATGCACCCAAGATGCATTGAGGACACATTTGAGATTGGATCACTCAAACCACATTTGGAAGTGGTCTGTGGCTACATTCTTTTAGCAGCGGAAACAGTATGGTAATCTTGGGCCACACTGAAGGACTGCCCACTCAACTGATCTCATCTGTGTAAGCAGAATAAGGGCTCATGCGACAACTGTGTCATAAAAGTGTGAGACAACAAGCGGTAGCCATAACAACCGATAATAACTCTGCAAACGACATCTAGAGAATTTCAAAGAGCTTATGAGGATTTACAGTAATTTTGATTTGCGCACTAAGTTCTTCTTCTGCTTTCAGTATTCTGCTGACAGAAAGAGTATTCTCCTTTTTCGTTTTTCTGGTTGACTAGGCATGGTTTAGTGAATTGCTGCCTCCTGCAGGTAAAAAAACAACAACACAGTTGGTTGCTACAAGCGGAAATGGTGTCTGTGTTTATTTGCATAAAGAGCAGGGGAGTGAGATCCGATCACAAGTGGTCACAGGAGACACGTTTGGAGATACATGTTGACACCAAGTGGGAACACACGTGATTAGCGCTGTCCACTTGTGATCAGATCACTTAGGACGGATTGAAAAACCAGGTGGAAACAGGCTCAAAGATACCGGAAGTACAACGAGTAGCGCTAAGTTTCTTTTTGGTCTTGCTAATTGGCTACATATAACTATTAATTACTCGCATGATTGCAAAGAAGGTGTGATGTTAAAACTATGTAAAATAATACATGTGATTGGCCTCAGTTTAAGCCACAACATGTCTTATCCTTAACATATAGCTTACAGGCGTCAGTATGCTTCAAACGAGCTAATGGTCGAACTTGTCTAAATGTTAATACATAAAAATATGATTACACTCAAATGGTGTCATAGTGCAGACTGCAAGGGCTCTCCTTGCAGGCACTAATGTTGTTGCACTCAGTTTTATGCAAAAAAAAGTCTGGGAAAAGGTTTTGTAAAGAATGAAACAATACTAGGCTAAAACCTATTATATGACTGGATTGTGTTATGTTTAATGTTAGAAAATGTCTCCAGTTTACTACAAAAGTAGTAAGTAGCGTCAGTGTGAATCCCCAGATATTTCAATGCTCATCTGCGATTTTAAGTCTTTGTTCCAGTAATATTTACTATTGCAATATACTGAAGTAGCAGATCACATTACATGGTTAAAGTTATGTTTAAGTCAAAAGAAAACTATAAATTATAAAAAAAATATAATGTAAAGTTCCTCTGTATTAAGTGTTTTGTCAGATAATTGTTATTTGGGATGCTTAAACTGTGCAGTACCACTCAGTCGTTTCGTTGCAGTGAGAGCTGCCCTCTCTCCTGCTCAGGCCTATGCTGGACTGCTACAGTGAGTAACCAGATCACTTTAAAGGTAAGTTAGGGCACCTGGACACTTCGAAACTTGTACTGTTGCCATGGTGATCAATGTCCAAATTGAGAACACAGGAGACATTGTATTGGTTTCACCAAAAAAAGGCAAGAGGCTGATAAAACTGAGAAATGAAGCCTCACTTTGGCGTTTAAACAGTCTCAAAATTTGCAGGCAATAAAACTAAAGAGGGAATAAATGCTCAACAACTGCTCTCATGTCAAATTTACCTTTGAGACTTTGGAGGCAAAGACAGTGGCAGTTTCCCCCCTTCTAAAAAAAAAATTATAAGTAGGTAATGACCTCAAAGACTAATGACAATGTCCAATGGGGAAATGCCAACACTCGGCCATCTAACCAATAGCTCAGCTTTGTCACTCAGTTTCTTAATCACAGACAACCACATTTGTAGAGCTGTCCACTGTTGTGGTTCAGCCAAAAAAAAGAATGTCCATTTCAGAAAGATCCCATAAAAGACATATTTCCCTGAGACGAGGCTTGTTCAGCATTTCCTTTGGAGCACATTGACGCCTTAACAATGCTGGCTACACAGGCTTGAATGTTGAAACATTTAAAATCTTAGGAAAGGACACTATGTGATACATGATAATCTATAGTCTTACCTGATTTACAAGGGAGATCAGGGCATACGATGACAGGATCTAAAGCAAAAATCAAGACAAAACTTAAGATAAAAAAAAAACAACATAAACCACAACAACTCTTCAGAGTTAACAAGATGAACATTTTGTACATTGTTATTGACGAACATCTATTGTTAGCTTACCTGGGCAGAGCACAGTCTCAATCCTGTCAATAAACTCCTCAGCCACCAGGTCTGCAAAGCGTCTCATGCCCATTACCCTGCCATCCCTCTGACAGGCAATGCTCTTCAGACTCTCATTCTCCTCAATCTGGTCAAACATATCTCCAATACCGATGGCACTCACATCAACACTAGGATCACTGTTCAGATGTACCCGCAAACACAAATACAAGTAATGTGAAAAACTTTCTTTTATCACCACAAATGCTAATGCTAAATCTAAAAATACAGCCCCAGTGTCAGGCACCTGCAGAGGTATGTGAGCAGTGAGTCGTCATCTCTGGGGTCAAAACGTCCATCGGTGATGACAACTACAGTGACGTTAGCTCTGGCTCTGCGGCTGTCCCTGATCAGGTTGTCATAGGCAAACTTCAGGGCAGATGGAGTCCATGTTCCTCCAGCAATCCACTCCAACCGCTTCACTGCATCCTAAATAGTGGAAAAGTCAACATTTGAGAGATGTGTTTGCACAGGGCAGCACTGTGTGATGTGAGGACAGTACTGACTGTGGACACAGAGAAAGCCATCATCCATCATTTCTACAAAAGTCATGTTCCGGATTTTAATGGAACACGTCCAGTAGAATAGTTTGATGTACTGCTGTGTTTTTTGACACAGTTGAGCTCTATGACACAGAACAACAACCTGTTTTATACTTTAACTACACTGGAATTTTTTTTGTGGGATCAGTTCACTGTTACATTTAATCTTTCATGAGATTTTCTTTCATGAGACAGTATGATAACATAGAATATCACCAGCTGATAATTTAAAATCATCTATTGCAGCCCAGATTACATGTATGTACATATATGTAACTGTGATGACTGCCATTGATCTTATTTCTGTCGCATATTTAACCTGACAGTATATCAGCTTTGATTAATTAAGAAATATCTGGACAAAAGAGACAAAAGAACAATCTCTGCTACATCCTAAATATACCTTTTAGAATCTGTAAACATATGTGCTTTTATCTGTGTGTGAGACCTTGAAAGCAGACAGTGAATTGATCTTGGCGTCATCGAGTCGGATGGCCTGGAAGGTTCCTTCGTGACTGTATTGAACGACTCCCACTCTTGTGCCTGGAAGAACAAGCAACGGTTTCTGCACAAAGTTCACAGCCATCTCATTCTGAATTCACTGAAGAAGTCAGGGAACATGTGAGTTAGCAAATGAGCATCTACCTGTTTCTGACTGGGGGTCTTTTGCAAGGGATCCCAGTCTGTTGATGGTGTTAATAACAAAGTTCTTCTCCAAGGTGAAGTTAGTCAGACCCACTGACTCTGAGCTGTCAATCACAAACACAATGTCCAGGGCTCCACAGCGTTTCTCACAGTCTGCAGACAAAAAAAACACACACAGTAAGAATCTGACAGCCAGAAAGAGTGTGTTCTGATCACGAATGGCAAGACGATGAAAACTAAACTCACCACAGCAGCCACACGTTTCTCTGATGTAGTTCATAACATCACATTCCTGTAGCAAGAAACATTATATCATTACAGCCACTATAGCCTCTGTGAGTTTCTATGTATGTGTTAGCAATAAAAGAGTGGTAAGATGTTCTTACAGTGAGGCCAGGATCTCCCTCAGGTCCAGGATCTCCCTGTAGAGGAAGAAAACACAAAAGATCACATTCCTGCCTTCCAGCTTGGTGTAGGTTTAAGACTGCCAGCAGATAATGCTAATCGATAGTAAAAATATGAATTAGCTTAGGTTAGCTTTTCCTTGCTGGGTGCAATTGGATGTTTGCTTTATTGTCATTAACTAGGAAAGCACCCTTATGTGAATTACCTCCTTTCTCTTGCATACTTACATCTCGCCCTTGATCTCCTCTCGGTCCTCTTTGGCCAGGTTCACCCTGGGATCCTTTCTCACCCTGTTGTAAGCAAAAAAATTAGTCATGTAACTGGCACAGACAGCTTTCGCGGCAATTACAGCATACATCCGACTATGAGGGATTACTCACTGACTCTCCTGGTGTCCCTTTAACTCCAGGCTCACCCTTTTGACCACAGTCTCCTCTGCTGCCAGGAGGTCCACGATTGCCCTTCTCTCCTCTGTCACCCTGTACAATAAGGGGAAAGCTTCGTCAGTTGAGTGTGTCACTCAAACTAGCACATGTAGCGAACAAAGTGCATGTATGCGTTACCGATGGTCCTCTTGGCCCAGGATAGCTAAAACCTGGTCTTCCAAGGTCTCCCTAAATAGAGATGAAAGACACAGTCAAGGCAAAGACCTGCAGCTAGACACCTGAACACAGTTCTAAGAAGACAACAAATAAACACATGCCTTTGGTCCAGGCTGTCCAGGATCTCCTCTTGGTCCAGCATCACCAGGGTCACCTCTGGTGCCCTACAGTACAAACAGTCTTAATACAAGCTACATGAGGTAAAGTACAATGGGTAAAGTGGGTAAAGACCCTTTTTTTTATAAGATGCACAAATAGGAGCTTTAACCTACATTTCTTCCAGCCTCTCCTGATGCCCCTGGTGGTCCCCTGGGGCCTGGCAGGCCATTGTCACCCTGTTCAGTAGAGAGACAGTTGTCAAAGGTGCAACAACAATGGCTTGATTAAAGAGTTTAAGACCTAATATATGACCTTTTAGAAGTAATTAAGATAACATGGCACTTATTACCTTTGTTCCTTTGTTTCCCGATTCACCTGGAAGTCCTCTCGAGCCCTCTGGCCCCATTTCACCCTGAAACATAAAATCAGTGCTGACCCCCCTTGTGGTGGAATAATGCAACTCAATGAACCAAAAATTTAAGCCGAGGCAAAAAGGTTACAATACAGAACCATTTTTGCACTGTGTACATTAACTTATACCTTTTCCCCTTTAGGTCCATCTGGCCCTTGATTGCCCTTTTGACCATAGTCTCCTCTTCTCCCCTAAAACGCAACAACAATTTAAAAAAACAGCACATAGCAAAGACATGCATGAGGGAGGACATTAGCTTATAGATGAATCCTACCGGCTCTCCTTTAACTCCTGGGCGCCCAGGAGTTCCCTAAGAAAAAAAAAACAAAACACACAGGTGAGCAACATGAAGCATGAAAAAAGAGTGTGCTAGACTGTATAGTTCTCTTTGTGGTGATAAGTCATACAGGGTTTCCTTTCTGTCCAGGGATGCCAGGTGATCCAGGACTTCCCCTTTCTCCCTGTGGAAGATGCACACGAGTTTATCCTTTGACCTTCAACATTCCTCAATTCTTACAATATGACCTCAGATCCTTCTTTGTCTCTTTGCTTTACCTTTGGTCCAGCCTCTCCAGGTGGGCCAGAGGGGCCAGCTCTTCCGGGGCGACCTGGATCACCCTGAAGACAGAACACAAGCACACAAGCACACACACAATCAGGCAAAGTTTACCCTGGGTTGGAGGGTTAACGATTTTTGTGGCAAGACCACATACCTTGTCTCCATCAGATCCAGGGGGACCACGTTCACCAAATTCACCGGGGTGACCATCAGGACCCTACAAAACATCAAACACATACCATTTATAGACCATAACACAACACAATATAAATGTGCTGCTCATTTTAAATGGTGTTGAGGGCGTACTCTGTCGCCTGGGTCTCCTTTGCAGCCGGGAGCACCGATTCGTCCAATTTTACCCTGAGAGGAAGATAATTGAAAACATTTTTATTGCAATGGAATCTTAATAAAATTTAAGTCTCTTTAAAATCAGATCACCACAACTGTAAATTTTCTGAATACTATTAGACTTGATTTTACATGGAAGGCTGTTTACTAAAATTTTACAATGAAACTCAAAATGCAGCCTTATGTGGCACTTACCTTCTGTCCATCTGTCCCATCACGTCCTAAAATGCCAGCCACCCCCTATTGACAAAGGGAACAGACAATTGGATGTAAAAGATGAATCACATTATAAATCAAATAATAATTGATAGCTCTGGTTAGGTAAGATATTATAAACAGAAAACAAGTCATACCTTTTTTCCCTGAGCTCCAATTTCTCCCTGTGGGCAGACACAAGATCAGCATTTTATGTATGAACATTCATTCATTCATTTACAGAGTCAGTAATTAAATAAAAAAACTTCCAAATTTCTAAAGTTTAAAGTCATGCAATGATGAAGGATAGTGATGCTGCACCTTCTCGCCTTTAAGACCTGGTTCTCCCTACAGGGAAGAAAAAGAGAAAAGAAAAACAATGAACAGCATGAATTAAAACAAAATTCACATTTGTCACTCTAAGGAGAATACTGAACTATTGCAAGGTGGATGATCAGTGTCTTACTTTGATTCCAGGCTGACCGATTGGACCCTCAATACCAGGGTCTCCTTGACGACCTCTTTGACCTTTGGGACCTGGATCACCATTGTCTCCTTTGGCTCCCTGCAGTCATTGAGTTAAAAGAGAAAATATCTGTGAGAATGAAACTGAATAGTGTGCAAATTCCGTAAGATTGTTTGTGTGTGTGTGTGTGTGTGTGTGTGTGTGTGTGTGTGTGTGTGTGTGAAAGAGAGAGACTCACTTTTTGTCCTCTGTGGCCTTTTGGACCGGGTGGTCCTGGTGTCTCCAGACAGGACACACTGTAACACTGTGTTGTACACAAAAAGGAAGACAGTCAGCATTGATTCAGTCTGAAAAATAAATCGTTTTGATTTTTCTGATCATTAGTTCTTTGTGCGTTCTTACCTCTGCATAAGCCAAATGTTCCTGTGAAAACAAAAAAAACAAGGTGTAAGCAGAAGAGGCATTGATTGTTTTTCTCAATGTCATGTGCATCTCTGTGGGTATTTTTGAGTATTACCATTGTCTTGATGATGCGGTCGATGGTTTCTGTGTGTATGACGGCTCTGCCCTGGCTAAAATCCACAGCCATGAAGTCCCGCCTGTAGACCGTCGCTGGAGAGTTAGCGATCTCCCTCAGTCCTGTCTCGTCAACGTTCTTTGACGCTGCCACAACGAACATCCGGATGCCCTCATCACGAGCCCTCTCTGCAGTCACTTTGATGCCCCCACATGGGTTTCCGGTCACGTGACCATCAGTAATGACCACAGCAAACCGGAGGGCCTTGGGGTTTGAGGGTCCGCGCAGCATTTCCTGGGTCATGTTGGTGAGGGCACAGTCGATATAGGTCCCCTTACCAAGGTAACGGATTCCATCGACACCCTAGAAACAGTCAAATGTGACTTGTTAGAGTCAATATTTAAAAAAAAAAAAAAAAAAATATATATATATATATATATATATATATATATATAAATATTTGTTTTTATATATATATATAT
>JAPZDY010000004.1:5158193-5174282 GCA_029783645.1 Ctenochaetus hawaiiensis | reverse complement strand
TTTCCTTTCCTTCCTTTCTTTTGATTACAATAACATCGTACTCGCTAAGATCTGGGAACACAGTGGCGTCCTTGCAAATCAAAACATAGTCACTAGTGAATTTTTTAACTGTGGGCAAGATCTGTTTAAAGTTCTGCATAATGTTTTGAGGTAATTCTTTTCTTGTAAATGACAGTGTATTTTTTCTCTTTTTTCTTGATCGTCATAGGATTAGTAAATTCAAAATAGCCAATATCAGAAAAAAGATCATAACTTGTTAGCATGAGGTCAATTCAGTGAGTTTAATGGGATGAGCGCTGTCCACAGATCAGCTCTTAGCATCATGCAGTATAGCTTCCCAGAAGTATATTTTGAGATTAAGTTTTATACAGTTTTGATTATATTAACACAAAACCTCCAAAATTTAAGGAGAAACACTTGTTTGGAATCAGATTGGTATTAGTGTAATCCCTGTGCGTTTACGCCTGAGACTGAGACATGCGTAACGTAGCTTGGCTGAAAGACAGATGAGACAGATATGTGTTGAAAAGTTGACAAAACTGAAAATGAAAAAAAAAAAAAAACTGCTCCCAAAGCTCCATAGCTGTCTGACTTGCACGCTGTGTCTTGTGCATTTGACACATAATTTATAGAAATAGAAAACAAGGTTTTGTAGTTTACAGAAGGCTTAAGCTTGAGAGTTGACACTATTTCTTGGCGAACAACAGCAGGGTCCAGCTGCACAGTCCTGTCTTATAATGAAGTCAGCAACTATGCACACTGTTGAAATGGAATAAAAAGCTAGAATGTGTTGATGGTTATAGCTTGTGTGTCCAGTCTGTGCTAAAACAGGCTAAATCACAGTACTGTGATCAGTACTGATCTATGCACTGGATGCACAGATGTCAAATCAATATTGCTCTTCTCATTTGACACTTCTTTAATTTCCTGCTAATGATGACAAATAACTATTACAAATGCAGTCCTAACATGCTACAATTAAATGCTGTGGCTACTTAGTATTCTTAGCTTGACAGTGTTTATTGAGTGCAAATCATGTCGAGCACTTTACTGCCTGTGAGGATACAGTTTTTCCTGAGTCTATGAGGTGGGCCCTACATGTCAGTTATTCCATGTTTTCTGTACTGTTCACTTCAGTTACTATTCATTCAGCCCTGATGAGGACAGGAGGCAGCACAAAAGAGTCATTGAAAGTTCTGACATCACGGAGGTTACCACAACTAACGGTTGTAACGTATTATTATTATTACACTGCTTGGTGCCTTATTAAGAAAACCATACTGAGGCTTTGGCCGGAGCAGCCGGAGAGAAGAACTGAGTCAGAGGGGAAAGAGTGAGTGTTGATGTTCCCAGGAGGAGTAAAAACTGAGTATGAGAGTGGGGAGATGGAGCATGCATGAGTGGGTAGACCACTCTGGGGCTCCAGCCAAGTTCGCCCATGTTTAAGCTTTTGCACATTATGCCTCCCTCCTCAACTTAAAGTATGGAGACTCACACGTGCATAAACACTAGGAAGCATGCACGAGTTCTCCTCTCTAACTGGAAAAAAAAGGATGCTGCCAAAAAGAAAGAAAAGTGGGTGGTTTAAAGTGAGGCTGTGCCGCCTTCTGAAACTCAACACAACAGGCTGCTGAACAGCAGTACTGTATGTACTACAGCTTCTGTTTATGTTGATGTAAATGTGTGTGTGATTATGTTTGAGTGTGTCTTACAGGGTCTCCGTTGGGGCCAGTTGAGCCCTCCCTCCCCTGTTCTCCACGGGGTCCTGGATCTCCCTAGATTAGAAAAAAATGACTGTATAAAATAACTTAAAGACAATAGACAGTTACGACAGACGGAGCCAAATTTTAAACAAAGTCAGACCAGTAGGAGCACTAAGGGATAATGTAAAAACAGTAAGAGTTCCACTGAGGTCAGAGAGTTTGCAGCTGACTTAATAAGCCAAACATCATTTCTCATGAGTTTCTTAGAGGGAGGTGCTAAAATCAAACAGACCCTCGGTGACCGAGGAGCTGCTCTTCATTCCTCACCTCTCCTCATCCTTGTCATCACTTACCGGGTCTCCTCTTAGACCTCTGTTTCCACGGGATCCCTGCTCCCCCCTCTCTCCGATTTGTCCCTGCAAGTGATTTGAAAGACGTTAACACATAAGTTTGCAGGTGTCACATGCAAACACTCTCATGTGAAGTTCATAATAATCATATTTACTCTGTCGCCACGGGGTCCATCCGGTCCTGGTGGGCCCTGAAAGACACAGACAAAAAGCAGGATAAGAGACCAGACATTAAAGACTGCAGAGTACATGTTCTCATGAGCTTCATTACTTACATCATCACCACGTTCTCCTTTGTCCCCTGCTAATCCAGGAGAGCCTGCCTCACCCTGTCACAACACAGATGTTTACACATGTGTCAAACATCTCATTTTGCATGATACACACCTGCTTTTTGTCATCGTTCATTCTTTCTCTTTGCACTGATTCACCTCAGGTCCCAGTGGGCCATTGTTTCCGGGCCTTCCTGGATCACCATCTCTTCCAGGATCTCCCTGAAAAAGGCATGCAGTGTCTTATCACAAACCCCTAAAGGTGATTTAAAATTTTCAACATCACAAGCTTTTTTTTTTTTCATATCTTACTTTTGCTCCTTTCAGTCCATAAGGACCAGGGTCTCCCTTTGGTCCTGGCTCTCCCTGCTTGCCCTGGAAGCAGAAAACACAAACACAGTTCCAGCTAGTGATTGCAAGTGGCTGAAGCCATAACACTCAATCTTGCATAGGTATGCGTGTGTCTGTTTGTTTACAGTAGGACTATATGGCCTCATTTAAACAATCTGACAACATAGAATGTAAACCAAGCAGTGATTAAGAGCTGAGGGTCTCAGTCTGCCCGCCCCCGGGGATCCAGATGCAGGGTGTGATGTTGATCAGGGCCGCACCGACAGCGACATTCCTAAACATGCAACTGTGGCTAATAGCTAATCTGTAAACAATGTGACTGAGCCTCAGGCAGATACGGAAGTGGCCTGTCTGAGTGTGTGTGTGTGTGTGTGCATGCATGTGTGTGTGTGTGCGTGTGTGTGTGTATATTCAAGCCAGGGTTTAAGACATAGCAAAAGACATCTCATTGACTGTGCTTTCGCCTTAAACCTGATGTCATTGTTAGAGTGTGTTCACATCTAGTGACTGGTGTCCATCTGGTTGTGATTGAAACTGTCTGCATGTTGTTATGCTAATGTGAGCTGAGCTCCATATGAGGCATGAGTGTCAAGACCATAACAATGGGTTTGTTTTAAGACTGAAATATACAACTCACATCTGATCCAGGAGATCCTATACAGCCGGGAAGACCAGGGAATCCAGCTTCACCCTAGTGAGGAGAACCAGAGAAATGAATCCTCAAATGATTTAATCGAATCAGAAAAAGAAAGAAAGAAGTGAGGTCAAGAAAGAAGTCAGAAGTGTACTCTTTGGAAATTTTTTCCCAACTTACCTTTCGTCCATCAATTCCATCCGTTCCCTTTTGGCCTTTGTCTCCCTAAAAAAGAGAGAGAAGATGAAGGAGATTAAAAGAGTGAAGGAAAGAGAATATAAATCACTGAAGATTAATTTAACCATAAGCTTTCAAAGCAATCACAGACAGAATAACATCCCTCTGGAGACCAGTAGAATATTGGAAAGAGCTCACCTTGTAGCCTTTGTGTCCTCTTTCACCCTGCAGAGGAGATACACAACATTAGTCAGCTATCAGTGAACTGCAGCATGGCCATCCTGGAACAAACACTGAATATTGTTAATTAAAGGAAACTTGTTGTGTTTATGCGTTCTGATTGTACCTTTACTCCTTTGGGACCACGGTCACCCTGGAAACAGAAACACACTCATCAGGATTATTGCCATTACACACAGCAAAGTCATCAGTGAGACAGTGGGTAGTATGCAACCTAGAGTCAGATGATCCTCACCGGGTAAACAAACTAAAAGTCTGCAATCACTTTAATGTTCACATATGAAAATGTTTCCTTGCTTACTTTAGTTTGTATCTATGTCAAATACTTTTTTTGGGAGCCTAAAAAAGGTGGATAAGGGCTTGTCCTTTCATGTTGCAAGAGCGTGGTGGAGAGATGACAAAAATGTCAAAGTTAATTGCTTTAGTGTTTACATTAACCTGGGCAAAATCCCAGATAAAGTGTTGAGATGAATATCTCTTTTAAACACTTTGTCTGCTAGAAAGAAAGCCAACCTATGGAAATGGCTGCAGACAGACTCTTGACTAAAGGATCACTCAAGGGTTAAGAGTGTAACATGAACACTTTGTACAACACTGGAGGAATCGACTATATATATTGTGTGTTTGTCTATAAGAAATAACTTATTGAATACGAAAGATTGTGTTCTTGTCCCAGTATCCTGTCACCCATGTCAAATTATTTAGCTTCAACATATCAGTAGAAAGGTGAATAAACTTGGCTCCATTTAACTCCATTGTGATAGAATGTGATGCTGATGCATTGTCTTTAATTCACAGCTACTGCCAAATGTCTTCAGCATCCCATGTTTCACATGAAAACACTCTCTCTTGTCATTTTATGCTGTGCCTCTGTATAAAGAGCATTGCTTATGTTCACTTATATGAACTCTACCTTCATTCCACTGTAACCAACAGGACCAGGATCTCCAACGTTGCCCTGTAACAAAGATATAGAAATATTTCATTTACTTCTTAAGCCTGCATGAAAAATCCAATGAGATGTGAAGACTGTTTAGTTCATTTGCATGCGTGTTTGTATGCTGAGGATGGTGTTGGTGTTGGTGGCGGCTGATGATGGAAGTCACTTACAATATCACCAATATCTCCTTTCTCTCCAGGCATCCCTGGTCTGCCTGCTTCTCCCTGCAGAGAGGCAAAGAAGGATGAGACAATACAGAGGTTTGTACATGTGTGCATTATATTGCATTGGCCTTCTGGTATAAATATTCATATGTTTTATAATGAAGTCATCATACCTTAGGGCCAATGTCTCCATCTGGTCCTTTAGGCCCTCCTGGAGCCTGTAGACAAGACATTAAAACACAAACAGTGAAAAAATTGCTCAAAAAACAAAGCTAGAGAAGAATTTATGATGGCTATAATGTAAAAATAGCTTATTAACAGCTTACTTACAGTACAGTCGAAAGAGCAACACTAGGGAAACAAGAAAAAAGAAAAAAAGATTTTCTTTAATATGACTGTTTTGAATAAATCTGGAAAATATAATCATTGGTATGTTTACTGGTATTATCCCAAAAGAAACTGTTTAAATGATTATGTTCAGTGAAGCAAGATGAACTTAACATAATCATTTTGACAGCCTGGTGACAGTAATGCTGGTAATATGTCCAATATTTAAGAGTTAACTGCAGTGATCTGGTAGGCACTCAAAAGTATGTAAGATTGTTTATATCACTGCATCTCAGCTGGCATTTATGTGTTGATTTCAGCTTCCTGTAGCTGTTCTGCCTGACCCCTCCTTGTTTCCTGAGTATGAGAGACTTAAGCAGTTCACATGGTAGTTAAGACGAGTGGTAACAAGTCTCAGACAGAACAAGAGGAAAGTAATGCCCTTAAATCTAAAAAAAAAACCCTTAGACTCTGTAAACATGCTAACTACATTCTAGCAAGATCCCATTGCACTAAAAAAAACACCGTAGCAGCCATAAAGTAACAAACGTGGAGCAATTTAGTTTGCAACATTTTAGGTCATGACATTCCAGTATAAAGAAAACTCTTAATTTAAGTTATATCAGCAAAAAATTCTGTTGTTTTACTTAAAATGTATACTGATAAACTCAGTTGAAACAATGCAGAAAGGAATAAAAATGCAATTACACGGAGGCAAATAGCCTTAATTTATTGTTGACATTTCTCAGCCTTAAATGAGACCAAATCCAATCCTTTGGATCTGCAATACAGTTCAGTGTACAGTATTACTACGTACCTACTTATTGAACTGTAAATGCAGTAAGCAAACATACAAAAATATTTCCTTTCAGAAATATGTTTAAGAGACGTACCGTGTCCGTTGTCTCGTTAGTCTGAAAAGATGGATAGAAAAAAAAGATGTGAGTGTTAAATCCAAATGTTTAATTCTATTCAAATATAAAAGAGAAGGGAAGAGAAAAGGACACATACAATCATATTAATGATGGTCCGGATGGTATCACTCTTGGAGGATCTGGTCTCATCGGCAGCGGTGAAGTTCTGTCTGTAGCTCTGGTCTGTTGCAATGAGTGACAGTCTGGTGTCCTGGTGAGACACAAGGTGCAAACATCATCATTACATTCCTGACAGTAGCATCGACAGTAAGATGGGCTTTCTGTTTGAACTGTGTATGACTGACTGATGAAACAGATCTGTATAAGCTGTTTAATTATCTGACATAATATATTTTTTTTCTGTTGGATCTTAAAAGGTTTCTGCCTGTGTTTTTGTTGGTCTTCTTTAGAAATAAAAGACATCATGTAGAGTTAGATTTTCAGCCAATATCAAGAATACCTTAATGACCCTTAAATTAGTTAATGCATCCATCACCAAGTGGCAGGACTTATGTTTGCCTTCTGAGCATCACTTAAAATGTTTGGGACACATTTTGCCTGATTTCAGTCACTGAGTCACAGATTTATTTCAGTATGACACATGACTTTTGCTTTTTGGCAACAATCCACACAAACACCAGAAGATGCAGGTTTTAAAATACCTGCAGAATGATGTGTCTGAACGACATGAGCTTTGGTTTTAGTTTTAGACGTTCAGAGTAAGGATGTTTTTGGTACATCTCACTTCACATTACTTCTCTAAGTTCTTAGTTTACTTCTCTCAGTTCACTCCTCTTGACTTTCCTGTGTTACACTGTAGTTTACTTTAGCTCACTTCACCTTTTTTCTCTAAATTACACTTCCCTTCTCCTTACTTCACTTTATTTTATGTCACTTGTCTTCACTTTATTGTGCTCCACTGTACCATACCTATTCACATATTACTTTAAGATATTTCACTTGTGTAATGTACAAACACAAATACTGCATTTAGACAGACCAAAAAATGCTAAAAGCTTGGTTTCTATTCTTAAGTATTGCTCTATTAAACAGAAATAAATTAATAGGCTATTTTATTTTTTTAATGATCTAATCTTTTTAATCAGGCCTGTGTGGGCTTGGTTTGTTTAGATTTGATTGTCAATGACCTGACAACCCAAGACCTTTCATCATACCCTGATTTAATCAATGCTAACTCCTGATTGGTCTGCAGAAATATGTGAAATCGTTTTTTTCAATTTGGCTGACTGACTTTAAACCAGTGATAAGAGCATGAAAATAAACCTTTAATAAAAAGATTCCTTATGAGAAATAGCCAAAACTGAGGGAATGTTAATGTAGGAACATTCAGGAATTGTAAGAAGCTGAATTCATAAAAAGGTTTTTAGGACCTTTAACCATTACATTTTTTATTTTTGAGCTAAGGTTTGGAGTCATGCATTTAATGGTGATTACAGTTTCGTTTAAAAGCCAGTGAATTTGTTATATGAATGAGGTTCCTCACCAGTATAATAACACTAATATGTTTTGTACCTCTTGGTCAGGTGAGATGGCGACAGCGAACACTTTGACTCCGTGATGCTTGGCTTCGTTAGCAGCCTCTTGCACGCCTCCACAGGGCTCTTTGTAACCAGTAATGGGATGGCCATCAGTCACTACCACGATGTACTTATTCTCGTGGTAGTGGGAGCCTCTGTACGCAAGATGACACACAAACACACACTCAAAAAAAATATCACCCTTGTTATTACTGAATCATCTCAAGCATATGTGTGTGTGTGTATGTGTGTGTATGTATGTGCGTCTTATTTTTACCCAATGAGTAGCTCAGCAAGGCCCCTCTTGATGGCACAGTCAGTATATGTGCCCTTGCCAATGTATTTAATGTCATTGATGTCATTCTTCAGCGCCTGCCTATCCCTCTCCAGGTTACTCAGCTCTCGTACAAGGATGACTTCGTCACTGTAGTGCAACGCTCCTGAGTTCCACGTCAGGATGCGGTCACATGGTTGACGACTGGATAAATAGAGGTGGTAATAAACAGTCATCTGATAACACAACCATCAAGCCAGCATGACATTAATAGGCAAACAGTACCAGATGTCAGGTGCATTTACTGAACAACTGCACTCAAATACAGTTTTGAAGTCACTGTACTTGAGAATTTCTTCCTTTTGCTATTTTAAGTGCAACTTAACAGACAGTTTTAGTTACTCATTACCTTTTACATTCAATTTTACATATAAAACTCGTAATTACGGAACAAATTATGACACATTAGTAAAAATGATGCCAAACAAACAATCTTTGAAGTAGTAAAAATAATAAAAAATAATGTGTCATAATGTTGTGACAGTAATAGGGGTATTTCTGCTGCAGAGTGAAAATTTTCCCCTCTAACATTTTAACATTTTGCTAAAAATACTTCTTTAAATATACTCATTGCTCCCACTTGTAAAATGTAAAAAGTAAAATGTAAATTGTAAATGTAAAAAGTATTTTTAATTTTATGAACTCATTAACCATTAATTATAAATACATTCTATGAATTGTGTAGTAGCAGAAGCATAAGAAGATGACAAACCGCATTTTATGTAAAACCTTCTGTTGTTAAATGATAATCAAACAAATCTTGAATTGTGCTTTAATGTTCACTGATGGTTGCGGTGGGTGTGGTCAGTAATGAGCTTGATATAGAGCCAAAGCCCCGCCTCTTCAGGTGGACCAATGGGATTTAATTTAAGAAAACATGTAGAGCAGTTGATGGAGAGAAATAAATAATTTCTTGATCTTCTTTGAATTGTTGAATCAATTACATATATGATGCTTGTTGATTTAAAAGGTAATTTGAAAAATAAATCAAGTTTTTTGTGAAGATTTGCAAAGTACCACTTGGTTTTAGTGAAACTGCTCAATAAACTCCATCTCTCATCTTGCATAATAAACGTCACCAACACCAACATGGCTGTCAGGTTGGCACATATCACTTTTTTCTACTGGAACAAGGGAGAAAAGAGGAAATATTAGTACAAGTCTGCCAGATGTGAGAGCTTCAGCTTTGCACTTGGCAAGTTTGTCATTTCTATTTGAGGTCTTGTAGTGTTTTTGGTGTGCAGTCTTTCTTAACACCTATTTTAAAATAAGGTCAATATGGTGGTCCATCAGAAGTAGCATGATTTTTAAATGCAGGTGTAACCACACCTAATTATGATGTCACAGTGTCCCAGAGTGCACCTGTTCATCACTACAGCAAGTTAAGATGTCCTACCACAGAAGGTGTTAAATTACTTTATGAAGAAAATTTCGAATGCAGGACTCTTATATGAAATAGCATGTCTTTTCATCTTGCTAATGCTAGCTTTTTAAGTAAATAATCTGATCACTTCTCTCATCACTGCAGAAGTGTGTGTGTGTGTGTGTGTGTGTAGGAGTGTAGGTGTGTCTTACATGTTCCTGAGTTGATCTATGAATTGAGTGGTGAATGATTTGATCTGATCAATATAAAAGCGGGGAGGTTTCTGTCTGAGGGCGACACTCTCAGATGTATCCAGTACAAAGAAAAGGTCAACCGGACAATCTGCACACAAAACAAACAAACAAACAAACAAACAAACAGATCAAAAAATAAGTGGCTGTGACAACAAATATTGTCCAATGAACAACCGTAAAAACACACTAATAGCACGTTCAAAGGGAAATCTATGTTTTCTTCAAACAGTAAATCCAAAATGCATTTCTGATCAATCATCATCATCCTATCAGTTATAGTGATGTCAGCAAAGGTATCACTGCTGCAGCGCTGGACTCCAACATGATGCTGCATGGAGCACCCTGCATCACAATGGTATAATGGGGATGATCTGCCCCTATCTATTTATCTTTGTACAGGTAGGTATTTAACAGGTGCAAGCGGCCTGCACTGACTGCCTGTACCCATGAGTGTTTGCATGTAGGCCTGCGCCTGTATTCTAACTGCTGCACAGCACTTCGGCGGGGAATCAGGCCTGATGTGTCATCACCTGCTTTGGTTCCTTACTTCAGTTAATTTCTTTGGTATCCGCAACACCAACGCCCACTATTCAGGCCCAGTATTGTAACCATAGGACCAAACAAGGGCCTGTTCAACATGAGCTAAGCTATTGGCGACATTTGATCTAACTTTCAGTTGTTGTTGTTGCTGCATCCGTGCTGCAGATTTGCAAGCCTTCTCCAACTTCGTGAAGAACGCAACCCAAAGACAATGAACCTCTGGACCAGCCCTCGCAGCAAACATCGTTTCAGCACAGGGCATGTTACAGTCAAACACAGGAAGACCACTTGCACCACAATGTCATAAACATCTGTAAACATCTGATATTAAAGACTTTTAAAAAAAAAATGCACAACAAATCTCAGTAAACTTACCCATAAATCTGCGACCCAAGTCCTGCGTTTGCGCTCCAGCCAGGGATACGCACAGAAGCGCAAGGAGACCTCTGAGAGTCTCCATATTTAAACAGCAAAAAACTATTAACACACCCCAACCAACACCGAACCACTACGGATCCGGATCCCAGTACCTCCGGATCCCACTACCTCTAAACCGATTCGGCGAAGTTTTGGTGATCCAGCGCTCCGCCGCAGTTTGTCCGAGGCTAGACCCGCAGCGCGCAGAGGAGGACCAGAGCGCACGAGGAGGGAGGAGGCGAAGGAGGAGGAAAAGTTCACGCGCTTTCTCTGGAGACGGTTAATAGAAGTAGACAGGAACGCGCACAGGCTGAGAGTTTAAACAAAATCCCAGATACGCTTGCTTCCTTAAAAGGGTCCACAGGGAGATGGATACACTGGCATAAACAAAAAACCTGCAAACTGTGCAGGCAACTGTGCAATATACACAGATTGCGTTTTTCCTTGCAAAAAAAGGGGGCGTATGTAAAAAACTAACCTGGGATTTTGTTTCAATGATTTCACGACATGTTTATTGAGAAAAAGGAGAAAGTTTAATAGTTTAGCTTTCCCCCTCCACGTTCCTACAGGTATAAGAGCCCATATTACATAGGCCCTGTAGAAAATCAAGCAATGCAACTGTGAGTGGATGCACAATGGAGTAATTTCATCAAACTTAATGAAAAGCAGCTGACGCACATCTTGGAAACATTTTGTATTCTGTTTCTGTAAAAGTCTCCCTTTTCTCTGGAAGATGGAGGTGGGTGGAGCTTGCTTACATCTGGTTCACTTTGGCGTCCAGACATGACCTGAACGAAAAATCTGAAGGAGAAGGAGGAAGAGGAGGAGGAGGAGGAGGAGGAGGAGGAGCAGGAGGGGTTCTTACTCCCTTTTTCCTCAGAAGCAGGAAGAGACACAGTGCCATCTAGTGCTCTTTGTGAGCAGATCCTGGACAGGATTTTGGAAAGATTTTTGAGGTGCAGAAAGGGTCTTCCATGGAAGGAGACAGAAGCGTAGGCGTGGAGTGGGAGCTTGGCAAGGTGTTGATGGGGGTGGATGTTGTACGGTTGCTGTGGATATACATACAAGTGTGTGTGTGTGTGAGTTAGTGCTTAAACTGTGGGACTGCACAGAAGGTCTGGCCTGGACTCAGATTTTCCACTGAGATCACTGTTTCAGAGAAAAAAGTTGAGTGGAGAAGCAGGGGAGCAGGGAGGGAAGGAAAGAAAGGAGAATGGAGGGATGAGGAGAGGGGGGGACATCTGGTAATGATCTATGTTTATTAGCAAGCTCTCATCGTAAATCTGCTGGAGCTTTGGCAGCTGTGGAGAGTATATAAATTGCGATGCATGCATTTCAAGAGGTCTCTTTATATCGGGAGTACAATACTCCATACAATTCTTAAAGAATTCAGAAGACAAGCAATTAGGTTTGTTTTTCCTTTTCACAATTCTTTGAGCAATTTTCTTCAAGGAAAGGGACCTTTTCGCCTTTTTACAGCAAACTGGAAAGTGGGATTGAGAGAATTATCCCACTGAGCAGTCATTATCTTTCCCCCTGAGGAAACAAAGTTACTGCACGTCCTCAAAGGTCAAGATAAACTCAACATGATAAAAGAGCCGCAAAAGCACACACATGCTTCCTAAAGTAGAGATTCTGCACAGTGTCATAGGTACAGCCTGTTGGCAAACTGGATGTAACACGAGTTTCCACATGATCCTGATGTTCAGTGGAAAAATTTGTAGCCTTTCTGAGTAACAGTGGACAGTCTCCAGCCTAACAATTTGTTCTGTAACAATTTAAGTTTGACATGTTGCAACATTTAACAAACCATGTCAATTTTCTAAAGAAGTGATCTTCCTGTGAATTCAAAACATTTGGTTCGTTAGATGATTTGAAAGCTACTTTGCACAAGTGACCAATGAGATGAAAAACAAGAGTGGAACAAGGGAGAAAATGAGAGTAAAAAAGTTTCTATTTTCCAGTGAAAACATCAGTCTGTGCCGCACAGATGGAAGAGATTAGTTGCCATGTGCTTGTTACGATATGGCTTAGGACTTTATCTGCCTTAGGTCCATGTTAACTTACAAGGTACAGGGAACAGTGGTGGTCCAAATCAAACTTTACTGTTAGCCAAACTGGTTGACAGTGCACCATATGAACAGAGCAAAAAGTTAGCGATGTCATGGTTTTAAAACCCTGCAGATACTGCTAAGGGCTACAAAACATCAGGAAATTGCAGGCCAATCAAGATTCCAAACCAAGCAAAATAAAGTTAATGGCAGGAAATGAGCCAGATTAACTTCCTCGACATTAGTACCTCTTGGATCTGTAGTCTCTTAGACATCTTCTGAATTGTCTCCAGTTGTTCAAGTCTGCAGCAAAGCAGAAAATATGTTATCAATTCTGTATATTTCAGAACATATGGTGACCAATGACGAACGCTGCCTGTAAACATGGTAAATGGCTGTCTACTGCCATCTAGTGAAACCTCATCTGATTCTGAGCAAACTTAAGTTTAGTATCATGTTCACACTTTTTGTGAAAACTCTTACAGATATTTTCTGTTAACAAATTCAGTCAGCATGCACAAAGTATAACCCAAGGTATTTAATTTGAATTCACAAAGTTTGAAAACCATATAGGGGTGTTTGAAAGGCCTTCAGGAATAAAGTTATGCCATACTGACTAAAATGGTTTCATGGCTGCATCTTAATAATCTAACAATAATCTGTCTTTCAGTATATTTACAGAGCCAGCGTTTTTATTTCTACCACATTTTAGGCCTTTCCAAAAATACATTAACCCACATTAGAGCCTCTTAACATACTGCATCTCCCTCAAATCATGTTCCAGAACAACATCCAAATGTATTCATGCATATGAAACTGATGAAAGAAAAAAAAAGCTCAAAGAGCCTGGAAGGAAACAAGGGAAAAGAACAGGTAATTTTCTTGTGTTGATGTGAAAGGAATGGTTTCACAATTTTGTTCACATACACTTAATCACCTTCCTGCTGAGTAGAATGAGAGGATTAATACCATTCTCACATTTTTCCTTTCAATGTGAAGCTACAACCAATTCGCTTAGCTTAGCACAAAGATTACACATTTCTCAATAGCTAGCCTGACTCTGTCTTTAAGGTAAAAAAATGCAGCAACCAGCACCTCCAAAGCTTTATAATTGACATTTTTAAAATATATTTCTTTAATCTAAACAAAATGCAAAATGTAAAAAAAATGTATGTGCCAAATCTTTGCTTCCTCTGGTGGACTTTTAATACCCTAGGACAAGCCAGGCTAGTTATTTCCCTATGCCTCCAGTCTTTGAGCTAAGCTAACTCTCCTGACTTGAGCTTATTTAAGAAATTACAGAGATATCAATCTTCTCCTCCAACAATTTGCAATAAAGAGGTTAGGTGAAATTCCAAAAAGTCAAACTTTTCCAATACATGTTCACATAGTCCTTGATGGCAAATGTGTTCAAACTGACTTTGTATTTAAAAGAAAATAAAACTTTTCACAACAACTGTACAGTATGTGTCTATTTCCTTTAGGTATTGCTTAGTTTAGTTGGTCCATTAAATTTTAATAGCCTAACTTTCAAATGCAGTGTCTCATTGTATGCTTAAAACGTCCAAGATTCTGCTCTAGTCCGCTATCAGAGCTGGACTCAGTTCATGTTAGAGTGGCTTTTCAGGTGCCTCCTCAGGTGGTTTAGACAGGTGTAGGTCTTGGGACAGATTTGGCAGTGGTACGGTCTCACTCCAGAGTGGTTCAGCATGTGCTGCTTCAGGACACTTCCATCTGAGAAGGCTTTCCCACACTGTGAGCACACGTATGGCCGCTCTCCTGTATGCACACGCATGTGAACTGTTACCTTATGTGCCATAGTAAAACCTTTGCCGCACACTGTACACTTGAAAGGCCTTTCTCCTGTGTGGGTGAGCCTGTGGGTGCGCATTGCACCCATTTGGGAGAAAGCCTTGCCGCAGTCTGGGCACACATGCGGCTTCTCGCCAGTGTGGACCCTAGTGTGACTCCTCAGTCCTCCTGCTGTGGAGAAACACTGTGAACAGTGAGTGCACTGGTATGGTCGCTCTCCTGTGTGAGTGCGCATGTGCTGCTTCAAGTCATAGCGGTTTCTGAAGCCGCGGCCACAAACAAGACAGCTCTCTGGTCGCTCATCGTTGTGACGGAGCTCATGGTTGGCCAGGCATTTTTCAGATAGGAAACATTTCCCGCATTCCTGACATTGATAGGGTTTCTCGTGGTCAACTCTCTGATGGTACTTCAGCTCGCTGATGCCAGGGAAAGTCTCATCACAGTACCTGCACCTGAAGCGATGGTTGGGGCTGTAGGGGAGCTGATGTTCACTCATCTGATGATTCCTCAGCAGGTGGGCCATCTTGAAGGTCTTTCCACAATGAGAACACTCGTATTTTGTCAGCAGCTGGACACACTGATGTCTTGCCCGCTCATGTAGAGACCTGAAATGACACCCACACTTGGTGCAAATATGGGCAGCATTTTTACACTTTCTCTTCCTGTGGCCGGACAGGTGAGCTTCTGTACGGAAGGCTTTACCACACTGAGAGCACTTGTAGGGCTTCACGGCAGTGTGGAACCTCTGGTGTTCTAGAAATTCAAAGCGATACTTAAAGCTCCTTCCACACAGTGGACAGTTATGTGTGACTCGTCCTCGTGGGTACACAGGTTTGACAGATGTTTTCCTAGAAGACACAGATGTCGAGGAAGTGCGATGAGTGGAGCCACTCTTCCTATGTTTACCTCCACTCATCATTTTGGTAGTTTCCATTTCACCGACCTCTTCATGTCGTTGTTGATGTTTGGTCAGACACTTGGAGGAGATAAAGCTCTTTCCACATTGTTTACACAGATAAGGCTTATCGTGGTCTACCTGCTGATGATATTTCAGGTCACCAATTCCTGGGAAACCTACACCACAATGACTGCACTTAAAAAGGCGGCTTTGGGCATGAGTTAGCAGATGTTCCTTTAAGCTGCTAGACTTCTGAAAACTCTTTCCACAGTGCCCACAATTGTAGTTACGGCCCCGTTTTGGGCAGTGGTGTCTAAATTTGTCTAGGGAGGTGGGAAAACTGTTCCCACATTTAATGCATAGATATGCAGCATTTTTACATTTCCGTAGCCTGTGACCAGCCAGCAGAGTGGCTGTTCTGAAAGCCCTCCCACATTCGGAGCAGTTGTATGGCTGTAGCCCACTGTGGACTCTCTGGTGTTCAATGAGGACAGAGTGATGCTTGAAGCATTTGTCACAGTCTGGGCATTTATGCAACACTGACTGCTGCCTTCTGCGAGGAGATGATGAGATATCAGTCCTTTTTGGCGATTCCGGAAAGTCTGTTGACGTGGAAGGATTTGTTGATAGCTCTTCATCAAACATGACTATCTGAGGAACATCATTATTTTCATCATCACAAGCACTCGGATGGGAGGCGATGGCCACTTCCAGTGACGGAGGGAGACACAGAGAGGGAATGAGAAGATCATCTGACTGAAATGGTGCTGCAGGGAAAATATTGAGAGAAAATTAAGAGTGTTAATTCAA
>JAPZDY010000004.1:5118923-5149974 GCA_029783645.1 Ctenochaetus hawaiiensis | reverse complement strand
CAGCAGTTAGTAAAACAAAAACCATCAGGTGTGACAACAGGAGCAAAGACTACATGTGGTTCAATTTATGTTAATAGATTTATGTTAATAGATAGTGTGGGACAGTTTGGAGCCCATTGATGTCCCTATGTTGATGTTAATGCTGCCTTCTTGGCTAGACTCTTCAAGAAGAGTATTTAACCTCAGGGTGACGACTTGTTTCTTAAAATTTTTATGTGAACAAAAGCTCAATTAAATTTGCTTGACATGGACTAGAGATGTGAGGCACAGTTTTTACAAGAGACTCAAGTTTCTCACAACTTCATTATTGTTTGTCATCTGTCCAGAATTAGATACATAATTTTTAAACTGCAATGACTAATTATATCTATCAAAAACAGCCCCAGGAAGCGGGGATGTTTATTACTGATATCAGTTTAAAAAGTTCTGTATGGGAACAGGCTGTTTGAGGGAAAGCTGAAGTTCACAACATCAAAACAAACTGACACGACCCAAGCAAAATACAAAACGAGCCATGGCAAACGAACCAAACGAAAGGTCCCTCATCAAAAACTTCTTCTTCCAGTCTTGACTGGCAGTGAATATGAGCTTTTTATCCAACACACTCGGAACCTGCTGATGGAGCTGAGCACAACATGATCGGATCCTGACTCTACTTCGTCGTTTTATGCATTCGGTTGATATCATGTTGCTTTACCGCCACCTAGCGGCTGCGACAGTCCACTGACAGCTCATTCGCAGAAACCAAATAATGCTGTATTATTTCAGGATGTAGGCCACAATTTACACATCGTTTAATTTTTAAAGTTAACAAATCAATCTAAAATTAACTAGTTTTTATTTCAAAATGGTCTATTAAAACGATAAAGGATGAAAACACCAACCAAAAAAATGTCATGTAGGATAAATGTACATGTATATAATGTAAAAATCATCTTTTCCACTTGTCTTGTCAATTACTATGCACTTACTTACTTCATTTGATGTGTTATCTGTGAGATATGATGTAGAACCTGAGATCGAACTGAAACCATGGTGCAGAGCAGGTTACAGAGCAGGAAAAGTCACATAAATACAGTAGATCAAAAATATATATCAGTCTTTGTCTAGCACATCTTCATCTGCATTGCTCAGTTTATCTTTTTTTATTAGTAGTAGTAACTGTGCTGTGGATTTACAAATATATCTGTTCTAAAGGTAAACTTATCCCTAATTAAAGGTTTTGTTGGCTTCTGAACTCTCCTCTTGTTCCTCTGTTGTTGCTTACAGCCTTGTGTCTCTTTCCACATTTACACACCGGTATCATCTGTTTCCTGCTAAATAATTAAGGAAGCTTTCACATCAGGGACTTGAGCCCCAAATCCAAGTAAACTTAACCTCTAGGATCTGTTTTGTTTAACTAGTGTAAACACTGTGTATCACACTGAGGCACTGATCTATGAACTGTCTCATGGTCTCTTTGGTCTCTTTTTTTGCCAAACAAATTCAAATAAATTATGAGCTTAGGCAGACTGAAGTGTATGTATGTAGATAGACTAAAAAAAAGAGGACTGCACTTGATGCATTTTTCCATTTTATTGCAGGTGGCAACCAGCATTATCATCACATACTATGACAATGCAATATAAGAAAGAACTGGAAGTAATGTAAAAGACAATGGATTATTAAGACAACAATATATGCATGTTATCAATAAGGTACTAATATTTTAATTTTAAAAATCACACCTGATATCAATATTATTGATAATAATATTACTTACATTCCATTGTTATCTAAGGAAGCCTAATTTTAAGTGGAGATTGAAGGAAGTTATGCATTATAATACTATCAAAATATCTAAGATGCCAGATCAGAATTTAAAAACTTAATAATAAAAAAATTAACTTCCTGAGTCAGTCTGAAAACTACACGTTTAGCGACAAAAATCAATATTTTATAATAATAATTGATCAAATGTTGTTTGTAGTGATGATTAAACAAATAACTTTCACTTGACTTCATAGTTCCTCATCTTTTATCTCCTTTTGACTCAAAATGTGTTAAAAACTTCCACTTGCAAGTTTATATCAAAATTTTGATGAAATGAGACAACTTGCAATGTCAAAATTACAAGTTAATTTGACTGATTTTGATTAATTTGTCTTTTAATCATTGGTTACATGAGTGTTTACATCTGACAGTTTTTGGGGGTTTTTTTTGCTTAGCAAAAAAATGCTCCTGTAAAAACCTCTGACACAGTTGCCAGAAAAAAGGCAAATATTCACAGAACATTGCAGATAGGTTAACTAGTAATTTTCTTACCGCCAAAGGCTTGATTTTATACAATAGCAGTCCTGATATATTTCACGTTAAGGTTCTTATTAGTGCTGAGTGGACAGATTAAATGACACACACATTATCACGTGGAAAAATGAATTACATTCCCACTGACCCCTTTGACCGCTGATGACGAGACTCACTGTGACTCATGACCTTCGTTTAACTTAATGTCATTTGAATAAATGACACACATAGATCATGCAATTCATCAAATGTCTTTCGTATTAGAGTTTAGCATGGGCACATTATACTGTATGTAGATGGTTTATGATGAATTAAGTTGACATTGCTCTGTTTTACTGTGTGCTGGTGCATTTTGTAATTAGACATAGTGCCTTTTTAATCTTTTTAAAAATGTTTGCTCTCTCTGATGAGGCTTTAATCTCCACCACATGTCCAAACGCTTAAAAATCAGATCAATTACCAAGTCACATTCAGTCAAGTCACATTTTGCTGGCACTTCACACAAAACCCAAATTAAATTCAAAGTACGCATCTGTCTATTATGAGGATGGACAGAAAAAGTGTGTGTGTGTGTGTGTTTGTGTGTGTGTGTGTGCGTAGTAGCCTGTGTTATTGCATGCATGTCCACATGTGTACAGTATGCATGTGTTTGTAAAAGAGAAAGACAGTGCGTGCATCTGTGTGTCTGTGAATGTGTAATTAAAACAAGTGATTTTTCCTTTTTTTTTTTTTTTTTACACACAGATTATCCCTCTATCCCAGCTGGTCAGAGTTGGATTTGACCACCCCGACAACAAGCGAGAGGAAATCTCTTTGGGGCTAAATCCAAATTGGCACCCTTGATGATTTTTTTCCAAACTGAAAATGTGGCAGCACTCAACTATTAACTTGAATTCGGCAATAAAAAATAAGGTCCTAGAAATGGAAAATACACACAAATGCCAAAAAAACAAGATAAAGCCTTGACTTCTATTGCTTTTTTATGGCTGTGCATAATTTATTATTGGATTTTTCCATGACTGTAGACCTTTTTGGTGGTCAATAATGGAGCAACATTACTGTGTAGTATAATTTGTGAGTGATCCTCTGTTCTCTAGCATACTTCAGTAAAAATTGTAATCAGCACGGACCATTTCTCAATGCTGTTGAGGGGTTTTTATGTAATTTACAGCATTTGTAGAGGCATTATAAACAAATTCATGCTTTAAAGGGCAATACACTCACAGGAACAAACAGTGATGGAGATGCAGAGGTTTGCACATCTGTCCTCTTTTTTTATGCACTGGACTCAGTTAGAGAGAGAGAGAGAGAGAGAGAGAGCGATAGAGAGAGAGAGAGGGAGAGAGAGAGAGAGAGAGGGAGAGAGAGAGTGAGTGAGAGAGAGAGAGATTTAACAGCACCCTGCTTTGAAATGAGGTCAAATCTGAAATGGAAGAAAACGGAGAAAATGGAGACAAACTACTTAGTTTTAAGTTTGACTTTTGTGTGTCTGTACATGAGAGTAAACTATAAATGAATAGAAAAGTGTAATATAACTATTTGAACTGCACTGTGAGTGAAAAACTCCAAAAATATGGAAAAGAATTTTAATACCATTCAATAAAATAAACCATGAAATGATCAACCTAAATGCAATACAGACAATCAGGTTCTCAGGGAAAGTATAAAAATCAACACAGTATATTTATATAATTTGTTCATATCTTGTTAAGACCACCATAAGAGTCTTTGAAATGGTCTTTCAATATAAATACATTACAAAAAATAGGTAAAAATTAGCTTTACATACATTAAACAGCCTCAAAGTTTTTTTTTACACAGTTTATTACAAAATGAGCTTTCGGTGCAATTATGCTTTTCCCACCAGCATCCATCAGATCCAATCAAATGGTCTTTAAAGATTCAGAAAAGTGTGCGGACAACAATCAAAATCAGGCACATAATTCAGGGATCGTTACACACAGCTCTTCTTTGTGTTATCAATACAGTGATGCAAGTTTAACTCCTAGATAACAGTAAATAAGAAAAGATAGTAGTTTTTCCTATAAGTAACTTTTCAGTTTATGTATTAGTAACAGTATATACTGAAAAATAAGATATCAATGGATTGTGCTTTTCTTCATGTGCTTGTTTTATGACCCAAATACACTTGATGCTATTTTAACAAGGATCCACATGCCTATCATGATCACAACATGTTGTATTAAGCAACTTCAGTCAATCAAAGTGCATATAAAAGATATCATTTTATTAAACACACCTCATAACAAGAAAAAATGCAATAGCAATTATTGTTATCATTAATTAAAAATCTTGGCTTACAATTTTATTAAATGTTTTTCCCTAAATTTTAAAATGCTAACATTTAGCTTAGATATATTCATTGAGCAAATAAAAGCTTTGGTTATAATTTTTTAGTAATTTATAAGAGCTTCATAGCTGCTACTGTCAAAAATGCAAATTCATTTCTCATGTCACATATAAGGATCAAACATCTCAAGTAATGACTGGAAAGGTTTATTCTTGCAACTGCATTTAACCCTTTTTTGACCGAAACAGAGCTCAAACATGTCATGTGATCTGCTACCTCAATATACTTTAAAATGTACATTATTGACACCAATACAGAAAACGGCAGATGAGCATTTTTCTGAGGTTTCCTATATGTATATGTTTCAATTGTTCTCTTCAATAATTAGGTAAAATGGATTTTTTTTTTGGCTCTTCAGCGTCTCTCCCGGCCTTGGCCTTCGGAGGATACTTTGCTTTAGATATAAATTTCACTATACAAGCGCAGTGGAGTTTTTAAAAACAAAAATTGTATTATATTGACCATAGTAAGATTTCTGTGGACATAGTTAGCTAGCCTGATGATAGCTTTTGAGCTAACAACAATCAACATTTCTAGAAAAAAAATTCCTAATAAATATTGTGCTGCAAGTTTTGCTTAATGAAAATATAAATCAGAATTTATATTTGTTTTTTTTTTTCAAAATGGTTCCTTTTTGTGAAGTTGATCTTAAATGTTTACTGACATGTTGCAAAACTTCAGACCATGCGGTGTTTTGTACATAACACTTGTACGGCCATAAACTATTTGTGTTCGATAAGGGTTTTCATTAAAAAAACATTCCTTTTTTTCTACCTTCATGCTCTTATTTTTTAGATGGTGTGAGGACAAGTTAAACTTCAGAATCCTCCTCCCCTCATGAAGGTTGTGACTGTGTGACAAACTGGACTTCTGGCTTGTTTTAAAGAGAAGCTGTGAGTTACTTAAAAATATTTCATACTTGAGCGGCATCTGCTAAGATATATATAAAAAAGTTCAACTTGACTGTGACTTATTTTGAGCTATATTCACTGCTGTAAACAAACAGATAAAAAACTACATCAACACTCTCCAGACGATGAAGTCTCAGAGAAAAGTTTCCTCGTAGTTTTCACCAGGCTCCCCGAGGTCAAAGTCTCTGGGTATTGATCTGATGACCTCAGAGGGGTCACCGGCTGCCCTGGTCACACTTTCATAAGATGGCGGTGATGACATCAGAGTGTCCTCTGTTGTCTCTGTGGCCTCCACCCCCACAGGTCCGTAGTGCTGTATCATGGTGGCTATCAGGCCCTCCCTCTCTGGAGCGTTCTCCACATCCACCACAGTCTCGTAGTTTATCTGTCTGTAGAGGTACGATGCCTGCTTCATCTGCCGCCGCACCAGGTGCCTCCTGTAACACCTCTGGATGACGATTGCAGACACCTCCTCCATTTTGCGGCGCAGTGTCGACGTTATGGGTTCGTGGGAAACTTTAGACGGGTTGGTCATCATGAACTTCTCCTCCATTTGCTGCTTGAGGGTGTCCATCTCACCCGACTCCCCCAGGACACGCTTTGTGAAGGCAAAGAGGATGTCCAGGCAGTGGATCCTATCCCCACTGACCATGGGAAGGTCCATGGAGATCAGCTTGATCCTGTTGGGCTTGGCTATGCGCAGCGGCTCCGACAAAGTGTCAGCGAATATTGGCAGCATGGAAAACTCAATGAACTGTGTGGCCTCAGAATCAAACTTCTCCCAGACCTCATAAAACATTTCAAAGTCATCCTCGCTCAGCGGCTCTGTACTCTCCTCCGTGGCAACGCTAAAGTTCTCAAGAATGATAGCTATATACATATTTACCACAATGAGGAAAGAAATGATGATGTAACTGACAAAGAAAGCTATGCCCACTGAGGGGCTGCCACAGTTTCCCCGAGTGTTAGTGCCAGTGTTAACAAAGTTCACATCACACTCTTCTGGGGAGCTGGACATTATAGGACTCAGGAGGTTGTCCCAGCCTGCTGAGGTGCTGATCTGAAAAAGGCAGATCATACTATTCCCAAAGGTCTCAAAGTTAAACATGTCATCAATCCCATCTTGTTTTTTCACGTAGGCAAAGTTCGCCATGCCGAAGATAGCATAGATGAACATAACGAGGAAAAGCAGTAGGCCAATGTTAAACAGTGCTGGCATTGACATCATTAAGGCAAACAGAAGTGTCCTTATTCCTTTGGCTGCACGTATAAGTCGAAGTACACGTCCTATTCTTGCCAGTCTGATGACTCGAAACAGAGTTGGAGATACAAAATACTTCTCAATGATGTCCGCAAGAACAATCCCTGAAAAGACAGAGAAAGAAAACAGCATGAGAAAGTTTGTCTCATTGCACAGTGATGCACTTAAAGCAGCGCTAGTCAATATTTTTATATTAACAATGGATCAAATGTTTGTGTGTAATGTGAAAAGAGTCACTAGTGACAAATCTACAGAAAAACAAACAGCAGACAAGCAAACTTAGCTTGTAGCTGGTTAAAAATGGATATTTCCTACAGGTGTTTGTGGAGATCAAAACAGAGCTACTGAAGGGCTAGAAGAGTGAATGTTGGACTTACATTCATCAGATGGACACAAATACAACAACAAATAAATGGTCATGTTGCTCCATTTCTACTGGATGTGTAAACAGGTAACCGCACTGCTAACATGTTCATAACAACTTAATAATGTGATTCTTGATGTTGCATTTACAGCTTGTTCAACTGCCCCAAAATGCTTCAAGACTTTCATAAATATTTTTATTTGTTGAGCAACAGCCTTAAGTACATCTTTGAACTACAAAGACTACAAAAAACAAAGTTGCAAAATCTCCTGCATCTGTCATTTGAATAAGATTAAGATTTTATTCTGCACCTGGATATCAGCATTAAATATGAACACATGGGTGATAATGGACGAGAATAAAAAAAAAACAAAAAACATAACATATAACATAACACTTAACATAATACATTGCTGTGTGTCTCCACTTACCTACAATGGAGAGAATAATCACCACAAAGTCAAAGATGTTCCATGCAACTGTGAAGAAATAGCAACGCAGAGCAAAGATCTTAATCAGGCATTCAGTGGTGAAGATCACGATGAAGACCATGTTGATCTTGTTGAGGATGGACTCCATGCGCTCTGACTGCTCGTCAGTCTCCACCATCATTGTCACCATGTTGACGATGATGAGCATCATGATCATAATGTCAAATGCTTGCTTGGACACAAGATCGAAGAAAAAGGCTTGGAGAATGTTCTAGGATTGGGAAAATACAAAAAGCAAATTAAACAGTGAATGCAACACTAATAATATATTATAAGGAATGACAGCAGGCAGGATGATGTCCAGGACTGTGGGATGATAATATATATGAAAGCATTTTGTAAAAATGTCCACCTTTGAAAGTTTGTGTTTTTTTACCGTAGGCCTTGGTATCGGCTTTTGAGGCTTTTTAGATCCTAACTTCTTCATAGCATTATAGTATTTCTTCTGTTCTTCAGTCATAAAGATATCCTGTCCACCTAAGTATAGACAAAAATACGAAACATTATTTTTTACAGGAAAATGTAAAGAATTTCTTTGTGATTAACAGAAGTTGAAAAAACAAACTGTTTCCTTCAAATCTGCAACAATTATAACTGGTAAATAACAAGTGATCCAATGTCTGATCAGTTTTGTTAATACTCATCTTTCTTTTCTGCTGATTGAAATTGTCAATAATGACACCGATGAAGAGATTGAGAGTGAAGAAGGAGCCAAATATAATGAAGACCACAAAGTAAAGGTACATGTAGAGGTTGATCTCTCTGATGGGTTGTTCCTCCACCTGGAACCAAACAGTTTTGAGTCAGCTGCTTACTGTTAATGTGTTTGTGATGAAGGGCCTGGAAATAGATAAACATACTTACGCCTCTTGAATCAACAGCTGCATGCATTATTTCCATCCATCCTTTAAATGTGGCCTGTAATAAAATATTATTATGCACAACTTTACTCTTTGGGCACTGCGTTGTTTTGGGAATTATTGGCATTATTTACACATAAATTACATTAAAAACTGACATTATAATTATATTAATTCCACATTTTTTCATATGAAAGCATTTTTGATACATTTGACAAACTGTAGCAGAAATAACTCACCACTTGCAGAAGGGAAAGGTAGCCAAGACCCACGTTGTCAAAGTTGACCTTTACTTTTGTCCAGTAGAACTGTGTGTCATTCATAGCCAGACACTCTGACTTGTTGTTAACTAGAGAGACACTGTGAATGAAGCCTGTCCTGTTCACACACTTCCCAAACTTGCCAGCGAACAGGTTGACCCCCATGATGCTGAAGATGAGCCAGAAGATAAGACACACGAGCAGCACGTTCATAATGGAGGGGATGGCTCCTATAAGAGCGTTCACGACCACCTGATCAGCAACAAAATGGACACAGGTTAGTCTCACAGCACTGACGTCATCGATAAGTCTGGTTTCAGATCTCTGTGCCCACATTTTTGATTTTTTTATTTACTGATGGTGAATTCATTGTCATTATAAAGCTAGCAATTATGCAGTTCGTGATCTTAGGTGGTCAGTTTTTACCAGACAGATTTAAGCTGATGGTAACATGAGTGTATACTTGTGTTGACGGAGTGCCTCATGTTTAGATGGAGCAAGAGCAAGTTTTCTTAAATTTTCTAAAGAAATCACTTTACTTAATGGTAAATCTAGTTAAGTGGAAAATGGCTGAATGATTAGCACTAAAGCTCCAATCCATAAGTTTGCATAATTGCTAATATTTGCCAATGGGCACCTAACACCTAGTACAACTGAGGATGGTGAGTGTGCCATTTGTTTTTTACATATTTGGTCATAAATCAAACGAATCAAATTACTGATTATTTAACCAGATAATGGTGTTCAATGTAAAGTCAGAGGATCACCAAAGTCATTAGGATTAATCCTCTAGGCACCATGAATATTATGTTCAATGTTAATGGAAATCCATCAAATATTTATTTTAACATATCTATTTTAATGTACTCAAAAGTGGTTGACTGATCGGCTGATTTACTGAGCCACTCTGCTTGTATGGCGATAAACCATCATCATCTAACACTGGAAGTCCTTGTTTAAACTTCATGTCACTTCTCAGCCCCTTAAAAATGAAGCAAAAATAATCTGGATCACTCTCTGGTGTCAAGCTGCCATATAGGTCATAAGTCCCACCTCGCAATGGACATGGGCCAAACTAAATAATTAAAGTACTAGTCAAATTAATTTACCTAAAAGAGGGTTTTTTGCATTTTAGATGGTTCCTTTCATTGCTACTATATGTTCAAGTGTTCATATTTCTAATAGGTTTGGTTTTCACAGCCCTGGCTCATTTCCATCAAATACTGATGCTTTGCCACCCTATATTTGTATTATCTAGGGTGAACACGTTATTAGTTATTTAATTCTAAAATGAGGTGTAAAGTTGTAGTTTACAGCTAATGCTTGGGTGGGGTGGGCAAGACCATGGTATCATCTAACAATCACTGTTGCACAAACTCTGCTATCACCAGCACAAGATGGCAGCGCCTGTAATAGATATTTTAGCTTCATTTTTGTGCAGTGAGAAAAGGGTGATGATACTTATCCATCTTTTTTACTGTCAGTGGTTGTCAGACGGAATAATGAATAAACTAGGATGAAAATAAATGCTTGGTGGGGACAAAGGAAAACTTTGTTGTAAAAGACTAAAGAATACGTGGCTTTAGTGTATTTAGAAAACTTAATTCTCACCCGCATTCCCTCAAATCTGGACAGAGCTCTGAGGGGTCTCAAAGCCCGGAGGGTCCTCAAGGACTTGATCGCAGCAAAGTCGGAATATCCCAGCGAATTTGCTACAAGACTTATCAAGGACACCTGAGTAGAGAACAGAAAGACGTGTCCGTTGTTAGAGTCAATAAATGAATTCAAATGCATCACTTAGTTCTGTTTATGTTTAACCTTTTGACAGAGAGATTACCATTTTCTCTATTGAATAAAATAAAAAGAACAAAAACACAATGAAAGGCACTAGATACAGTAATTTCACATTGCCTACATTGTCTTATCAAAACATTAGTCAAGAAACTGTAATCTGAACAATTTGAAAAATCCTCAACAAAAAAACATGATAAAAGCATTAAAGACAGGAAAGAAAAATTCGAAGAGCCATAGTTTAGAGTTTTTTTTGTGTTTTTTGGGACATTCCACAGTTAGGAACACTGTTACATAAATTTTGAGGTTTAGATTTAGTTGAGTTGTTTGATCATCTTTGAGCAAATTTAGACTTCCACTCTATTCTACATCCAAAACAAAACAAAATGGTATTCCGCTGTTGAATGACCCTTGGATGACAGCTATGAATGAAAATGGCATGATATAAAATGAATTCATGTCATGACTGATGATGACAAAACACAGACAAGTATGCACATATAGACACATGATGTCCATGCATGCATACTCAGCTATATATGCATATAAAATATGTATATATATCAAATAGAGTGAGTTTTATAAAGAATTCATATCTGTCTTTGCCAAATTTGTTTCCCAATTTGCATCCAATTGAACCAATAAGTTTATCAAAAACAATTTAGGACCAATAAAGTCCCAATGGTGTATATTTCTTTATAAAAGTCTATTTACACATGTGTTTGACCAATATATCTAAAGAAGATACTCAAAATTAATTCTCTGGACAAGAAAAGTCTTTGGCTCCAATAAAATACAGAAACAGATGAAAAAACAAAACAGCACAAAGAGTTTAGGCATTCTTTTCATAGAGATAACAAAAGACTGCAGATTGTTGCAATGATCGACAGGATTTGTGACAAATAACAAATAACACTCTGAATCAGAACGCTGAATCAGACACAACAGTTCAGACATAAACTCAACTGGAGAATTTCTAATTTAAACAAAAATACTTAAAATGTCTGTTAAGCAACATTTTTTAGGGTTATAAAGAACATGCGATCTTCTGTAGATAAACCTTAGAGTTCATGGCACTGCATTTGTTTTTGATATAAAAGCCAAGGTCCTGAATGAAGTGTTTCAAAGAATGACTGTTGAGTAGCTTTAAAGCACAACTGAAATTTCAGCACATTTCGAAGAGCTGCCTTTGTTTGGAAACAAGACGGTGGCTTTTGATATCACGACAGGAAGCACTTACGAGTGAGGAAACACAGAAGCTTTTGTGATGCAGATGCAAGTTTCCAATCTCAGAGCCCATACTCACCTGGGGCCTGCTAACTACAACTTACCCTAACAATAGAGCGGTCAGTGGCAATCTGTGTAACAGCAGGTAAAATCAGAGGGAGTCAAGTCAGGCCTCGGGCTGCACGCCTCGGGCACTTTGGAAGACTACACACTACAGAGCCACATCCCTTTACCCAACAGTCCACATGAAGACGCCTCAGACATGACTCCAAACACTTGAGCCCTTTTTTATTTGTTTTGCAAAATCTTTCAATTTAAATGTAAAATCTAACATGCAATCTAACAGCATAAGTGAGTGTTTATCATTCTGTACATTTCTAGCATATAAATTCAGATCCTTAAACAGCTGTGTAGAGTTTGTTTTAAACAGGAGTAACTGATTGTGGTGAAAGCACAACTGCAGCCAGTTGTTGCAAAGCATGAATGAATTGTCAAATGCTTTCCTGGTCATAATCTGACACTTAGGTTACTAAGCTGTAAATCCCACAAACACAAAAAATTACACTCAGATATAATAAGAGGGATTATATTTCAACCTGAGTCCTCGGCATTTGACTGTTAAGTTACCAGCTTCCCTTCATGTAGCGCCACAGAAACATGTGAGTTGCAGTTAACTTTTCACTTACATCCACAATAAGAAAGTCGAGCCAGCACCAGTAATTGGTAAAATATTTCTTGAAGCCGTATGCTATCCACTTGAGGAACATCTCCAGCACAAAGATGTAGGAGAAGACCTTGTCGGCAGACTCCAAAACCACCTTTACAACTTTTCTTTTCTCAATGTAGATATCTTCAAATGCCTGCAGTGGGAGAGGGACAGCAGTGTGAGAAAGCAGCAACCACACCACAGCAGCACTGTCCACTGAACATGCACAACATCTCTGTGGAGACTTTGGTGCTTCACTGAATTGGCATTTATTGATCCCTTTTTGTAGTCAAAAATAGTGTCAGCATGAATTTTATTTTCTTTCAAGGTCTTTAATTTTTTTTTTTTTTTTACAGCAGTAACTAAGCATTAAAAATGAACCAAAGGGATATTTGCTGTTATGTTTAAATGCTGTTCAGTGTTCTGCAACTAACCAGCTAGTTAGCTTTCTAGCATACAAACTAAAAAACTAAACTAAAACTAACAGTGCACTTTCTACCAGCGAATGTTTGTCTGGTGGCTCATCCAGCAAGCTAAATGCAGCATTAAATGTGTTTTCAAGTTTCTATGTTAGGTAAGAGAGAGAAATTTTGCAGGATAGCTACTGTGAGTCATAAACAGATATGTACTTAAACTTTTAGCTTTTGTTTTCATTTTTTTCCCCTCAAAGTTAGACACAAGGCAAGCAATGTACTGAGCAGATATATCTGCTATAGCTGTTACAGCATATCAAACCGGAAATGCAATTCAGTTTCGATAAAACTTTACAGTATTTAAAGGTATTAAGATATTATGGAAGCATACATGTTTAACATATCAGAACTGTGTGTTGCAGTTTTTCTATTATATCATCATTCCACCTGAGAAAAAATATACTGCAGGTAACCACTGTGGGAGGGTTGTCATTAAACTATTCTCAACCAGTGCTTTTTTGATTGGAAAAAAAGACTAATATTGTCTGATAAGCAACAATTTTAAAGGTTTAACACACCATATAAAAAAAGCAGATCTTCTGTAGATAAAGTGGGTGGTAAGAGGGGTTGAGGGGGTAAGGGGTGGAGTCTGCCATTCTCGGTGTGAATTGAAATTGCCTTTGGATTTAAGACTATTCCTGACAAAGAATACCCAAGAAATTATATGTAAGTGTGTTTGGCTGCACTGAAAATAGACATAGCTGTAGCTCTCATTAAGTAGTGACTGATAAAGTAGCTCTTTGTTGAGTATTTGTTGCCTCCATTATTCTAAGAAACGTAGTATTAAAGCACACTTGCTGTTACCACCAGGAACCACAGATGTTGCCAAATTAACCAGTGACAAAATTTAAGTGATTATGTCTTTTAAAAAAGTATTTTAATTTATGTAAAAATAAAAACACCCAATTTATTTTAAACTAGTAGCTGTACCAGAGCGCCACTGCTGAGGAGGATCATGAAGATGATGAAAGTCTCAAACCAGCTGTGTTCCACGATCTGGTAGCAGGTCTTCCTCAGCCTCCACCAGGCCTGGCCCAGACCCTGGCTGGTATCGATGTCACAGCAGTGACAGTGCCTGGAGCAAACTGAGTGGGAAGATGAAAACAAAACTGACAAGATTACACCACATAATAGAAATGATAACATGTAAAACATATAAAACGCTTTGATCATAAACTGTGTTAAACTTTTACTTCTTGCAAATATTTTAAATCTCACATTCTGGGAAGCATTCTTCTGGCTCCATGTTCTCGTCAGCCAGCTTTGATAAATTGTCCATCTCATCTCCGGGTTTCCTCAGATCCACTGTGCTGCCCTCTGATAGGCTGATAATCTCCTGCAAAGTGAGAAGTTTCTGTTATTAACCAATTTCTCACTCTTACTGTCATTAATGTCAATCCATACTAGAGATAGACCGATATGTTTTTTTCAGAGCCGATACTGATTATTAGTAGTCGAGGCAGCCGATAACTAATATTTGGAGCCGATATTCATTTGCAGTTAAAGTGAAAATATTGGCGTCAAAATTTTGATTAATACAAATTCCAACACTTAACTTCGTTTAAATGCCTTTAAGCATATGTTTATTAAACAGCTTTTCAGATTTGCAACATGTTCAAGATTTTTTTTATCTTGTACAATAGACATCTTTGTTTTAAAATTCTAACAAAAAGTGCAGGGAGCTCCCAGGCTCAGCAGCTTGTCTTATAAAGTTAAAGGAAAACTTAAACAAATAAAAAGCCCCCTAAAGTTCTGCTGATTGGCTGTGCCGTGGCTCTGCATGTAACCAATCAGATGGTGCTGTGGGTGGGACAATGCTGGAGACAGAGTAATGACTGCAGACAGAGAGGCGCGGCTACATCAGAGCCAAAATAACCCAGTTTTAAATTGATCTCTTATCGGCCGTCGGATTGAAAAAAAAGGCCGATGCTGACATGTGCCGAAATGCCGAATATCAGTGCCGATAATCAGCCCGGCCGATAATCAGTCTATCCCTAATCCATACTCTACTTGACTGGTCTTGAGACCTTCCCCCTGAACAGAAAAACACCAAATGAACCAATACTATGTTGTTACACAAACATATAATGACAGACCAGCATAAACAGGTACTATGCATTCCTGTACTGGGACTGTATGTTGTGTGAGCTCAAGAGGTTTTAAAATGTGCTACACAAACAAATTGATTTGACTGAACTCCAAGTAGCTAACAGTTAATTGTTTTGGTGGGTTGGACAGGGGTTTTCCATCAGCTGCCAAAGGCTAAACACCTTCTGTGACATCACTCACTGGGGGTGTGGCCATAAATTCAACATGCCTATAAATTTCAAGCCAAACAGAGCAGTGTTGTGGCATTTTTCTGTCCTGGATGCAGTGTGCTTTCATCCAATCAAAGATAGCTCTCACCTAGATGTTCAGCCATGTCTTTCAATCTCCTCTGAGCCTTAATACAATTTTGATGAGATTTTCGTGTGTTGCAACAGGAACATATTTAACATGATTTATAGGACAGAGGTGCAGCTTCAATCCTATAAACCGGTACCAAGTCTAATCCAGCATTAAAGGGCATCCGCAGGACCTGGAGAACAGATTACCAGCAAGTCTTAGTGCCCGAAGACAGAGCAGAGTGACGGGGCAATGATTTCATTTTGCTCAATATTTTGTATAACAGCAGGATCAGTGGTACTTGTGTGTATGCAGTTGTGATACATGTGCACTTAGGTTGATTGCTCACTCTGCTCTAAAGTTATCTGCTTTCAAAAAATGTTCTGTCAGTAACAGTTTATTCCTGACTAACCCACAATCTTGTCAGTGTTTGTATATTTGAATCTCATGTAAAAATGTATCCTTCTTTACTGCAGAGCCAGCTGCTGATGCCCAGTTAAGCTGCTGGAGGGCTTTTTTTTTTTTCTCATTTCCATTTTCCCCTGATGTCTAATTCTGGTGTGGCGTGGAGGGGAGCATGGCAGGGAAAGAGGAGGAGAGAGAGCGCCAGATTGCAGCCTGCTCAGCTCAGCCTGGCCCTGCCTGGCTCTGCTCAGCTGTGTCAGTTTAATCTGCTCTGCAGAGCCTGGCTCCACATCTGGCCGGCTGCTGTCTGCCTGCCAGAGAGGACAGGAGCGACACACCCTCCACCTCAACAAACACCCACAGGACACTGAGAGATAAAGGGATCCAGGAGAAGCAGGAAGAGCCAATGAGAGTAAAGCAAATGAAAGGAATAGGGAGGTGATGAAGGCAGACTAACAGGAAGGTTAATATGCATTACGTTTGAGACAGAGAGAAAGAGAAAAGAGGTTAGGCTAGTTAGTTTAATTGGTCAAAGGCAACCATATCACCTTAATAAATCATAACAAGTAATGCATATGACAAGTTAATCATTGTATTCTTATTCTAGTAGCCAATATTCATAAATAATACCATACACTTTATTTATCAAGGGTGATGTTATTGGTGGCACATCAGCTAAAGATTAGAATCTTATAATTTTGTCTTGACTTGGATCTGTTGGATCCAAACAAATCAAGTCAAAATCACCACATGTTCCTCTATAATCAGTTCTCATTTAACTCATCAGGGTTTGGTGATAATAATATTAAAGCTTCTATTTAGACACATTCTTTACATTCACATATTTAAAAAGCCAGTTACAGTTGATTTAAAGGAATATTTTTAGGGGAATGTGCTTATTTTACCGTCCTTCTAAGAAAAAGATGAAATGCCTGATACCACTCTCATCTCTGCACTGTTACTATGAAGCTTAGACCAGTACTGCTTGCCTCAGTGTAGCATAACTACCTACCAATCGACCTAGCAGCACCTCCAAAACTCAACATAAAAATTTGAACATACATCATATCTCCAAACCAGTACAGTCACATCAAGACTTTCAAGACTCTTTGTGCTTACAGCCAAAAATAGTCCAGACATTTAGCTCTCTAGTACAAGCCATTTTTTCTCAGTTTTTGCATGGATTAAAAAACATAACATGTAATGTAAATGCCCAACTATATCTTTAACGATATGTCACACAGCAAATGGCTAACTATCTAATAATACAGCATTTAATAGTGCTAGTGCTTTCTCAACTACATCTTTAGGTCCCACGGTGCTCAGCATGTTTGGCATAGTTTTCTCTAACTCTTAGTCCCCAACAGCCATGGTCCACCTACACAGAAGTCAATTATTATACTTGATCAGACTTTGTCTCACAAGAGTGTAGAGAAGTGCCTATTTTGCTTGATTTACATCTCACTCATTTTCCTGTTAGTCTTCCTGCCTACATGAGGTCTAGTCGACCAAATTAAATGTTAATACCTGTGTAGATATATGATATAGATATGGACTTTTTGATATTGTCCTTACTGTCATGGGCCTTTTCACTGTAGAAGGTTTGAATAAAAGTAAAGTGCCCCAGTAAAAGCTATGACAGTGAAGTGGCATGCACAATACCAGCACTCTTAAAACCAGAACAGCTAAATGGGATTCAGTTTTCTTAATTTAACTATTTAAACCTTTTCCCAATGTGACATATTAAGATATCTTCTATGAAGAGACTGGTTATAAGGGTTTTTCATGTCAGGTGACTTTTTACGCCTAGTTACAAGAAATTCTGCAGCTAACAAATTGGCTTCTTGAAGATTGTAATTTTGTTGAGCTGAAGCTAAAGTTATCAGTGTTTGCTAGTAATCTTGTGTCTACATAATATAAGTTAAAAACAAGATAAAGCTTGGTCACAAACCCTAAGTTTAATTTTACTTCGTAAACCAGACGTAGTACCGTATGGCCAACAGAAGACTCCACTGATGTACCACCAGTCTACTGAACAGCCTCTTTTCTCAGACACTGGGACACCTCAATTCATTCTTAGCACTTCATAAAAAAAGAATTATTTGAGTTACCACTACTTTTGGAGTGTGTTCAGTTTGTTTTGTACACTTAAATTAATTAATTGTAATCAATATCAAGCATAACTTTACAGTCCACAGGAGGGGAGCTCAAATGAAAAAACACTGAGTGGGATGCTGAGGTTTATAGAGGAAGAAGAATTCTTTTATATTCACATACAATCATACTCAGTACAGTGTAGTAAAACTGGTTCTCTGCAGCCTTTGTATGACATCTGGAGAATTTACCTATTTATATGTGATTTTGATGGTGGGAGGAACAGGGGGAACACCTGGAGGAAACCCATAAAGGGTGGAAAAAACCTAAAACCTCAACACAAAAAAAAACCTCCTGCAGCCAAGCATCAAAACAAGGACTTTTTAACTGTGTGTTGTGACAGTGCTAACCACCGAGGCATCTCCCTGCCCTGTCCTGCCAATTATTGTGCTGTATAACTGCCATAGCATGTGACAGGAAGCATGAGAACAACCTTGTCAGGAAAAATTTCGATTAGTTTAGAATCTGAAATCCACTCAAACCTACTTAAAACACGAGGAAGATAAATGGCACACAAGAGGAATTAAGCTGAATTCTTTGTGGTTTGATGATGATGATTTTGATTTCAATTTTCTGATAAAGTTAGATCTAGCTTTAATCAAAGCAGGGATGTAACAACAGTGGTGGTAGTTCACCACCAGGAGTCAAAGGCTCCTTTAACACTGCTGAAGTGCACCTCTGTCCTGTGTAAAAAGAGCAGAACTTAGATGTTTGGATATAAATATTAAGCTTTATTTCAATTTTTAATCAAAATGGTTATTTGAATAAAATCACATTTTTACGAAAAATATTTTGGTAGATGGTTGTCCAAAGACAACTTAAACCGCTGAAGATTCAGGTGGAGATAGAAAACTCACCGGTTTGTTGTCTTCATCCTCTGATGACTCAGAAATCTCTTCCTCCTCCAGAAACTCCACGTCTGACTCTCCCGGTGCGATGGGAACAATAACAGTCAAGTTGGGGTTTGTCATGTAGCTGTCCTCCTCTGGTATTATGTACTTCTCTCCATAGCGTCCAAACATTCCCCCATTGCTTTCCACATGATTTCCATACACCTTGACGGCCTGACCAGTTTCTTTGGTCTTGTGCTTTTGACGCTTCAAGCTGTGGTTGAAGAAGTCCGCAGTGTTTGTGACAAGCCAGGAGATGCCTGCATTGATGCGGGCAATGGCAATCTGGATGTTGTTTAAATCACCATCTTCATCTGGAGCAGAGAGGTTATCAGAGCTGAAGGAGCTGAGCAGCAAGGCCAGAAAAAGATTCAACACCTGTTGACAGAAGAATGTTACATTATGTTTGATTTGTGGAATTTATCAGTACATCATTGTTATATTATAGCTATGATTATATACACAGTATTTACATTGTGCTTGTGTCAATATTGATCTTTCTTTACAAATCAGAGCATAGTTTAGCCTGTAAGCTAAAGGATAAGTTCGCCTAATGCAGGGCATGATATCCCAAATATTTTGTCAACATTGGCAAATCCTGCATTGTATGTTCAGGAGGATGCTCTACCCAGATATGCTCAGACACATATGGCCTCGGGTGCTTTCAGCTACACTGAACTAAAGTTTCCAAACATCCAGCTCCCAAGTAATCTGTCTACTAGCTTAGAGAGCAGTTTTGCACATCTCTGCCATGTAGCATGTGTCTGTTTCTGTGTGTTTGTGTTTGTGTGAGAGAGATAGAGAGAGGGAGAGCTGCCTGTGTGCTTGTGTGATGTGCACAGTTGGTAAAGATCATCTTTAGCCACTGAGCCAGTCAGAGATGGGGAGCATGAGCAGATGATTAGTGATGAATGCCCTCCGACCTTCTCGCCCCTAAGCATCCTGGATAATCCCTTGGATAAACAGCTTTCCCACCACGATTCATGTGCGGAGGAGGTTTCTGTCTGTTAAACTCTATAAGGAACACTGTTGTGATTTGCCCTAACAAGACAACAGTGTCACTAAAGGTGTCTACAATGAACAAATGAAAAACAAGACAATCTGCTATTTGGCCTGTAAGTTGTTTTATCACTCACCTTTTGTCGGCAGAACTGAAAAGGGAGGGCTAACATTTAAAGCTATATGAGTATTTAAAACTAGGATGGGTAATGTATTTGATTGTTTTTGGTCTTCATCCACACTATGTAACTTTGAAAAGGGACTAAAGGGTCTTTACATGATTCAATAATGTCAAAAACACTACACTAATACTCTTAAAAGTCAATCAAGCATCAGTTTTTTAGATCTTTTACACACTCGTCCTTGTGAGGGCCTAAGGCTAAGTTAGCTTCCTAAAGTTACCCTCTCAGATTTTACCATGTCGTCTGGACACAATTATCTGCAGCTTCCTCCAGTATCAGTCATATCTCAAAGGGCAACAATCCCTGTCCTGTCCTCAAATAAACTCATGAGTTTCACCCACCATTGTCTTTTGGGATTCTTTAGGAGTAGTAATAAAGAAATGTTAATTGTTCTTAACACTGATTAAAAATGATCCCTAAAAAATGGTAAATAACTAACACAATAATATAGCTAGCTTAACATAAAGCCAGTCGTTTAGAAAGCTTCAGTTGCTCTTCAGTAGTCTAAAAGCTCCTCTATAGCATTATTATGACTGACTTTTTTGAGAAATGTTATTGAAATGTTGCTGCTGTATATGTAGTCAGGAAATGCATAGCTATGAAAAGCTTTGATCATGCATTCATAGATATTTTTGTTGAAAAAAAAAACCCAAACAGGCTCTAACAGGCAGATACAATTCAAAGCACAGGATTAAATGTGGAACAAACTAGAATTTAATGGCAAAGGGAGCAGAGGGCATGCTGGGAACAGGTGTTTGAACCATATCCAACAGGAAATTAACACTCAAAGCCTTGTGCCATTTTTAAAAACCTAACCAGGTTTAAAAAACAGTCGTGCGGTGAAACTGAATTTGAACAAAATTTCGTGCAAATGATGCTCATATTTCAGTGTACAATACTGTTCTAATCTGTGCTCAGCATGAGATGGAAAAGCCTCTGGCCGGTGGCACATTTCCCCCTTGTTTGGACTTGCACGATACATATCTCTTGCTAATTTATGTTAGGCTAGGGGACAACAGACACCAAAAGGCACTAGCTCAAGTTATCATCTAAATGTCAATCCATTTACGTTACCATAGCATTATTACATTTATATTACCATATAAATTAAAAAAATGAGAAAAAATCCAAGACAGAAAACTGTTTTTAAAAAATTGGAGAAAAACAATGAATATCGGCTAAGGTAACAAGACACAGTTATTTGTCTCCATCTGTCAGGCCAGGAGTCAAAACATGCTATCACTAAAAAAGAAAGACTAAAAAGAAACCCTGAGTCTATTAGAGCAACAAAAATCTGGATAAAATAATAAAATAAAAACTAGATTGGACAACATGACAACATGACAACATATGCTATTTTATATTTCAGAAATAAAACTACACCAACCATTAATAAATGCTGCGACTGCTGGGTGTCTGCGCCCGCAGGTTTTTTTTTTTTTATCTTTTCTCATTAATGTTAGCTGCCAGGACACAGCTGGACAGCAAATCACCATGTGGGTGGACCAACAAATATATCTGCAGCAGTTGTGTACAAACTGAGCGGTCACAAAGATAGTCCTTTTTCTTAAGAAACTAACGATGATGTGCAAGCTGTTTTTCATCCTGTGTGAAACTCAGTACCTGCTAAAGAGTCTGGAACAACAGTGGGAATGCTTTGTTGTCTTGGTTGATCTTTTGTACAGTTCTCAAGTCACAATTCCACCCACAAGGCCTCGTTCATTAGCAGCGGATAAAACATTTCTGATATCCCTGTTCATTGTGAGGCTATGAGGCTATGGCAAAGTGGCTCCCACCACAGTGTGTTTCTGTTGTGGTGACATTTTACATGGCAGCATGTGCAGATAATACACATGTTACTCAGGATCAACAGATGGTTTATATGTCGTCCAGACATGATCTGCTTTGAAGTCTGCTAATGCTAATCTGCAAGACAGTTAGCATGATGCTGTGACAAAACCAATTTCTCCAGGCCTAGCATGTGTTCAAGAGCACCTAACAAAAAACAAACAACACATTGGATTGTACCTACACAGATACAGAGATGAGTTTTCACAATGTGTTACAATGAGCCATAAACAACTGTTCAAAGATGTCCCAGCCTCATAATATGGAATCACCAATCCTCACTGACGCAACGTAATCCCTGATTACTCCTGACATCAACATTTGGATTCAACAGCGATCACAGTTGGTTGCACTGACGTTTAATTAAATTTCTCTCTCTGCAGATTTGCTGTTGACATATATTTTTAAAAATCAAGCTGCCTTTTGCTACTGTCAACTTATCCAAAAAAAGATCAATAAACAACATCATGTTAGATGGTGGTCTGTATTTTCTCATATACTCAGCTTGTTTTAGCTATTAGCCCCATGTCATGTAAAGTCCCTACTAAAAACGTAACTTGGTCTCAATCATAAACTTTAAATTGAAAAAAAGGCTAATCTCCTCAAACAGTGGGATGGTGTAGTTTTTTTAGCCAGCATTTCTCAACACAAAAGATTATAAATTTTGGACAGATTTTGTGCGCTGGCATGTTTTTTTCTCTTGATCCACAATAAATCGCAGTACTTAAGTTCATCACAGTAAAACAACAATCTCCCAGTGAATTTGCAGTGTATTTGAAAGTTTAATGATACAGAATGTAGAAATATGCTGTTTAAAGCTTTGACTACACAGTCAGTACTTGTTGGTAAGATCAATTCATGTATGTTATAAGAATTTAAATTGTGAAACTGTTTAAAATTGTCCTATTTTTCACTCACCACTAAGTTTCCTATGACCATGACCAACATGAACACCAGGATACAGAGGGGCTGCCCAGCCACTTCCATACAATCCCACATGGTCTCGATCCATTCGCCACACAGCACCCGGAACACAATGAGGAAGGAGTGGAAGAAGTCCTTCATGTGCCAGCGAGGCAGCTGACAGTCAATGGAGATCTTACACACACAGTCCTGGTAGTTCTTGCCAAACAGCTGCATGCCCACCACAGCGAAGATAAAGACAATGATGGCCAACACCAGCGTCAGGTTTCCCAGGGCTCCCACAGAGTTCCCAATGATCTTGATGAGGGTGTTAAGAGTTGGCCAGGATTTTGCCAGCTTAAAGACTCGTAGCTAATGAAGACAACAAGGTGAAGAAAACAAATGATGCTGCTTCTCTAAAAAACTGTGTATGCAAGTTTGAGGTGAATTTAAAGATATTCTACCCTTCAGTTTTAATCATCTAGTATTATTTGAGCCTGTTTTCATGTTCTCAGGTGAGTATTATTTCAAAGTCAGGACTGATTAATAGACTGATTAAAAGTTTACAAATCAACCCTGAGTCCAAACATTAGGATTAGCTCTTGTTTTTTATACAAATAATGCAAAAGAAACATTAACATATCAAGCTGCATTTTCTGCATGATGAATTTTTGTTTGCATTTTGTCCTATAGAGTTTCATTTGTAGTTTAAATTTATCACAGTTGATGTGTTGCATTAAGGCAACAATAGCAAAAAACTAATACTGAAGAGAGCACAATGTTTGAATAAAGCACATGTGAAAGACTTGTGTTACCAGTCTGAAAGATCGCAGCACAGACAGCCCCTCCACATTGGAGAGCCCCAACTCCATCAGACTGAGACAAACAATGACACCGTCAAAAATATTCCAGCCCTGTTGGAAGTAATAGTAGGGATCCATGGCAATCAGCTTGAGCACCATCTCTGCTGTAAAGATCCCTGTGAACACCTAGAACAGATACAAAACAGGAAGAGATGAAAAAAATACTGAATTTTTTTGTAAGTGATATTATTTCTTTATGTAGAGCACCATTTAACAGCTGTAAATGAAAAATCAGTCAAATGAACTTTGAAAAAAATATCTAGAAGATTTCAGAATTTCCTCTTACAATGTCCCTTTTGGCTCTATGCTAAAAGGTAATTACTTGTTCCCTTGTTCATGGTAAAAGTTCTTACCCTATTTTAGATATATTTTCCGTTTTAAATTCTTCAAAGCACAGTGTATAATTTACCAGTAGGGGGAGATGGCTAAATACAAATGAGAGAATGAGTCCCACTTCCTGCTAAAAATACTCCCTCTTACCAAGGATAATCACAAATAGTCTAAAGCATAACCTCTGACAAAGGATCAACATGTTGCTGTTTGACCTTAAGTCCCACACAGCAGTGACTATAAAAAACAGCTGTCAGAAATAGAAAGACATTATCTGAATGAACGCCCTTCTTCTTCCCTTTTTTATTCTCCACTCAGTGAGGCTTTTAGTCCTCTTCAATGTTAACTCAACGGCACTTAGGAGAAAGTGTGTGACATGCTGGAAACCTGCCTGTCGCTTTTTTATCATTAAAAACTTCTTACCAGATTGCCCACTGAAAGCATCGTGTTGAACTCATCGGTCATGGGGTAGTGCTCCAGGGCCATGAAGAGGGTGTTGAGTACAATGCATATGGTGATACCAAGATCCAGGAAAGGATCCATCACCATGTACTTCACCCACTCCTTCACCTGCAGCCACCAGGGGCAGCAGTCCCATATCAGGTACTTCTTGGCGAATGTGTACCAGCAGGGATGACACTTTTGCCTCGACTCCTCCAATTCTGAAAAGAGACGAGGTCAACCATTCATCTGCAGGCCTTTTGTTAAATTTTCCTTGAAATGTGAACCTGCTAGCTTCAATCTGCAATAGATCTCTGAGGCTCAACATAGTAAGAATTGTAAGAGTAATATTTAACAGATTAACTCTTGGAAAATGAATTTGTTTGCTCTTTTGCTGAAAGTTAGATGAAACAGTTGATAGCAAGGTAGTATCGTGAAAGTGTCACATGAGGCCTAGCTTAGCATTAGCTTAGTTTAACATAAAGCTTAGTATAAAGATTGGAAACAGGAGCAAATAGTCATGATGGTGCTGTCTGAAGGTAAGACAGTGAATCAAAATCCACCCACTAGCAACTCTGAAGCTTGCTAACAGACACATTATATCTACCAGCCACTACAAATACGAAAGCATAACCTTACCAGGAGCAATCCTTATTGCTCCAGGTTCACATTTCCCCATATTTCTTGCAACTGTGCCAACTGAACTAAATATCTGTTGGATCAAGACTCATATCTGTTGTGCAGAATGGGAGTGGGACATGAGACAGAAAGTAAATGGATTGTGTCCAGCTATTCCTTTAGTATTTAAGAAGTCTCACCGTCCATGGCATCACTGAGGAAGCTGACAGAGCTCAGCCCTCTTCTCCTCTGCACTGGAGGAGGCTCAGTCACTGTCGGTGAAGGCTGGGGGAGAGGTCTGGGAACTGTGTCCTCTGCATTAGTGGGCTTCTGGTGGAGAAAAAAAACAATAAACAAAATTAAACAGTTAAAATCACTGTGATGTTATTCCAGTATGAAATAACTAAGTTGTAATAAAAGAAATTTTCTAATTCCACATAGGTTTCAATAACTCACTGTGTCTTCCTTGACCCTCTCCATGCTGTATGCAGGCATGGAGGAGGGAGTATGTAGGCCCAGAGTAGTGACTCCGTTCTGGTCCAAGGAGATGTTGAGCCGGCCATTGAGGTTGTGGCTGGGGGTGAAGATCTGAGAGCAATGGCTCCGCACACTCCCTGTTCTTCTCTTCCATGGTGTTGCTGTTGAACTGGCGCGACTTCTAAAGGCGTCCCCATGAACGCTGTACTCGTCATCTCCAAAGTCAGCCTCTGAGTTGTTGCGCATCCGGAAAGCGCTGAAGATGCTGTTTTGGCTTCCTCTCCTGGTGCTCAGGGGATGAGAGGAGAGCGTGGCCAGCAGAGGGTGGACTGGAAGGGGAGACAGAGGAGGCTACAGAAACACAAAGGATACATTAGCTCCTGTGACATGTAATAAAACCATCAAACACTGGGAAAAAAAACATTTAGAGTATGATTGTTGGGCAGTGTACCATTGGTTCATCTAGTGGGTCGCACTTCTCCTCAGCAGCTTCCTCTGCTGTTTCTTCTGACAATGTCCTGTGTGATCTTCTTCTTCTGCTGCTGCTGCGACGTATGCTGCCTTGCTTCAGACAAAATGGAGACAACTCGGGGGACAAGACTGAGTCGGTTTCCTGTGCTTGCCTTTTTGCTGCCAACTTGAAACCAAAACAAATTATATTACAGGAGTGTGTTGTTGTTGAAAGCACACATGATCATTGTTAACTGTTTGATTTGCACCTACTCTTTGTTCTCTGCGAAGGTGCTCCATAGCCAGCTGAAACTCCCTCTCCTTCTGCCAGGCCTCAGCGATGGTTGCCTGATTCTGCTCCTCATAGGCCATGGCAACGACAGCCAGGATGAGGTTGACCAGGTAAAAAGAGCCCAGGAAAATTACCAGCACAAAAAAGACCATGTAGGTCTTACCTGCTGAGCGCAGCGTCTATGAGAGCAGACTTGATGTTAGTACAATCAAAATCACTTGTCAAAACCTAAGTCTTGTTTTTATAGTTTCAGCATAACAAATGCCCATTGTGAACAGCATTTATGTAATGTTTTCATTGAAGAGGTTTAAAGAAATACCGTGATTCTTTTTAACAAAGCAATCCAAGATGAAGAAGAAGAAAGTCTAATCATTAGAGCTAAAAACATCTTCCTTTTTTTTAATCCAAATCCATTATTCAGTCTAAAAAATAAATGACAGTACCTAAATAGCAATAACATGTGTTATCTACATTGTAGATTGTAATTAACAATTAAAGCAACAGGTCATAATAATAACCACTACTCCTTCTTTACATGTATAGTAAATGGTAGAGCTCATATGGTTCAATTCAGTTTTTCATTATTTTTCTTTATGCACGTCCTTGAAAAATTGTGTCAACACCACATTTTTAAATCTTCCCTGTCAACCATTTAAAGATACAATCATAGACTTTTAGGTCATTTTAGGGCAGTGAAACCAGCTTTAAGGGAAATATTGACATATTATTGTCTTGTCTGGATTTTATTTTATGGCTAATGTTGAGGCTAACATGATTATTTTAACATCTAGCAGACATCAGAAATCATTGTGTTTCCAGCAACCTGATAAATTTAAGTCCGTTATTCAGTCTCTTTCTAGCTCTGCTTTTGATCTCTACCAACTCCTAAGGAGAATATCTGGGTCTTTAGCCACTTTTTGCTACATTGTGTTTACCAAAATAGTTGCTAACTTTGTCTGTCTGCTGTTTAAAGCTGGGTAGATATTGTGCAGTCAATTTATGCAAGTGTAAAATGCTTATTAATTAATCACTCTTTAAGGGAATTAAAAAATATGGATTATATTATTTAAGGGGCACAGCTAACCATCAGAAGAATATGGCAGAAAGGGACTCAAAAGTTGCACCTGATGAAACAGTTTTTCCCAGTAGTCTTGTGTCATGAGCCTGAAGAGGGCCAGAAAAGCCCAGCCGAAGGTATCAAAACTGGTGTAGCCGTAGTTTGGATTCCTCCCTACTTTTAGGCAATCAAATCCATCTGGACACTTCCTGTAGTGCACAAACAGTTAAAAGGCAGAAGACAGATGATTATGATGACAGGAATAAACAAAGGCAGAGCACAATGAAACCAAAAGCAGCTGGGACAGATATAGTAGTGGTAGCGTGTGGGCTGCTTTAAAAATATCTCCAATATCTACATGTAGCCCTGTGGCCTTTGACTCCAAAGAGGAGAGAAGCAGATGAGTCAGTAAGCACATACACTGCTATCAATGCCATTATTTCAACTGAAGAGGTCTCTTGAAATTCATTGCAGGCAGGCAGGAGCACTAAAATGTACTGGAGCAAAAGGGATTATGCTGAGCCAGATGGATATCAAATTGCAGTTCAAAAATTTTCAGCTCCATGCCTCCATCTCTGATCTTCATTGTCAGTATAGTGGAATTACAGCAAATATTTAAGTCCAGCAGCTGAGAACAAGCTGGACTGCCATGTCAATCTGAGTGCAGAATAATTTCGTAATGGCTGGTAAACAGCTGGGCAGCAGAGCGCTGCTGTGAGAACAGCTGTAGATCTCACCAACCAGCCAGCTAAGCAGCAATGTTCACTAATATCCAGCAGTGGGGAGAGAGGAGGCTGCGTGAGGCCAACGGCATCTTCCTGTCAGGCTGCTCATTCCCTCTGCCGCACAGTTCAACCTGTCACCAATCTGTCAGCCTCTTTTACTAAACATGACAAAACAATCACACACAGAGCCTGCAGACACTCTGTTATCCTAAAAAAGTGCACTGTGATGTTGCATATATAAGTATGTTAACTAAATCTTATTTTTGTCAAAATATATTAAATTCCTGTTGAACATTTGTCAAAGGATATGTGTTTAAGATTGATGTATCTTATGCCGCTTTTCTGATATTACATAATTACTAAGTTGCAAGCAGGGACACTTAAAAAAAGACTCTTCTTGTATTAAACTAAAATCTATCAACCTTTTTATGATAAGATTGATTAACATATTTTTTTCTGTTCAAGAAAACATTATGAACAACAATTTTAATGGTTGATTACTCATTTTAGTTGTTCAAGCAAAATGTCAAACATTATTTGTGTCAAGCCTCTTAGCTGTGAGGATTTGCTTTTCATTTTTGTAAGTTAGAAGCTTAAGGACCGTTGGTCAAATCCAGACAGCAGGCTCAACTTTGGCTTTTGGCTTCAGAAATTTGTGATCAATTATTATTTGACTCAATATCAAGACTAAAACATTTTTTTTATCATAGACACTTGCAGGGCACTGTGATTTGTATTTTGATCATTATTTTATCATCAGTTAAATAACATTGTGTTGGATTTATTTTTTTCTCAACATAAACAAGATTTCTAAAAATAAGAATTTTGTAAATACATCTTATTTTAAATCGTAACTGATGTAGTTCCCCTTAGTAATATCTTACTCAAATGGACTCCTTCATCTAATGTAGTTGTTGCCAATCTTATTACCACTCTGCTGGCCAGTGTTGTCACTTAAACAGCCCTGTAAATTAGAGACTCCTCATGCAATTAGATGCTGCTGTAAAAACAAGGCACCTGTTAGGCTAATGTTCCCTGAGGTTTCTATAGTAACTGCCCTGGAGACTGTTCTTGCACAGGTTTTTCCTGAGTTAGCACTCCTCAAGGAGAGCTGGTCTGCCACATGCACTCGCCGTGGGATCTGATCTGCACAGACAGTGTTCACTGCCAGCATGAAGAATGGGCGGCTGGGTAGTGCTTCAATAGGGAGGACGAGGATCTGTAGTCCCATCAGTGTTTTTCTTTGTCTGTCTTATTTGTCTTTGTCCTTCCTTTGCACTCATTAGCATTACACTGGGCATCCTGCAGTGTATTACTCAGGAATATCGCAGATTAATTGGATCTCTTTTACCCTTTAAGGCAAATTATGATACAGTCCTTCTTAAAATATTTTTAAAAAGCTACCAGCCAAGTGCACTTTGTGCAACACCTGAGCACTCCTGAAAAGTTTTAGATTTTTCAATGTGTTTCTCATACTATTGAAGGAAAATATTGTTTTTGATTTATTATTGTTAAATATTACACTTAATTTCAATAGTTTTGAATCTTGCTTTTATGTTAGTTGGTGTACTATAGTTGATGTACTGCAATTTAAGGTCAAATTGATTAAAAAAAGTTTTTGCTGCTTTACCTCATAACTATAATGTAACAGATTAACAGAGAAAATACGGTCCCCTTGTTTGCTGTGATGTATTACACAACTGAAACGTGTTTCTAGAAACTGTTGATTGATTTCATAATGTATTGAAATTAATAGAAATTAGATGTTTCTTTTAATATCTTTAACCAGCAAGAATACATTAAAAACCTCAAAATGATAGCATAGGTTTGGAAGTGGCCGACACAAAATGAGAACAATCAAAAAGTACGGTTAAGTCCTAGATTTACAGGTCAGTTCATGTAAACAGTATGACATAGGATGTGTAAGAAATCTTTCTGAAAGCTCTTTGCTTACAGATGACAGTGTACCAATGTTTTCCTGCAGTTTGTGTGAAAGAACAGCAGGGGAACATCTGTCAGTTGCAGCAAAGTGTTTTCCCTCTTTGGTGGGTGGTGGGTTTCTATGCCCACATGCATCCGGTCAAGGGCAGAAGTTGAAAGTCATAATCCTTGATGCACAATGGCTTTAAGATGGGAGGGGATAAGCATTTGCCTGAACTCCCCAGTGGACGCAATGAGAAACAAATGGACCTTTTAGCAAAAAAATTATCATACACATATTAAACACTGCGGCTAAAAACACTGTTCTGAATATACATGTGCATGTTTTTGTATGCATATATGTGCCATCTTGTGTCTGCGTGTGTTTGTGTGCATGTGTGTGACTCTGTGTGTCATCATAACGTATCCAAAGCTTTAATTTGGAAATCTACTCAGGGATTACTTGTTGGAGTACACTCAAAAGATTAAGCATCCTCTATGTTTTACGTCCTCCATCCTGACCTGCTTAATATCTTGCCTGTCTCCACAAGCAGCCTCAGAAAAATTCCATCTAAAACGTAATAGAAGTTAAAAGGCTTTCTCAGTCGTTTTGACAACAAACACGTAAGCTAGCATGTGGTCCCTTTAACATATAACCTGTCAAGTCTGTCATGAACCGCTGTCATTTTGTCTTTAATATCAAACGAACTGCCAAGAAAAACAAATGCAATAAGTGCCATGTTCTTGATAATGACAGAGCAAAGTTTAAATAGTGGGATACAAAATCAGTCTGATAAACTGGGATTAATTAAGTATTTAGATGCTGTACTCAAGTAAAACTATCAATATTACACTGTGGAAATACTCCACTGCAAGCTAAAAACTTGCATGTAAAACCTAAAGCTAAACCTAGAGCCCTAGGATGCAAGTATCATCAAGAAAATGTATTGAATGTATTCAGAGTAAAAGTACTCATATTATAGTTAAATGTTTTCTGTGAGTGTTTTACTATTGTATCTTAAGTTTTTAACATGTGTATGTTGCATTTTACTGCTGTAGATGTTTGAGGTGGAGCTCATTTTAACTACCTGTTGGGTGGTTTAATCTACAG
>JAPZDY010000004.1:5094535-5118823 GCA_029783645.1 Ctenochaetus hawaiiensis | reverse complement strand
TGTTGGGTGGTTTAATCTACAGAACTGAATCATATTGTAGAGGATATTCATATGTTTGTACGTAAGAACCACATTTCTTTCTAGTAACTAAGCTGTCAGACAAATGTTAAGGAGTTGAAGTTACAACATTTGCCTTTGAGATGTAGTGGAGTAGAAGTATATAGATGCCTAAAATGGAAACACTGAAATAAAGCAAAACTACCTTGAATTTGTGCTTAACTATAGTATTTCTGAGTAAATGTACTTAGTTACATTCCAGCACCGCCAAGGATCCTCTAATACGCTCATTAGATACAAAAACAAAGATTAAAACTGATTGAGGCTGAATGTCGAGCACAGTCAGCTGCTCCACAAATAGCAGAAACACAAACAACAGATCTAAAAAAGTCAGATTGCTGTGACTTGTAGGTAAACTCTGGAACAGCTGGATAGGTCACAATGGTACGAATCTGATCTTACTGACCTACTATTTATGAGAGTTTAATGATGTCATTTCCCACTGAATGCCCTCAAATGTATCCTCTTTTCCCTCTGACTTGAACACAAATTACTGAACCAGATTTTACTTCTTGGGAGATTAAGTTCCTGTGTTTTTGGAGGAGAGGTTACAGAGGGAGATTAAGGTTTGGCTGCTCTCTGATGCCAATAAAATTGTGTAACCACCTCCACTGGGTCTCAGCCTATACTTTTTTCCCCAATAACTGATTAAAATAATGTATTGCTGATCAATATTAACTTAATCCTTTGCAGAAAAGTCAAATACACAATTAAAAAGGTATGTAAAGTTTCAATAGAGGGTTGCTAGTCCCCAGATAAAAAGTGGCTCACCATCAAATGGAGCCCTTAATAGTGTTTTTTTTTTTAACTCAATTGTTAGTAAAAAAAAAGAAAATGTTCCTCTGACACTGCTTAAAATCATATCTTCTTATAAAACTTTTAAAATTATAGCCTACAGTATAAATGTTGTGTATAAAGAACCAAAACACAAGAAGAAAATGTTTGACATTCTGGCTAAAAAAATGACTTCTCCAATAAATGAATGATCCAAAAATTATTTTGAGGATATTTCATACAATATCTATTCAATTGCATTCAATTAGTGTATTAGTTTTAATTTGCTTGTAGCTGTCTGCATGCATGTCTCTCTTTACTGTTATGTTATGTATGTCATGTACGCATAAATGTGCCAGGATATAACACCAAAAATATATAGAACCTTTTGGTTTGGGAGCACAAGAAAGAAAAATCTCACCAAACCACTTCATGACCACTTTTGCTATTTTGACCACTTTTGTCATCATCCAGTTATTATGTATCATTAACAGAAACACCTACTGCAAGCCATTTGTTGAAGCTGCAGGATTTCAGAATCACACAGATGGGTATTTAGTTCACTATAACCCTTGAACTGGGCCTGGCATGGGCAGAGTCATCCTGTTGTGCTTGTTTCAAAAGCATTTGGATTTATAGGATTATTTAGTGCGTAGGCTGAGTAGCAATATTTGGATGGTTTCACACTGTGCCTTTGATTGGGAACAAAGTCCATCACTCCACAGATAAAATATTCTGCATTTCTACATTAATATTGATGTCACATAATAACTGAAAGGGGTTTCCGATACAAAGACACATGCTGAGGTACTACTAGAGGACTTCAGAACAGTGTCTGCACTTGAACAATAACAGAATAGCAATCCAAAGGGATCAGGTCTGCTCCGGTTAACCTAATCATGTCATAGAGCTTTTGAGATGATGAAATCTCCAAAGACCCCCCTCTCTCCAGCTGGCAACTCCATGTTTCTCTGTAAAGGGTTCCAGTGGAGCTGAGGTGATTATCCACACCACATGTCGTCTTGTGCACAGGCTCTCTCACGAAACACCCCTCCCTCTGATGCCATAGTATCTCTATACATTACCCAATGAGGATCAGATTTAAATATGAAGCCATGAGAATATCATCTATTGTTGTATCTGCTTTTGCATGATCTGCCAAAACAATTTGTGCTGAGCCTGATGCTCAAGTTACTGTATCCAATTATACACATGACATGCATGGGATCAAAAGCCATTAGATGTTGTGATATTATGTAACAGCTTGCAATGATTAACAAACAGTAAGCAGGACAAACACACTTACCCTGCATCACTTCCATAGCCACATATTAAGGCATCCTTTGCTCCTTCTACTTTGTAAAAATTATCTAAGGAAAGAGGAAAAAAAATAGGGAAACAAAGTTGTATTTTTTCTACCTTTACTGAATAAAATGATACTGGACAGCATTTGGGGGGTTGTACATGCATGAAATACTTTCTTAACATCTGTATTTTTTGTTTTTGGCTAACCTTCATTGCTGAGGAAGTCTGCCCTGGAGCTCCAGGTCCTGTTGTTGCAGATAAAGGATGCATTGGAACTGTAGGAGGCGTTGATGCAGTGCGTGAGACTGCGGATACACTTCTGTCGCAGCAGCCCCATGAAAAGCTGCAGGCCAATGAGGGCAAACACACTGAGGCAGAAGACAGTCAGGATCATCACGTCTGCCAGCTTCTTCACAGACTGGATCAAAGCGCCGACGATGGTCTTCAGACCTTGACAAAGGACAGGAGACAATGTATCAGTTTTTTGTTAACATACAAACAAACACATTTTCTGGGAAAAGCAGATTCAGACATGATTGGGAACAAGAGAAGAGGCATAGAAACATGGTGTAAGGTTTGAAATGATGGTTCTCTCACCTGGGATTACTGAGATGGTTTTTAGTGCTCGTAAGACTCTGAAAGTTCTTAATGCCGAGACGTTCCCAAGGTCTACAAATTCTGTCACATATCTGGAATTTGTTAAAGGAGATTAATGAACCTCTGCAGGGAAATTGAATAAAATATTACAGATCACTGGGGTCAATAAAATATGTGCTTACATACTTTAAATAACATGTCTTTACGAAACGCATTTCACTCAAATAACATTATGGATTTGTTTCAAAATTCATCTTATTGGCTTTGTTTTAGTCACCACCCACTTCTAATATAGGTCTTTGTATCTTTAGCTGCAAAATGTACTACTATGTTTGCCAACAAGTCACTGACTGTGTCTGTCTGTTGTTTGGTGCTTGGGATGAGCATGCTGGTTTATTGTTGCTGAAAATAGCTGCCTGTTTACTATTTAAAAAACAGTAGTATGAGAGCAACAAAAATTAACCAAAACAGAAAAGTTTGGGTCAACAATGAGCCAAAGCTAAATGGAACTGCAAAGTCAAATGCTAATTTTTTTGGTTTCATCACTTCAAGCAGCTCCTTTCACATCATGCTCTCTGTTGTTAATATAAAAGCATTATATAAATTATTTAGAGTCATTAAGTTATCAGGAGAAAAGATTATGTTTGCAATTTTGATTTAAAAATGTTTAAAAAATATAAATTGAAAAAATAAGAATACAATAATTTGCTCATCTATTTTGACATCATCTCAATTGAAAACAGTACAAAGACAATATATTCATTGTTTTGTGTAATCAGCTTCATAGATTTTTGTAAATATATGCTTATTCTATGTCTAATGCCAGCAACACATAAAAAATAAAGTGGGACAGAGGTGACAAAAGACTGGGAAAGTTGTGGAAAGTTTAAAAATCACCTGTTAAGAACAGGTAAACAGGGATGGAGTGAGGTTCATCAATTTTTGAAGCACATAAGTATAAAGGACATCACTACATGAGCTTAGGAACATAATTTGCTTACAAATGATTGCACTCTGTTTTAATTTACATAGCTTCCCAACTCTTTTTGGGAATCAGTGTTGTGGTGCCTGTGAGAACAAATAGCAGATGAATTAGCTGAGTTAACCATACTTAATCAATAAACAAATTAATCACTAAAGGTAATGACAGCTTTCAGTGTGTCTACATCCAGGAAAAGGGATTTTGTCTCGCTGTTTTCAAACAATGTCCTATCAGGATGACTGGTCTCTGACAATGCTGCATCAGTGCATCGTGAGGTCACCTGTCTCGCCACCTGGTTGTGAGTCATGGCATGCAGATCTCGGACCTCAAAAATAGGCTAATCCTTCTTGGTTTTCCAAATCATCGCTTGGGGTGACTGACTGACTGCCATCTGACCGTCACTCTGCCATTACTGTGGAATACTACCTGCCTTACCTGCCTGTCATTAGTCTGCACAAAAACTGTCCCACAAGACGTAATATGAATGTAAGATTAAGGTGGGCCATTATGTAAAGTGGATGTCTGACAAATTATCAACATTAATGAAAAATATTTGATATTGTCACTTACGCCATCACAATGACAGAGAAGTCCAGCCAGTTCCATGGATCTCTCAAGAAAGTGAACGGCACTATACAGAATCCTCTTGCAAAGATCTTTATTGCTGACTCAAAAGTGTAAATAGCAGTGAAAGTATACCTAAAAAATAATTAGGGAGAAGGGGAAGAAAATTAAGTGAGCTCTGAATTCAGTGTTAAACAACACTTATTGGTTCAGAATGAATTCTTGCATTAAAAAAAAAACTATAATCAGCAACAATGAGGACTGACAGGATAAGCATGAAAAATAAAAGAATGGATAATGTACAGACACTATTTAACCAAATGTCCTCAAATGCAACTGATAGTTTGTAGAAATTATAACTATGAAGGAGTTATGTTACTGACATATTTCATGCAAGATATAAAATAACATGAAATAACATGCACCTGTGTTGATTAGTACTTTGTATCAGCCACAAAGCACATGTGTCAGAACATCTCTGATATATTAAATATCTATGTTTCTAAACATTTAAAAGGTTATTAGGTGTGTACAAATAGCACACAGCATATACATTCAAGTTTTTACTGAAATTGAACCAAAAGAAAAAAACAAAATTACACAGCGAAGACTTTATCAGTGGTTTGCTATATTCCGATATAGTTTCATGTTCATGACAGCCAACATTTTTTTGCATTCAGAGAGAGGCTACAGTCAGCAGTTAATTAGCCAAGCTTAGCATATAGACTGGAAATGATAAACAGTTATGCTAGCATAGGCTAATCTGATCTTAATACTTACACATATTATTTCTTATTTGTTTACTCTTTGCCAAAAATTGGTGTAAAGAGAGTTAATATAAAATTTAGGGAGGGCTCGTGTAAGCTGTTTCCCCTTGGTCTTCAAGCTAGGCTAATTGGCTAATGGCTGTAGCTTCATAGTTACATATAGATGAGTGTGACATTTATTCTCCCATCTAACTCTGGGCAAGAAAACAAACTCTTTCTCTTTTTATGTTTGTATTCATGAATGTCTGAAGTTTCATGCGTAAAATAACGAACCAAAAGTCCCTGTCAATGCAGAAATCATGCCGCACGCTAAAACATAATGTCACCCTCCACATCCCAATATTTCCTAGGGCTTTTAACCTTTAATGACCATTCCACATCACATGCTTTCTTAAAACGTGCACTCTGACTGAATGAAACATCCCATGCGTCATATACTTACATGTATGCAGACTCTCTATTCACCACTGACAAAACAAACCCCAGCAAAGCCCCACATTAGAGTCCTTGTTCAAAGTCTGTCTAAGACACAAATTTTAGGCTCAACAACAGCTGTAATTCGGTAGATACTCACTCCAAGTACTTCGTCCATGGTGCCGGATCAGACATGGCCATGAAGAAACAGTTGGTCAGTATAGTGAACATTATGAACAGGCTGAACAATGTGAAAAGAAGTTAAGGAAAGCATAATGTGAAATAGTATTTTACAGTTTTACAATATATAATTTTTGTGATATGCCTACAATATTTCTCTGTACTCCCATTAAACATATGCATTAGGATAAACTGTCACTGTGTGTGCTAGTGGCATTAGAAGTAGCCTGCAGTAAATGGAGATTATAGAAAATTCCATTTACTTTTACATTAGGAGAGCGACATATTTACATTTATATGGGTGAATGAAACAACAATAGAGGATCTGTCAACTGTTAACTGCTTACTTTAAAAGGTGAAATATAAAATGTCAAGACAAAACTAATTGGAAAATTATATGAATAATCCTTGAAAAAGTAACGCTGGTTTCTTTTAATAATCTAATTTAGCTTTTTTTGTTTGAATTTCACTAAAATTGAAAAACAATTTTTTTCCAGAGGATCTTTTCAAAATGTAGCTTCAGAACACTATGTTGTCAGTTACAGTAATTTCCTGTGATTTTAGTTATTTACTGCAGCAAACCAAATTAAGGATGATGGTTAGTTTTTAGTAAATAATTTGAACAATAGATATTTTGTCAACTATAGCATAGGCGATAGAAGGAGAAAAGATTCCCCTTCTGCATGTAAAGTACAAATCAGCAGTCTGAGAACTAATAGGCAGCCGTCACATGATGTGAAATCTCCTTGCTCTTATTTCATTTCAGAGATTAAAAGAGGGATATGAAAGGATTTAGTTTGCGATGCCAGAAAGGACTGTTACAAAGCTGTTTCAAAAATGGGACTATGGAAAAATCCAATAGAAACCTACGGGGGGAAATCAGCAAATATTGGAAATTGGCTTATGTGCCGGTATGAGCTCTAGACTTTTTAGAGCATCAAATTATTGTTTTGGTGGAAACTTTTCATGGTGCTTTGTTCTCAGCTTGCTGCATGATTGACAGTCTAATCATCATGTTATGAGAAATGTAGAAAAAAAAAAGATATTAATAATTTTACTTTAAATTAAGGCCTTTTTTGAACCCATCATCATACAATGTTGGTCATAAGTAAAAAGATTTTGTCACCCTCAGACTTTTGTCACTTCTCAGACTCCTAGATACTAGTTCTAGCTACTATTAAATGTCCTTGTAGCACTGTTACCATCGATGTTTTTTTTAATCTTTTCCCCCTTTAAGGGGCTGATCTGCGAGTTTTTTTTAATCACAACTTTCATTAATATCGACCTTAATGAAACAGCCTAAAACAATGTGGCTAATTCCATCAAACAATCACAATATTTTTTTTAACTCAGACACAAGGTGATCAAAAAGGATATGAATGGACTAAAATTTTTATGGCAATTGATCTAAGGAAGTGAAATGGACTAAGTATGTAAAGTGCAGATGTGGCACTGAATCGGAAGATGACCTTCCCTTTGTTTAGTACTATAAAAGTCTGCAAAGAAAACAGAAAAAAAGAAATCAAAGTTAGACAAATCACATTTTTCAATATATCTTTGTGACATTCTGCTGCTGAAACAAATTGTAATAAGTCATCATAGAATGTTAGCATATTTTCCAGACATGTGTGCAGGCACATTTTTTTTGTTATGCAGAAAAACTCAACAGCAGCCCTGACCAGCAGTTCAGCTGTTCTGTTTTGACAATATTGCTACTGTGTTGAGTCTATTGCTCCGTCTACCATCTGTGTTAACTTCCGCCATAAGCACTTCTGCCTCCAAGAAAGCAGCGAGTGCACATACACGCAACAAGAGAGGCCAGCTGAGATAATGGAAGCAACTCCAAAGCGGCCTGAACCTTTCCCCAACAGATGTGGCATTTATTTAAATATTTTTCCGTCTTTGGATAATCCTCCCATCCAGCAGTGCATCACATGCCAAAACAAAGAGACCCTGAGAATGACTGCCACGTCCTTTTTTCATCTCTCCATAAGCGGCCCATTAACAGGCAGCAGCCTGATCTACTCTGCAAATCAAAACTTGCTAATCCTATTTCTGCATCCAAAAGAGATCTAAAGAGATGTGATCGCTCTCCTCTCATCTCAGCTAGCTGCTTTAAAACACCACTGGGTGAATTTAGTAAAAACCTCAGCTGATCAGGAGGATCACTGACGTATCATGTTCACAAGTCCAGATAAGACTTTGGTTGATAATTTCACATGCAGCATCACAAGCACTACTCATATGCCAGAGATTAATTATAAGTTAACATCAGTTAGATGCAGCCATGTCAGTGAATGAGTAAAGATGCAGACACACACGCTGTTTGCTAGAAATAAAATCCATTCGTTTGTACTAAATATAGTATTACAGAACAAGTTTGAAGTATTTGAACTCTGTCTTAAAACAATTGACAGGTGCCCATACGATTGTTTGTGTTTACTGAAATCATGCCTTTAGCCACTACTGCCTACAAAAATCATTAAAAATCAACTTAATCTTTGTGCCCAATGTAAGTAATGGGGGGAAAAAAATCAACAGTTCTTGTTTTGTAGCCGATCATGTCCTGGGGCTGTATTTAACCCCCTCTTATTTCCTGGTTTTCAAAAACAGACATTTTCTCACATCTCTCAGTGTCTGTGTGTAAAACCTTTCTGCCAGAAGGAAGCTTATAACATTTGGTTCATGCTGTTAAATGGTAACCGCTAGCTTAGATTTAGGCACCAAAACAACTTGTTTAGGTTTTTAGAAAAGATCTTTGGTTTCACTTTTGGTTTTGCACAGTCTCCTGAGTGAAGGTCATGTGATTGTTTCACACTTTGACTCCAACCCTTCTAGGGACTTTGTAGCTTTTCTGGTTCAAGTGAAGCAGCTGCTATGAGCATCTAATACTGACACAGATAGATTAACATTGAAGTTTGTTTGTCATAAAGGCGCTCAAGGGTTTTTAAAGATGGGAAAGGGTCAGTATTTTACAAACCAGGAATTCGACCAAGCAGGCCAATCATGTCTGAATATGTTTTCTAACAATAAAAGCAAAATATTTTTCACTATTCACTTCACGCTCTATGTCACCACAGGCACATTTCTGTAGACTGGAGAAATTCATATTTTTTATATTGCGTAACTTTTTTAAATTGGACACACATCAATAAACTTCTTGTCCAGCCATAAACACAACCACCATCTGACCATCAAACAAACTCACACACATAGAAACTCTCACCCTCTGGTTTTTGTAGTAAAATGGATCAATGTCCTCCAGTGGCAACCCGATAAGTTCTGGAGGGATTTCGCCGTAGATGCGCGGCAGCTGCTTGCCTGCCTCCAGGTCGGCCCTGGGTTTGGGTTGCTCTGCGTTCTTGTGAGCATCAGAGCAAGCCTTGGCGTTCTTGGCCTGCTCCTCCGCAATCCGCTGCTCCAGCGCAGCCAAGGATTCGCGAGTGAACCGCCGCAAGCCCTCAGGACCCGTTGGTAACAGCATGGCTGCCATCTTTTCATCCTGATTCTCCTGTACTAGAATTTACTTACAGCTAAGGACAGGAAAGTGAGGAGTGAAGACAGGGGAAACAGAGATGGAAAAAGGTGGGAGAGAATTAGTAATAAATTTGAATCATAAAGGCTTTATGCACGTCATAGCCTCTGGGATTTGGCACTTTATTCGACACACAGATTAGATTACCTTCCAAAAAGTAATATCCTTTTGTGCGTTACCACAACAAAGTTTTTTAAACGCCATCAGGATCAGAACCAGAAAAAATTTTCAGTCTATCACAAGGTGATTGAGAAGTCTTTCACATATGGTTCTGGTATTTTAAGCCAGTAAGTTACACCTGGACTTTGAAGCATTAACCACAACATGTTGCGGCCTGTCCTGCAGGAGGTTTTGAATCTATTGTCAAAAAGAGGCAGTCAAGCAGAGTGTTTCTGTTAACTCTATTAAAAGCTGAGGAGAAATACAGAAACTAAATCTTGTTGTAAGAATGAAAAGAGTGCAAACATTTGGTCACAGTCTCCAAAAGTGTAAGGATCAGTCATCCTCGGCACACTAAACACTTCATGCATTTAGGTAGCGCAGACGTTAATGCTACTGTCCTGTACATGATGGACTCCTTCCATATGTCAGGAAAAAAGCTGGAGTGCTGGACTCTCACTAAGCATTCTGCCTTTGAACTTGTTTTGGTTTGTGTCAGATAATTCTGGACAAGATGGAGAACACTGTTGTCTTCTCTGTGGCTGGTATATGGTGGGGTGAATTTGAGATTGTGGGGTTCCAGTTTTATTTCAGGTGTGAAGTGTTGATCCTGATGTACAGTATATTTGGCTTGGCTATGTCTGTCACCACGTAAAAAAACTGTTTTCTTTATATTATGGCATATTTATTAACCTTAGACAGCTTTAATCAATAATTCCATATTGCAAGGATAGCTTAACAATTCTACAACAGACATGCTGTATTTACCAAGGACACGAGTGCGTCCTCCATCTCTGTAGCTCTCTGTTCCTCAAACACTGAGTGATTGCAATGTATGGAGGCTTATTCCAAAAGCTGGATTGCCTCTGATTTTTTGATTAGAAGATGGTAATGAGGAAAGTCCAGAGACACAATATAAATGTTTTGCCCTTGTCACTGACCACCAGTTTCCTGTTATCCAACAGTCTCTGTCAAACTAGGGCAGCCATAGTTCTGAGTCAGAGGGATTAAGTCCACAGTCTGTAGCCCTGACCTGGAGTGTTCACCAGTGCTGATTTAGGATGGAAGTCACATGTTTGCCTCTGCTGAACTGAACAAAACTGAAAGGCCTGGACATGGACCTCCCTGTAACCATAAAGATGTACGCTGCCATTTTTAACATCACACCAAATCACAACCTTTAAAATCAAAATGTCCTCCTAGTTCTCTCTTGAAGTTTTCAAACTGGGTAGCCTTTTGTGCTGAGATTCAAAACATTAGAGGAACTATATGTAACATTTTAGCACCAAATACAGTACAATTCTTAACTTGACTTTGTTTGAATGGGTCTAAAAATGAGGTAAAATCTGCTTCAAATCATTTAAGCCAGTCACAATTAATAGTTCACAATAAATAGTGTGGTGTGCATGACAAAAAGGTCCTATGTGATCTAGCAGTTAGTTTTCTAGTTTTGTGTCTTTTAGTCAGCGTTCATTGTGCTGCTTTAAACTAGACATAGCACTGTGTGCATACAGTATACAGTACTCATTTGAACTCTGCATAGGAATTGTATTGCAGTTGGTGCTAAAATATTATGTAGAGCACTTCCAACAGCAACCCGAACCAACATACAGACATTTGTGAGCACTGATAAGCACTACAATGGAATCATTGAGCGTATTTCCAAAGTGCAGGCTGTTCAGACTATTGGTCTTACATTCTGATGCTTCAGGCTCTTATTCATATAAAATACAGAAAAAATCTGAGACATAGTTTCTTGTGCATACATTTGGAGTTACTTTGTAACCTGAGAACATAACTGCAGTTTTTTTATCAGGTCAATTGGGATCAGTGAATTAGATTGCAAAAACTACAGCAAAGTTGTTGTTGTGCTTCATGTTAGCATGTTTAGTGAAAAAACCTTCCTGTTCCTGCTAGAAATTGTGTCAGTAGTGTCACCCTCATCTCAATAGTGCAGTCAATTTTGAGTATTTATTTATTAGTTCAGAAAATTAAAATACTTGTAACTGAAAAAAGCGCCTAAATATAGTTTTAATAGGTTGAAATGTTACTTGTTATCTTTAGCAACACATTAGCTTTTTATTTTTGGCAAACGTTGTCCCTTTAGACTTAAATAGAGCACAAAGTCAGCTTGCTGATAATCTTTATAGACACTAAAGCCACAGTCTGAATAAAGACAATACTACAGGCATTTCCACGACCAAAAATTCACCCCTGCATTTTTAGCCAGTGACAGAGTCTGATATTTTAATAACTGAAAAAGCTTTCCAAAGAGAGGATTACATAATGTTCCCCTTTTGTATCCTTTTCATATTGACTAAGCACTGTGAGTTTTCCATCTCCTCTTGTCCTGAAATGCATTGATCCCTTCACACGTCCAGCCAGACGCTAGTTATCTGCTTTCACTTGATCTGCTTATTTGGCCCAGGTTGATCTCAGATCAGCTTGTCTCATACACAGAATCCAGCACTTTCCCATTTGCTGTCAAAATAAATAGGTTAAGGTCCATTTGCAACGTCATAAAGCAGATAAACAGGTTCAAAGCAATGATATTTCTGTTAGGATGTTACGGGATGTAACAGGACGAGAAAATTCTCCTCAGAAACGTTGTTAGTCACAGCATTTCTTCTATAAAAGGTAACAGAGAATATCGTACAAGGAGAAACTATGACAATGACCTCTACTCAATAGCATCTATGATCATAGCACATAGTAATATCATTTTACAGGTATATATAGGGAGAGAATATCTGCCACTGTGCACCCACTTGCATGCTATGAAATGGAGGTAAGGAATTAGAAAACATAGAGGGAAAAAAAGCTATTTTAGTTGAATGAAATTTAATTCCCATAATAGCCAGATGTGATATGGTCATTATCACTGCAAATAATTATAATAATTAACTGAAAGTAGAGCAGAGCCACAGACTGGCATGCACCCACACACACACTTATAAGAGTTAGTCAGAAGTCCTGTGACCAAAGCGTTGCTAGTTTGAACAACAACAGCCTACAACCTGAATTTTTGAGGTCAATACTGATATCTATCCCTTTGGATCTTTTGTTTGTGACCAAGATAAATACCAAAGAACGATTATGTAATGGTGACACTGTTGCTAAGTGCCCCTAAACCTAATTTAGCATTTCATGCACTGTGTTTCCTCTTACTTTCATCCAACATAAACACAATATATAATATCTAACCTGGCTGATTTATTGCTTTAACGTTAGCTTAAATCCCTAAAGCAGCTGAGAAAATGTTGTATATCTCTTGTATGTCTTTAGGTCATTGAGTTTTTCAATTGGTTCTCTTATTTGAATTTACACCAACTCTTATATGCCAATCAAATGTAATCAATGCTGAGTACTATTAAGAAATTTACAAGGCCTGGATTATGTATTGAGGATTTTAAGGCTTCATTGCCTTTTAATACATTAAATTAGAAAGCAATAAAAGTAATAAAAAATAATCACATGTAATTAGATACATTTTGTTTCCAGTATCTGTATAAAGATGGACAACATGTATTATTGTAATGCATGTTTGCCATATTCTACAAATAGAATCCTGCACACTTAACTTATACTTTTATTTTGTAGTTTTAGTTTTTGCTCACATTTGCATATTGTTCCTCTGAAAACCCTCAGTCAAATAAAAAACAAAGAGAAAAACATTAGTTTCAAGTATAGTAATTGAGTGATTTTATGGTTTATATAACTTATAGAAAAAATGTTTTGTTTAAACTTGCACACTAGTTTAGTTACTAGTGTACCAAAAGGCACTTCATTTAGCAGTTACAAGCTGCTGAAATGTGTAAACTGTAACTCTAAGTCTGAACAGGCTTTGACAAAACCATCGTCACATCTGACGTCACATCATGCAATGTAGTGTCATGTCACTCCAGCTCCTTTCATTCATTTTGTGGAACGCTTTCACTTTAGTGGGATTTTTTTTTAACATTTTTTAACTTCCATCACCTTGCTGTATGCATTTACAATGTTGTACTGACACAAAGGGATATCATGATTTTGATACAGGCTACTGACTAGACGAGTAGTGTTCTATCCTTCCTATAGTCTACCTTTAAAGGACACAAACATTGATGCAGAGAAGAGACTTGAGTTTGATTGTCTCCAGATCATCTTAACATGACCTGATCATGTCATCAAAATAAATGCTTCCTAATTAATGCTATCATTGAGGTTGCTCATTAAGAGATGCTGTCTGTTTCTGTGTTTTCTGTAACTTTGTCATCCACTTACTTTTCACAGTTCTCTAAAGATGGTTTAGTCTATTCATTGAGACTTTTTATAAGGCTTCAAAATGCTCTGTAAAATTTTGTCTTGACTAAATTTACTTTTCTTTTCAAAATTTTACTTTTTACTTTTTCTTTTTGCTTTCAATTCAAACTTGAAGAAAACCTGTTCCATGTTTCAGGTAAATTTTCTGTTATTAATTTACAGATTGTGTTTTTAAAATGAAGAAAACCCTTGTCATTATGTAAATATTTGTAAAGTTTTGCCAGATATGAAGGTTTATGTGTAGTATATTTAATGCCGTTGTGCTTTTCTCTTAGTTTTACTCTATTTCTCTGGATTTTTAGGGCTGAATCCTTATGAAGGTTATTTCAGGATAACAGCATTTTATAATTCTCTCATGTTGGTTTATAATTAAATCTTTAAGTACTGATTTCATATAGGATTACTTTGTTTAAACTGAAAATCTGTAAATTTTAAATGCATGTTACTTCAGATATTCATTTTATTTTTATTTTAATTTATACATATACTATAGGTCTGTTTAGAGTTTAATGTTTCTTTATTTGACATTTTCTTTCTTAAACAAGACTTGTTTGGTATCTTTTCTATTTAAAAAAACAAGTGGAAATGCTGTCAGCCAGTTCAAAATAGCAAAAAAAAAAAAAAAAAACCCAAAAAACAAAAAAACAATCTGATAACCAGTCTGGACTGATAACCTTTGACACAAACTCTTTTGGAAATGTTCGACCAAAAAACTTTTGACTGACTGGACATATTGTCTCTTCTTATGGGCCATGTTACGTGTTTGTACCCTTCCAGAGCTACTGTACACAGTGTGATCCTAGGTGCGGGGACTGAACTGATGACCTACTTCTTTAGCAAAAACCTTTCAATGTAATTGCATCAGATAGCTTAAATACATAAGTTACACAAGGTATAGCCCTAAAAAAAATGCAACAGTGGTGAAATTATTACCACGAATCCAGTGTTTATTTGATGAGAAGTTATTTTTATGAGCTCTGCTGTCTCTGACATAGCCATGCTTGTTTGAATCCAAAAACAGGAATATCTGAACCTAATCATGACTTACATAATGTTTATCAGACCAGAAGATGATGACGGTTTCAGAAAAGCCTATCTCCATAAGAGTTTAAAAAGGGAACTCAAATGTGTAATCACTGCCTCAAATATCATCACATAGCGTGTAACCCATCACCTTTGAATAAGTGGGAAGCCATGGGGCACTAGATGGTGCACTAGAAAAGTATGTCATCATGTGTAACAACCTGCTAAAGACAGTTTCCGCCAAAGTTGAGCAAAGTAAATGATATAAGTCAGTGCATGCCTTTAGTCCTCCACACTGCAGAGTCAGAGGTAAAAACATTAAGTTAAAATTTTGTATAAATCACTTTCTGGAATGTCAGTTTTTAAGACACACAGTCTACCATAGGCTATGTTTGTACTGATTAAAAATATAAATGATCTCTAAAACTAGACTCTCTAAAGATTTGGCTTCTTTTATATTTTTAGTCTATAAAAAGGTCGTCATCAGTCCCTATGCAAATAAAGAAATGCAAACGACCACACAGTTAAAAAAATAGTGTCTTTGAGAAGTCACTGATTGGACTATCTTTGAAGCCGAACAGTTCATGCATAGTCAATATTAATTCCAAAATCTAAAAATCCCATTTACATACTTACGTATGAAACTCTGAGATTTACTGCATCATTTCCAGAGTCGAGTTCTTCGAGTTTTTGAAGAAAGGGCAGCCAATCTCTTTGTTCAAAATCCATCTCTTCTTCTCAAGGTTCATTTTTAAATGACGGACCAAAGCTCCAATCCAGCAGGAACAGAAAAGTACGTCTTACCGCCGGAATCCAAAGTTTAGCGGTTAAAATGAACTTTTAGACAAATGCCGGTCGTCAAATCACCTCATGTTGGACATTTTGTAACCTGCCACAAGTTGTCTTCTTTCCTTCCATCCGAGTGGCATTTTCCTAGTCATCCCAAAGGTCCCGAGCCACCAAGTGTGCAGAGGATGCTGCGCTGTCTTCAGCAGCTGCGCAGCGGCGGGAGAGGCGCACTTCGATTTGCCCTTGAGCATGAGGGAGGGAGGATGCTGCTGGACCACAGAGGATTACCGCTCCCATGAAGCCCCATGTCATATTTAAATATGACAGAGATAAAGTGGCAGTTTTTCTGCACATAACCAGGAAAACATAACACCAAAAACATAGTATAACGGACACAGCCTGGGCTGCTTGAATTTAACTGGTGGACTTAAAATGGTCTGTTTTACATTATCTTTCTGTGGTTCTAAAAATCAGGATCAACTTAATGTCAGTACTAATTTTTTAAGGTTATGAAAAGCATGCATTGTTTTCTGATAAAAACGTGTCTGCAGTTTGATCAGTAGCCTACCATACCATATTTGACCTGTAGCTTATCAGGCAGGCACATGTGCTGACCGAGGCTGATTTTGATTTTTGTCAGCCACAAAGAGGAATTAATTAATTGCAATCACCTGCTGTGAATTCGATTAGAAACAAAAACCAGCTGCTTTTGCATGAATCCTAAAAAGTTAAACGCAAATTTTTAGCTCATTACTGAGGGACTGAGAGATGGTATGTCTGCTGTAACCAACGCTTTCATTGTAGGTGTCTTATTCCGCCCTCTAGCGGCGAGTAGTAAACCTCCTGTGACTGTTGAGCTGGTATATAAAGTAGGCTGCATACGCTGCTGGATGACAAAGGCCCACAATATATCCCATAATCCGGCATGTAGTTAACATTGCGGACACTAAGGTCAGGTCCTATGTAGCTTTTCTGCGAAGGGTTTTGGTTTATTCCATTGTGCGATTAAAAATGTACACTGTAAGGCTGATTCCCCTGACCTTGCTGTATTTCTTTAATGTCAAGTGGTTTATGGGTATTTGAGATGGCCAGTATTTTTTTCATTATTAGTCTGAGGGAACGCCTTGATGCTTTAAACGTCACGCTTGTGGTGTATTGAATGCATGAAAAGGAGCCCTGCAGTGTGCAGACTAATCTTTTTCCTTGACTTACAGTTGATTTTTACTCATGTGTCCTGACCTCAGCCCTGGTCACAATATAACACAGAAAGTGTTTCTGTTTGAATAGTGAGGCACAAGTTTTAATCAGCTAGTTTGACATGGGTTCAACTTTTGTAGCCCATTGCATGTAGGTGTCGTGAATTAATTATAGTATAGAGATTATAGGCTATGAGAAATTATCCACTATTGGGCCCTATACCTACTTTAAGCCATCAATTAAGGGAAAGGCCTGCTTGGTGTTTTCCTGCCCATATCAACATTTTAGCGATGGATTCGCAGTGGTACTGACTAAACAGATGTATTGACGGCTTTGTGACAGTATACAAATATATATTGGAATGTAACCTAATTTTAGTCTAAGTTTATAATCAAAATAGTACAGGCTAACTGAAGTCATGGGTCCTGGGCAGTTGCCTGCCTTTTCTAAAAGGTAACTTGATCAACTAATTAGCAAACTGACTCTGTCAATTTGAAAGTTAAAGTTTAAATACCCACTAATAAATATTTTATATATTCATCTAGTCACTCAGGCCCTGACTCTTTTGAACACTGTTCACTAAAAATGAGCACGAAAAACATCCCTCATAAAGTGAAACTGAAGGACAGCTTGAAAACCACATTACCCAAAAAGCTCAGGTGTATATGTTTTCCTTTTTTTCCGGATGTAGCATCACATGAATTGACTGTCAACATGCAAGATGGCCACGCATCACAGGCAAAATGCTGCTGGGCGGAGAAAAGTACAGGTGAATTACAGTAGTTGCATTATTGCTAAATGTCTGTCACCGGCAACGGTAGAACTTCAGCTTTAAAAGGTGCTTCACGGATAATTGTCAGACAACAAAAACCGTCCGCAAAAGAGAGAGTTGCTGTTATGAGTCATGACTCAAGCCGGCTAATCTAGCTAGCTTAGCTTACGTTAGCTAGTTGTTAGCGTCTTCTGCTAATGCTGGCGTCTAAATGATTACGTGCGATAGTATACTTTTAGAATATAACTAGGTGATGAATATGATAAAACACAACTATACCGTTCATCAGTCAGTTCGTATGTTTCATGTGCTTACCTAGTGGCATTTTATGGTATTAACAACGTTAATAGTAGCTTAGCCACACTGTATCTGGGCTTGGTCTAATTGCTGGGAAAACGTACGTGTCTAGGTGATTCAGTTGTGTACCTGCCAGTATTCATTACTACCTCTGAATCAAAGCACGTCCACTGTCAAGATGTAAGTTATTTTTGGGGGATTCTTTCAAAATATATGTTTTATGTATATAGGCTCCCTCACTAGCTAACTCTGCATGTCTTTACAACGCAAATGATGATACTTGACTGTTAGCATGTCGAGGCGTCTAAATGTGCACAAGGAAGTGGGTGTGTGATGGATAACCGAGAGCTGGCTGAGATAAGAGTCTGACCTCAGTGCTTACTCTCCTCGTTGCTTTTTAGGTGTCTTATGTCATTAGAGATGAGGTGGAGAAGTACAATCGAAATGGGGTGAATGCACTCCAGCTAGACCCTGCGCTGAACCGGCTCTTCACTGCTGGAAGGGACTCAATCATCCGAATATGGAGTGTCTACCAGCACAAAGTAAAGCCTCTCAGACTCTTCATCAATACTGAAATATTATGTCCCTAGTATAATTGTGCAGCTTTGTTGTAACAGGCATATTTTTTTATTATTATTATTTTCAATGGAATTGTCTTAGACTCTCTCTCCTGTGTCTTTGCAGCAGGACCCATACATTGCCTCGATGGAGCATCATACAGACTGGGTTAATGACATAGTTCTCTGTTGTAATGGAAAAACATGTGAGTTAGATTTTTGACAGCTTGTTATGTGGGCATTTTTCAAAAAATAAAACTGCTTTGCTATACTACTGTTCTGGCTGACAGGTTAATCTGATACACTTTCACTGTCTTTGTTCAATTTTCAGTGATATCTGCCTCATCAGATACAACAGTCAAAGTATGGAATGCGCACAAAGGATTCTGTATGTCAACGTTACGAACACACAAGGACTATGTGAAAGCTCTGGCCTATGCTAAGGACAAGGAGCTTGTGGCATCAGCAGGTCTTGACCGGCAAATCTTTTTATGGGATGTGAATACACTAACAGCACTCACTGCTTCCAACAACACTGTAACCAGTAAGTATGTTTTTTTTTTTTCAGTGTGACAGCTGCGCCCACCATCGGTCCATACACACTGTAGATTTAGGTTATTGCTAGAGTCTTTCAGATACTGATAACAGTATCTGAAGTGCATCAGATACTGCTTGAAATGCTAAATTGAGTATTGGCGAATACACAAGTCCATGCATCAATCAGATGCCACAGTAAATACCTAAAATTGGGGTATCTCAATCAGTACTGTGAACAGATAAAGTTATTGGAACATCCCTAATTATTGTGTATTTACCACATGCAGTTGACATTTTGTAATGGCAGATGTGTTTCTTTGGGATATATTTTGTACCTGTGAACTCAATATAATGTGTTTCCAACAGCCTCGTCACTCAGCGGGAACAAGGACTCTATTTACAGTCTGGCTATGAACCAGATGGGCACAGTCATTGTTTCTGGATCCACAGAAAAGGTTTTAAGTGACACACACACACAAACATATTCACACTTATAGTTCAGTAAAGCTAGATTTCCACTTTTCTCTTGTCATTTGAACACATTATCTGGGATACTCATCAATCTTCTAACCTAGATAGAGAATGCACTGATTCGCAGTTATTTGCTTGATAATCTCTTGAATTGTTATTATAGATGGTTTGTGCTGGTTTGAGTTCTACATGTTGTTTGGGTTCCACATAAAACATGATATTGAGTTAATTGTTGTAAGTGTTATTGCTCGTTGGAGGACAAATTTTGGATTTTCTAAATGTTATAAAGATTTATTGGGGTCAGAAAATCATTTAGTACTTACTCTATTTTCCTTTTTCTTTTTTGTTGAGGTATTCCTATGATGGTTCCTGTAGGCTGTGTCAACTCATGAATGTAGTGAAAAAGTGCATTCACGCTGTCCCTGCTTTTCTCCTTCTTCCCTCAGGTTCTGAGAGTGTGGGATCCACGAACATGTGCAAAACTGATGAAGTTAAAGGGTCACACAGACAATGTCAAGTCATTGCTGCTGAATCGAGATGGCACTCAGGTAAGTTAAATCTAAAATATACACTCATGGGGAATGCTAAACGGAGGAATTCCAACATTTAACTCGCTGTCCTTCCCCACAGTGCCTGTCGGGCAGTTCAGACGGGACCATCCGCTTGTGGTCACTCGGTCAGCAGAGGTGTATCGCCACCTACCGGGTGCATGATGAAGGAGTTTGGGCCCTGCAAGTCAATGAGGCCTTCACACACGTCTATTCTGGAGGCAGAGACAAAAAGATCTACTGCACTGACCTGCGTAATCCAGACATCCGTGTTCTCATCTGTGAGGAGAAGGCCCCAGTGCTCAAAGTAAGAAGCCTTTTATATCAAAGCCTTGTCTGTTGTGTGAGTCTGTGATGCACCAGATTTTTTGAAAGACCTCAAAGTTTAAAATTAAATAATCTCTCTTCCATTTAAGAATTGAATTATGGAGTAGTTCTGGTGATCAGTAATCCTGACCATTGCTTTGATCTGGTCTCCACACAGTGTAGATGTAAATACTAGATATAGCATTGTGTATAATTTTTTTTTTTTTTTTTTTACGTACACACGTTTTTTATTGAAGTTTGGTTGTTTTCTCTGAGGCTTGTCCTTTCTGTACTTCATTAGCAGTGATAAAGAATAGGTGTACTGAACCGTATTTCTAAAGGGTCAAAAATTTAAAAAACAGTTGTTCGTATTGACCCTGTATTCTCCTCATTCATTCCTGTGCTTAAAGCTAACCATTTGGAATCATTCAACCTTTTACTGTCTTTCTCTTCTGCTCAGATGGAACTGGACAGATCTGCTGACCCACCTCCAGCAATCTGGGTCTCCACCACCAAGTCATCCGTTAATAAATGGGTAAGCATGCGTGACACCTCTGAGATCACTGCTCGACTGTCAACATAATGACTCTGGGGATACAGTGTAGATGGAGACTTGTGCATGTGGCCACGCCTAATACTATTCAGCAGTAATCCTCCTGTAATTTGTGTAAAAATTTAAACCAGCTTTGTGACCGTGTGGATGATACGTAGAAGATAATTGCATTACATAAGTCATCCGTTTTAGGGCTCTACTGAATGTCATTTTTTTACATTCAGAGTCTTTAAATGAAGCTCTGAATGTCTGTTGAATGTCTTCATATTTTTTGATGTCATCACTGGACTAAATCCATTTTTAATCCCAAAAGATTCAAATGTAAACTCCTAGGTCTCCTCCTGCTGGTAAACACTCCAGATCAGGGAAGAATCTGCGTGACTGTCTGTCTCAGCGTCTGTTCTTCCACTTCACCCAATTTCCAACACAATACTTAAAACCCTATGATATTCAAATGTTGATCTGTAATTGAGATGTCAGTGTTATAAACCAAACTTTCAAGCTTTAAACTGTTCAGTACAACCCTATTAGATATTGCTGTGAGGCAGAGTGACAAAATTATTATTAAAATCCATAATAACTCAATAGTGATTATTATCTGCATGTGTATGTGCAGTCTTTAAAGGGAATGCACAACTTCAGATCATCAGGAGAGTATGACAACGACTGCACTAACCCTCTGACACCGCTGTGCACTCAGCCAGAACAAGTCATCAAGGGTAAACATGCTTGTCTAAAATCGCAGTATGTTCCACAGGCTTTTCTTTGATAGTTTATAAAGTAAAATTCTGTATGTGTGTTTGCAGGAGGTGCCAGTATCATACAGTGCCACATTCTGAATGACAAGAGACACATACTCACCAAAGATACCAACAACAATGTGGCTTTCTGGGACGTCCTAAAGGTAAACCCCATTTTATAGTTATTTTCAAGTATGTTAGATTTTGATAGCATCTGCTGATTTTTTTTTTCAAGTCCCCGTGAAATCTGGTGATGCAAATTATGTTCTCAGAAACTAAACCACAGCTCACTTCGTAGTGAGACTGTTATGATTATTTTTTGCTCGTCTGCCCTAATAAGCTTTAACTTATGAATGTAATTACTCCAGAGTTAAAGAGATCTGCTCCTCATGAGCTCAGTCCTGGTGATACTTCCAGTTTGCATTGACATATGTGCCGTACTCCCCCAGGCTTGCAAAGGTGAAGACTTGGGAAAAGTGGAGTTTGATGAAGAGATTAAAAAGCGCTTCAAAATGGTCTATGTGCCAAACTGGTTCTCTGTCGATCTGAAAACTGGGGTGAGTTGCAAACCTGGTAATGTAAGAACTTTTAGTACGTCTGAGGCTTTTTTAAAACTCTGAAGTCCTTCCTGAGTGATCTCATTGTTCTGCTTGTCTTTGTCTATAGATGCTCACTATCACATTAGATGAGAGCGACTGCTTCGCTGCCTGGGTCTCTGCAAAGGACGCTGGGTTTTCAAGCTCTGATGGATCCGACCCAAAGCGTAAGATAACTGACATAATTACATTTTATATACACATCATTTTTTAATAATGCAGACCTGAAATTAATTTAATATTGCGTGACTGCTACTCTGCTTACTTAATTTCCCCCTTCTCCTTTGCAGTAAACCTTGGTGGACTGCTGCTCCAGGCCCTGCTGGAGTTCTGGCCCAGGACTCGCATCAATCCTATGGACGAGGAGGAGAACGAAGTTAACCACGGTAAGGATATGATTGACTCTCTATCCACAGCAAAGTCATTACGAAACTAAATGAAGCAAAACTTTGGGCTTTGGGAAGCTTTGGAAACTTCAGTGTGTGTATTCATTGCTCCATGTGACATCATGTTGAGCCGGTCAGCGGGCCCTGGGTGTCCAAAGCTTCATTCAGTAGTTCTTACTGTAGGACTGTGTTCATGTGTCCACAGTGAATGGAGAGCAGGAAAACAGGATCCAGAAAGGAAATGGATATTTCCAAGTGCCACCACACACACCAGTCATTTTTGGGGAAGCAGGAGGCAGAACTCTATTTAGGTAATGATTCACTAACGGCCCTATCAACGCATATTAAATGCAAACTGAAAATACCATGCTGGGCTTTGAAGTGTTATCAGTTTATGATTGTAATACACATAAATGTTACTAGTTGACTCATTTGCTGCACCTCTGAGTTGTTTCTGATGCCCCGTGACATGTGTTTCAGGTTGCTATGTAGAGACTCTGGTGGAGAGACTGAGTCCATGCTGCTGAATGAGACAGTTCCTCAGTGGGTCATTGATATAACTGTAGATGTGAGTACAATTATGTTTTCACTTTTAGTTTACCTTACATCAAACAAGATAAAAAATGACAACATGTTAAATGGACTGTAAATTGAGATTTGGATGGTCTTGTGAGTGTTTAAATTTGGTTTCATGTGTGCTACTTTTTGTGGTTATCTAAAAAATATTTAGTGGTTTCAAATCCATTCTCACTAACTCTTCCAAACCATCAGTTTGGTACCTTGTACTTCTACACAGACAGTCACAACTGCTTTTGCTAAACATCACAAAATGCTAACCAACATTTTCTACTCTTTGCCAATTTTTACAGTAGTTAAATGGATATTTTTTCAATCTGAGAGAGTAATGCAGATGGCTCCTGAAATATTGGTTGACTTCTGGAAGTTTGTTCAATAACCGACATTGATATTTATAACGTATATTTTGGCCAGCAACATGTTGCTTCAGCTTGAATTATTCATGAAACAGAAAAATACTTTTTTTATACTGTAGATTTCAGAACATAATAGGTATTTGTGGCAGAGCATTATTTTATAGTTAACCATCTGGTGATTAATTCACTGTAAAACCATTTTATGGACTATAGGGAAACAGAGACCAAGTAAAAATTGAGTTGTTTGGGTTTTTTTGTTTTTTTAAAAATTGCCTGTTTACGTAATATGTTTAACACTGGTCAATAACAGTCATTTAGGATGGAACAAATGTTAATTTGTAGAAAAGACAATACTGACATATATGCAAACTTTTACAGCAGGATGCATTAGAGTTCCAGTACAGGCCTTTCCTACTCACAAAACTCACAAGGGAGGGTGCAAAGTAGGAATGTGTGCAACAGGCCCACTTTTTGATAAAACTTTGCCAATCTTCCTAGTCAGCATCCGAAATACTAGTCAGATAAAAACATTATTTTATGAATGTGCACATTTAAATATAGGACAGTGGTAGTGTTCAAAGTACATGGTGCAAAGTGCCACAATTTATAGCTGCATTAAAAAAATGACAATTTTGTTATTTAAGAACATGATCAATGCTTTTAAATGGCTCTTGTGTACAATACTCTCTCTGACGATGTTTAGTCTGTATGCATTAAATTGTAACTGTACTTTTGACTGTTTTTAGTGTTTTTTAGAATAGTCAACTAGTTTGAGTTAAAACTTCCATTTAAATGTCAGGGAGATCAGTCATTAGAAACATTGTTCATGCTGACATTGCCCCACAGCAGACACACTGACAAGGCTGCCTGCAGATGTGTCTGCAATGCAGATTTTCTCGAAATGCCATATATTTGGTTAATCAGTCGGACTATTAATATCACCATCCT
>JAPZDY010000004.1:5054469-5077168 GCA_029783645.1 Ctenochaetus hawaiiensis | reverse complement strand
TTTTCTTGACGCAAACGGTGACACACGCAGAGGCAGGAGACGCTGCTCTGTCACTGGTACAGCCCACAGATCTGCCCGTTGTGTTCACACTGCCCTGTAATAACAAGTGATGTGCTATTAAATAAGTAACTTTAACGCCCCAGCCTGCGATTATTAGAGGGCAATCAATCAGAATTAGATAGGAGTTTACACATGTGCCTATTGAATGTTTTACTTTGATGTTTATAATTTTTTTTTCTGGCTCACATATTTACTATAGTACTTAATTTAAAAAAAAAATACCCTAAATAATACAGTCATAATCAGATATTCAGTTTCTTAAATTAAAAATAGTCAAATGTTGCTTCCCTAGACTGTGGTCTTTCGCATCACTGTAAAGTGCCTTCAGGTCTTTTATAAAGGTAATGATCAGGCGTCAAGGTGACTCTCTGTGCCAGGTATTCAATTTAAGTTACTGTAATATGACTCACTGATGCACCTCTGTAATTATGTTGTAAGTCAGACACATCTAAACTCTGGAAATCTCCTTACAGTGTAGAGGCTGCACTGGGGTATACCAGTGAAGCCTCTGCTCTTTTTCCCTGCTTTCTTGTTTTATGCTATTTCAGGTGAACAACACAAGCTGATAAGTTAGAAATGTATTTTTGTCCATATGTGCACATATACAGATGCTCAATGTGAACTTTTTAAACTGATAACTCTGTGTTTTTGGGGGGGGGACTGAGTGAGAAAAAGAAAAAAGCCACTGGATTAACATTCCAGTGTCTCTGCTTTTAAAGATAATCATAGGCTACTCTGTGTCCCCTACTGGGAGGAAAATGAAGCTCAGGGCTCAGAGAGACAAACAGAGTGACGGCTTAACAGATGGACAGACAGTTGAACGGGACGACATGCAAGTCCAAAACACTTGTAATCTTGAGCTCTCATCCCATGTTGGTACACATCAGTGTTTCAGTTGAATAAAAACTACACTAATACCTTAATACCTGTTGGTCCAGATATTCTGGCCAGAGAACTGCCTGTTCTTCCTGACCTCAGCACTCAGTGTGTTATGAGAGTGTGACCCACTTTGACTGTGATCACTCTGGTGCATGTGTGTGTCAGTTTATTCTACTGACCTGCATTGGGAGTAAACACAAGGGAGTCAGTGCAGCATGAATAGAGTGAATTACTAATACAGTAAAACAACACATAAATAATAAAAAAAAAAAGTGTGCGATTTCATGATTAAACTTTGATTCCTTGTGAGTATGTGTATTAATCTTTATGAAAAATTTGATGTAAAATAGATTATTTTGCAGTGTAAAGATCTATTATGTATATCTTATTGAGATCTTGGTGTGAATTAATAATAAAACATCAGATCAACATGCCACTTGAGGCCATTGGGCTATTTATAGTGCCATCACACTGCCTGTCCAAAAATACTTTTGAGCAATACAGTTGGAGTTTCCTGTTCCTTTTGCTGCCTGTTACCACACACAGTGACTTTGTTGTATGCTCAAATTAGTCAGGAGGTCGGTTTAGATTTTGTCAGACCGCAGAGATGGAGATGAGTCATTGAGGAACATTATTATTTCACTTGAACAGCACTGAATGTGTTGTAAAAATTCTGGTAGATATAACCACTTACTGTATTTACTTTTACACTTAATCAATGTCAAGTCCACAGAAATTAATTTATAGAGCACCAAAATTAAAATCTCAGGGTATTTTCATTTAAAGGAGGACTCTCTTCTTACTATTATTTGTAGAGAAGCAGCAATTCTCACTATGAGCAATTACTTTTTTTAGCAGTCAATCTGTCCCAGATTTCTAACCTGGTTCATATACATTTTTTTAGGTTTAGCTCCATTCACATGCCATGCATGAAGGTAAATATAAATAACAATGAAGGAGTGACATCTTGTGCCACGGCAGATTGTCATCCACTCTTCCTCTGCCTCTGACATATGATCCCATCACATATCTGCTCGTACTGAGAACAGTGAGAGTAAACCATCACCGTGCTCTCAGTCCAAAGTCCATGTTACATAACTTATAGTTAACCTACATTCTGGCAGCCTCTCAGGTTGCTGCCACTGGCATTTGTGGCCCTGTTTTCTCAGTCAAGCTGTGCCAACGATGGCCCACATACAGTGATTTACTGACAGAGTTTGACAAAGCTTCAGGCATGTAAAACTATGCCCCAGTTCCTCCTTCCTTTCTGTGGATACTATCACAGAGATCTGCCCCCTTTAAAGATCACTCTCTGTTTTCCCATTCACAGCAGGAAGTATCAGGTAGTGTAGGACTGTGTTATTGCTTTCCAGTCACGTAACGATGCAAGGTGACGAAGTGAGCCACATGCTGCCCGCACATTGTTTTGTTTTCTCGGAAAAAGCTTCCTTAACAACAGAATTAGATAAACAGACAGTTCCGTTAAGTGCAGCTGCAATGATATAGACAGCGGATCATAATTAACTCTCTCTTAATACATAGAAATGAAGAGTCTACTCCTACATTTCCTCTCTGTCTATGAATCTGAATGTCTCATCCCAGTTCCTCTTGTCGAAATGTCACATGTACACATGAGTTGGCTCCTTTTGCACAGCCTCTGATGTCATATTTTGACGGTCGTCACCATGGTCGCAAGGGCAAATATAGCCCAGCCATATCTGTTTTAGAGGGTGGAAAGGCAGTGAATCATGATAGCCTTCATCATCATCAGCTGCAGCAGCAGCATGACTGCTATCATCATCCACATTGCCAATGTCTTTGCAGTCACAGTTGTCATTATTTTTTACATCACTGTTGGTCTTGACTTTTTACATGATTCTTTTATTTTTTCTTTAGTTTTGCTCATTTTTGGGATTTTGACGTTCATGTCAGAAGCAGTGACCTCAGTTTACCCATTTCTAATAGAGCAAAATGCAGACTTTGATTGAGTGTTCAAAGCTTAACAGTGAGGCACCTAAAAACTTGGTTTAAATCTGTATCATTTTCTGTGAAATTGAGTAATTTTGAATCAATAAGCAACAAGAAAAGCTAAAGGAAAAAATCTCTAAGTTTAAACACTCATGGTGTTTATGGGTGTGGTTTGATCAGTTTGATAAACAGTGCTGGTAATATAAGTACATAAGCACTTGGGCGTATCTCTCAACTGATCTCTCAAATGATTTGATAGGTATGCATGTGTACAGATCAGATTCCCAAATCCAGTATGAAAACAACCTGCATCTGTAACATAGCTGCAGATAAAATCAGATATGTTTTTAAAGTCAGCCAGTAATAATGATTTGATTTTTTAAAATATTTTTGTGTGTTCAAAGGGTGATTAAACTAAATAAATTATTTCATGTTTTAAATTATTTCAACTTCTGAATCAGAAACACTGTTGAAAATTGTTGCACTTTTATCACAGATACCCACACACAAAGACCATTCTTTATGCTGGCTTTGTTTATTATACTTAAGCAAACAACCTTACAGGACCTTAAAAAGGCACGACCGACGTGACGTTTTACGTACAGGTCAGGCAACACTTCCTAAACAATAACATAACAATTACAATCTTTTAGCATTGTTGTTTCATAGCAATTAATCTGATCCTTTGTTTAAATGCTGAGGAGCTCCTGGACTTTGTTGTCTCCCTATTTTTCAGTCATTCTCTGTTTCTTTTTTCTACTTTGAATTAGCTGCTAACTGCTGCTGGTTGTTGTTAGGTCTCCCTGTTATTTGTGACTCACACAACCTGTCACAGCCTTGTCCCACCCAAACTTGGCATCTAATATTTTGTACACAGATTTTGATTTGACTATGTTACTGCCTATGCTGTTGGCTCAGGGACAGAACAATGATGATCCCCCCTTTTATTTTAGTACATTTTGTGGAGGTACAAATATGACACAGTATTCCCTCCTTGAGCAGGCTGTGTAAAAGACGCATGTGTCTCCTGCAACACAAACAACAGACATAAGAAGTGAGACCCTCAAATGGACAACAGTTTCTCTAAAATGTTTCTCTTTGGTCATTGTTTACTGAAGTTTATCCAGGGTCCATGTTAACTAAGTGTTATTTCTAAGAGAGACAAAAATTGTGTCAGAAAGTCAAACCCACCTTCTAAGTTCATCACATTTAATGGTAAATGAAATAGCACATGGCTTTAGTAACTGTGAAATTGGCGCCAATAGGAGATGGCATCAGCTGCCATAATTAGCATTTCTTGCCTTGTGCTCCTTTCAGTTACTTTGTGGTCAGTGTGCACATCACCTTTGTATGAGAATACAGAGGTTTTTGGTGCTTTTGACATATTTTATAATGCATTTTGAAGGCTGCAATTCAGAGATTTCTGACAGTGTAGTACATGTTAGTCAGACATTTCTTTCCGTGTCTGAATGTTGTGGTTGGCTAGAAGCTAGGACATGATTGGAAATGAAACAAGCTAGCAGGAGAAGGGTGAGTCACTGGAGAGAGTTACTTGGAAAGATCAATGTTGGTGCCTGTATTGATTTTTCCCTAAATTTTCTGCAAAATTTGGGTCTGATTTGCAGTAATGTATACAGTTAGTTAAAACTCAGACTCCTGTATCACTTCAGGTGAATTGGTTGGTATTTACATCCCCAATGTACTCAGCAACTGTTAATACATTGTTGCTCAACCCTCACTGGTGCACAAAAAGATATGAAATTACCTATTCCAGTAGAGCCTCTCCCATGTCAAACTGGTGGGAGGAGCAAAGATAAAACAGCACAGACAGTAATTTTATGACAAATAACAAAAAATGTTCCAACTGTCAAAGAAAAATTTGCTCTTGACCTTTTAGTAAGATGCTGATTGAAAAAATATCTTCTCATTCCCTTGAACTAGGCTGTGTGTCACACATCTGTCAAAGAGATGCCAATGTCACTTTCTCCATGCAGAAAATGCCATCAGATAAAGACAGTGGGTAAAATTTCACAACAGTGACACCTTAAGCAACATGTCAACTGCCATCCTTTTGTCTTTGCAGAGGTATCAGTTTAAGGGGTGACACCAGAGAACGTCCTATGAGAGTTTGATGGCAGGTCCTAGTTGTATGCCAGGTGTACTGCTGCAAAATCCAGAAGCTGGTCCAGAGGTGATATTGTATCTCTATGGCATTGTCACATGACCTACAACATCTTGGAGCCCAAATGCTCTTTGTGCAACATGCAGGTTGAAAAATGAATATGAAAGGGAGCTTTGCAAAAATTGAAAGTAACCTCCATGTGCAGTGCATGGATTAGGACGATGTGCAATGTATAATTCAAATGCCTTTACTTAACAACCTCGTCACAGTCAAGAACAGTAAGGCCAAAGCTGCCCTGCTTATGTAATATTTTAAGGCACTGTGCAGTAGTTACATCCATTCATTAATTAATTTGATCACAGAAGATACATCATGATATATCTTATTATGAGGGCAACTTTGCTTGCTGTATTCCTACAAAACATCATCCATGCATTATCACATTTACAATATTTTGCAAAACACAAGTCAAGCTGCAGCCCAGAGTGAAAAGTAGGTTACACAACTACAATTTTTACCAGAAGTGATCTTATCTGTTGCTGCATGCAGTGCAAGCTGTAGCAGCCAAGCAGCTGTGTGATTGGGTTTGACATTCCCCCTTCAACAATGAACCTCTTGTCAACATCAGCCAGAGAGCTGTGCACAGTGACCTTTCTTACAAATTTACAAGCTGGTCCATGTGTTGCAGTGTAGACACAAAAGGTGTTTTCCTTGAAAGAATGCTATAAAGACATATTTCCCTTTACATCTCTGTCAATTCATTATGCATTCACAATAACAGGCTGCAAAAAGTTGTGTCAATATGGAAGAAGTGTGTGTTCCTGTACTCAGCTCGCCACTGATTGCATCTCACTTTTAGCCCTGCAGTGGGAGCTCCTGTGCTCTCAGAGTTTCAGCAAAGTGTATTCTGCTGTTGGTGTTGGCTGTCACATGCGGCTCCATGTGAGGCTTTTGCAGGAGCACACAGCAGCAGCAGGAGGAAGGAGTGCAGCTCTGTTCTCAGCTGTTCAAGCCAGTACTGACTGTTCTGTGGAGCTCTGTGGGTGAGAGAGACTGTCTGGCACACACCCCACCCTCCCCTCCCATACATGCTCAATCACTCACTGATTGTCTCTCATGCATCAAAAGCTGACAACAGTTGTCTTCTCAGACTCCATTGTTACTTGTCATGTTCTCATACACTTGTACAAGACATTTAAGGTGCATTTTGATACATTACAGGTGCATTAGATGTTTGTGAACAATGGCTGCTCAACAGTTCTCAAGTATTGAAAAAACTTGCCACATATACACAGTCACTTACCTGTGAACTGATAAGCATAAAAACAAATGCTCTGTCAATAAGCAAGCAGTAGTGGTGACCTTTAACCACACTTGATATGGATGGGTGAAGGAGTGTTGCTCTGGTGCCATCTCCTGGATATTAAATGATATAAAGGCAAAGAAATCATGAATGGTGTGTTTGGTCCAGAGAATGACATGGATCATTTTCTCCACTGGAGGTCGACATTGTAAACACTCAGATCAAGTCATGTGGTCAGATGAAAGAACATTATCGGTCTCAGATGATTACAGGTCTTGTAAGATTGCAAAACATAAAACAGGTGGCTGAACACTGATAAAATGCAGTCTAAAAATAGGCCAATGCCTAAAAACACTCTCTATGTCAACAAAATAATAACAATACTGCAATACTGTTATCTCTTGCCAATTCAGGAGAGCAGAAACAGGAAGCACACACACCATTAACATAACTTTTGATATGGCTAAATTAAGAAAACAGTTTTCTACATATTCAGCAGTCAAAGAGCATCAGTATCATTCATTTAGAGTTGTTTTTGTGTCTACCTGGCAAATGTAATGTAAGTCTAATGTTCTCTCTCCTTTGAGCTCTGTTTCGTTCTCTCAACAAATCTTGATGGCAATATCTGTCTGTTTCACTGGTAAAAGTATGCATTTTTATAACACTATTTTTCCAAAGCATTTAACAGTTTTTTCTTTCACTCACCAATTTTAACATGCACTGACAGACTGATAGCAGCAAGCTAACATGAAAGGTGCTGGCCTGACCATCAGAAGAGCAGTTTTGGGTTCAGTTTCTTGCTTAAGAACTCTTCAGTGTTTGAAAGTGCTGGAGATTAAGCACTGTGATTTGTGGACATAAACATGTCCTACCTACTGAGCCACTGCAGCCTCCTTTTAAGCGTACTGATGCTATATGTTTACTACTGTGGGGTCCACAGTAAATTAGCACAATAATAATCTAAGGTATGATAAACAGCTAAGGGGAGCTCCGGCATTTTGGGACAGTGCACAAAAAAGGCAACCATAACATCAAAACGTCAGCCCTTAAACCATTTTTTAATTCTTAGTATCATTGCTTGAGGCTATGGAAAGATTCAGAGTGTAATATCTCAATTGTAAAATACATGCAAGCGGATCTTAACAGCAGTCAATAATTTCTTGATGATGTCAAAGAAAAGCATCACATAAAGTTCACAGTGGTTTATTGGTCCATATAATCCATGTCTCCACAGTTTGTTAGAACTGTAACGCCACCCTTTTGCAGCAGCAGACTGTCGATGATTACATCAACAGAATGAGCGCTACATAGATTAACATGCAGCGTCAGCTTTTTCTGTGCTCTGGGTATATCCTATACTGGCAGAATATCAGTAGCATGTTAACACATTATCATCTGTTTAAGCACACATAGGTACAATGAGTGTGAGATGAATAAATGTGACTCCAGCTGCAGCAATAAATGCTATGACAAGCATGTAAAGTGGAGATAAATTGCTCCTGCTCTGAGGTTTGGCATGAGATACAGCAACAAAGCTGTTATGCCAGGCATTTCAACACTGACATCTGACTGCAGCAGCTGTCATAGTACACACAGGTCTGCTCTCTTGAATCACAGAATTTTTAATCTATCAAACTGCCAGAACTGTTCAACTATTTAAAGATCAAACTGAAAACTAGTGGTTTAATGCACACGTTGATTTCCATTGACTTGTAAAAGAAATAAGTCAGGTGATAGTACATTAGCAAATCTCATGTCCGGAAGCCTCTAATCACAAGGTGTTTGAGGACTTTGGCCACTTGAAATTGCAGTATCTTGTGAGAGATTCTCCTAAATCACAAGTCAGTCACAAAGACAGCGATGAACAGGTGACTTCTGTCTCGTCTCTTCAGGTATGGACTTAAACATTCTTCTGAATTTGCAGACTGAGAATTAGAACCTTATTTGCAATGGCAATGTTGAACCTGTGTTTCTGTGTGTCTAAGCAGCTTATGCAGTTCTTCACCCACAATTTTTAACATAAATTTCTCTGCTCAAAATTTTGATCTCGTAATGTTTTTCTTTTTTAACTTTATGCAAAGCTAACCATGTCTTTTATCAACAATATATATTCCCCACGGAACAGTGCAAGTCATACTGAGATGTAAACTGGGTTTGCTGTGCGGGTCAGAGTTCAGAGATATTAACAGAGTCATATGACTGTCACTTTGTTGTATAACAACAACTCACATGAAGAGAGACCTCGGCTTAATCACAATGTTGCATTGTATGTGGTCTTCTCTCTGCTCTGATAGTTTATGATCAGTGAAAAGAAACAAGTTTGCAAAATTTTACATTTTACAGGCTTTCTGTTATAAATCAAGTGTTTATATGCAAGCTTCTGTAGGGCTATTTAAGATTGTTGTCACATATTATTGGTGTCCCTGTTTCAGCTGATGTTAGAGGGACTGCTATGGAGACACTTGGTGTGAGGAGGGCCCAGTCCCTAAAGAGTCTTTCTGGGGTTCAGGAGAGGTCATGGGTCATGCCAGCTCCTAGTCGCTTTGAGAGGAAGTCAGTGTCTCAGCTGGTGCAACAGTAAGTTATGCATAATGCACTGTATACACACATTCCCACATAGTATTAAATGATGTTAGGAGCAAAGTTAACTGAGCATACCTGAGCTTTTCCTGCCACACTCTGCTTCATGTTCACATTTTTACACACATGTGGAGTTTCCCAGTACGTTTTTTTTCTGGTAACCAGTAATGATGATGATTTGCATATTCCCAACGGATTCTTGGATTAAAATCAAAATTTTTACTATGAATACTTTTTTTGATGAATCTCTTAAACAGTTACCAAAGCTGGGCTGACCTAAGGAGTATCCAAAGCGTCGAGCAGGTAGTACATTTCTCTCTCTGTCTCTCTAATAAATGAATTTATTAATGCAGTAAATTATTTTAATTATTTATCTATTTTTATCATGAGAAACACACCAAAAACACAATTAAAAATCTTTCATGCTTTCAGGTGTCAGAGAGCTCTGTGGATGGTCCATTGAGGAGAGTGAAGAGCAGGGAGAATGTGGCCCCCTTGGAATCTGGAAAAAGCTTAATTTTGTCAAGGAGTCGCTCCTTGGACCACCTCCCTCCGAGGGAGATTTCTGGCACCAAAGCTCTGTGTGCCCTGTTTGAGTCCAAGGCCACCCTGCAGCAAGACTTCAGCAGCAGCCCCCGGCTGAACTCAGCAGCGATTACTGGCAGTGAGACAGGAGGAGACTACCCTCTGCAGGACAGGAGAAGTCACAACACTCCTGTGAAGACTAAAACCACTCAGGTATGTAAATTTAGAAATGGTGTCCTTTTTAAAACTCATGAACAAGCATTATACACCTACCAGAATTTACTACACAAATTGTTCTCATTAATGCAGTTTATGGCCTTTATATAATAGAGTGGGATTTAGCAAATGTCCTAAGAAGAAAAATCAGTATCTTAACACCACTGAGCAACATAATAACAATCCACTATTTGCACCTGTACAAAAATTTAAATGTGTGGAAAGACCATTTGTGTTTTTTGATGAGTTGCATGCTTTAATTCACTGAATACTGGTAAGAAAAATATTGTAGTTTCGGACAGAGAAGTTTTCTAGTCTTTATGGTAAGCTAACAAGATGTTAGCTCCCACTTTATTTAACCATACAGAAATGAGAGTGGTACTGATTTTTTCATCTAACTTTAAAAGAAAGTATATAAACTTATTAAATTAATTTTAAAAAGTTTACTATTTCTATAAATACCCAAAAGAGACAGAGTTTAGTGTCACTAACAACACCAAAAAGAGTGTTTTATAACTGCCTTCATGACACAGTATGTTATTTATCCATAGAGAAGCACCCAGCTGGATGGAGGAAGGGCCACAAATGGACTGCCAGAATCTTACAACAGAGCATCCAGATACTCACACGGTGAGTAGCAGAGCTACATTTCATGTTTATAGTCACTGTGATCTGAGAGGGCTGATGGTTTTGTGCCAGGGTTCCCATGAGATCACTGTTATATTTTGGTGCCACTATAGGACTGTTGGAAACTTTTTTAAAATTAAGACCACTTTCACTGATCTTTGAGCAGTTTATGTTTATGTCAGTGTCCTGCTGTTTTTTTCTTCTTTGTAATATGTGTGTAGAATGAGACATTTAGCTGTCTGTGTCAAAACCAGTGCATCCCCGCACACACATCCAGCGTAGCAAATCAATCTAGAAGTCTGACATGAATATGGAGTGAAAATGTCAGTATCAATGTTTCTGGGATTTCAGTGCCTTCATGAACATCCTGACAGAGTTGGTAAGAAATAATCTCTGTGTCCTTTGGCCTTGTGAGTTGAAGGGAAACAGCTAAATAAAGACAAGGATGTAGTGGTGTAAATGCATAACTATGTGTTGGGCACACATGCTCAAGATAGAAGAGAAGCTGTCTCTGATGACTCTGACCATGACGCAGACCTTAGCTCTTTGAGCCATGTCCCTCTGTGTCCTGGAACTGATACTGCTCCAGTGTATCACATAGTGGATGTTTTCACCCTGTTATTTGTCTTGTGTGAATAACACTCGGACAGTCGTGTAAGTGGATATCTACGGTGTAGATTTCGGGCAAAAATCATAATTTACTTTCCTAAACACTGGTTAAAAGTAGTTAAACTTCAGCTAAAAATTCTATTTCAACAAGCTAACAATCATTCTTTAGTCAACAAGCATAACCGAGCAGAATATATAAGACAAAACAAATATGAAAAAAATATCCAGATCAGCCATATCAGTGTACTACTTTACCAAAACAGGACCTATAGTGAGTATTTTGGGTTTTTTTATTATGTTGCCCGCCAAACTCCTGCTGACACACATTCTACAGGTCCCACCCAATGCCCGTTATAGTGGGTGACAATGTAGCTATGGGAATGGGAGGTGGAGGGGTGCCCCAGTCTCTCAGTGACTAACAGAGGTGATTGACTAAGCCGAGTAGCAGCAGCCGCCAGTCAACCTCCCAAAATAGCCTTCTTCCATTGGGGCAGCGGACTCTGATAAAAATCAGCTGTCACCGAGGCCACAGGACTAGAAAGAGTTTAGTCACAGTGAACTGAGAGGCAGAGAAGAGACAGGCTGAGCACACATCACAGAGGACTTGAGAGTCAGTTATCAAGCAGAGGGAAGTGACACACAACAACGCTGGATGGTATTTTAGTGAGTATAACTTTATAGAATTAGATGCAAATGTTGAAAACGTTTACGCAATGTAAAACAAGTGCTGCTTCCTAAGGATGACTGACAGAGCTTCTTAAATTTATGCACTGTTTTTTATTATAGCATTTTATTTAGCCAAATGTGATTCCAGTCTATAGGAGAAGTAACATGGAGTTGAGTGAATGCTCTTTAATTTGATATCGGGAAAACAGGGTTTAAAATACTAAGTTAAAGTTTAATATTGTGCCAGTGTGTCAATGATAAGACACTGAGAAACAAAAGACTAATTAAGAGAACAAAACTCTAGAATACATTTCTAAATGACTAACAGACCCCAAAAAATGAAAGAAAGGGATCTTTTAATTATCTAAGTGCTTTTTAATTTGCTCTCATTTGTGGCTTTTTCTTTTTGTGAGTGACGTCAATTTTTAACAAGGTCACAAATTGTTTTGACTATGATGGTGGCATCTACATTAAGTCTTAAGTGGCTATCAGTTTTCAGCCCCCTATCCTCAGACATGTCTGGAATGGAAGATCAGACAAAAGAAACTCTCAGTCATCAGCTTTCCTTCCTTTTATTATCAAGAGAGCGCTGATGAAGTATAAAATGACAAGAAACAAGTCTGTCATAAAAGCAATAAGGAAAGGCGAGTGTCACTTTTATTGACTGATGTAACACACAGTGGTGTGATGTGCTCTTTAGCTGATCTGAGGCCCCTCCAGCATGAACAGCCTTCAGGCATGCTGGTTTTCATTACAGTCTGTGAATGTGGCTACAATCACCAACAGCTGATGGTGGTGGTGGTGATGAAGAACAAATACCGACCGCATTTCACCATCATTTGTACAGCTGCCAGCAGTCCAAAACACCCCCACATTAGCGAGCCGCTAATAGCTACTCTTCATTCCTGGAGAATAAACCCAGATCAAACACTTGTCAGTAGAAACTGCTATGGACTTGTGGGAATCACAGAGAAAGTTATCAAAAGTCAGTGAAGCTTTTTGAGCCATTTTTGATTTAGTAATAACTTTGTTTTACAAATCACTGTTAAACAAGCTCATTATACTAGTGTGTGTGAGTGTACGAGTGCTTTTTAAGTGATGAGGTTGACCTCTCGATTTGGTGGGTGAGGACTTCAACAGGACATGCATGGCACTCGGTTGCCTCATTCTGTCTGCTCACCCATCTATGAAAATGCTTTAAGTCCTGGCTCGTGAGAGGCGCCAGCTTACTGGTCCGTCCTTTTGTGCTGTGAGGGCTTAGTGTGTGAAAAGAGGAGGTGTGTTCAAATCTGGCCATTAGTTACAGCTGGATGGCAACACATTGGGCAGTTGACCTCTAGCCATATTGTTCGCAGTGCAGTTGAAATATTTCCTGAATTTTTCACATCTAACATACTGATGACTTGGATAGTTTAACTGTTTTTAGCTGAAAGGTGTTTGAGGCTTTTTTCTAATCAATCAACAAACCGTTTCACTGCAGGGTAAAACAGCTTCAGGTGAAATAAAGCACACCCAGCTCAGATCATTTCCATGTTTTTCATGAGGGCAGCCAGTCGCATTCCTTTGGTCAGGTGTTGATGGTTTGATGGGAGACAGCTCACACAAACAATGTGCAAACAATCTGTGTTACTCCAGCTGAGCTAGCAGTTGCTGTTTTTTTTTTTCTTCTTGGGTGTCATGGTCAGACCATGGCATGCAGTTTGGTGAGCCTCCCAGGCAGGAGGCAGGCTGTGTGGGCCTATTTCATCAGCTACTGGGATCAAAGCCTACGTAAATGGGTTTATTTGTAACTGCTTTTGTTTTTTGCAAAATGAGGTTCATTTAAATTATTAGTTCAACATGCAACTCAAAACCACAGTTAGGATTCCAAATACTAAATACTGCAGGCCAAGTTTCTGATTAAATAGTTTCCACAACTTAACAGGGAGCTACAACAGTGATAACAAAGTTTCCAACATCACTATATATACACAATGAGCATATCTATAAATATACACACACACACACACGCATGGACAGAGTGTTATCATTAACTATCACTTGTTGCTAGCACGAGACACACTGATTTGCTTTCTCTGAGATATGTCTACTTTAACATTGCTGAAAAATCTAAGTTAGCAAAAGCAATACTATGTAAATGTTATTTTACACCCTTATTGTTGTCTTTTTGGGCAAATGTTATAAATAGTTGCGGCAGTTATGATAGTGAATGTATTTTGCCTCTTCTATTGCAGAAGACAAATATAGTCCAACACCGACTAAGGGGGCCGCCCCAGCAACACCAACCAGAGACAGAACATCTACCTCGTCCACAGTGAGAGACAGATCAGCTCTCTTTCTGTCAAGAGCAGCAGCTATCAACTCAACAGGAGGCTCACCACAGCCAGTAAGTTCCTGAAATGCCTTTCATTCCTCTTGGCACACTGAGGTCAAGGGCTGCGGTGGAGAATCACCACTTTGCTCTCTCACAATTGGAGCGACTCAAAATTTTACAATAAATCTGCTGTGTACTGTAAATTAATATCTGCAGCGCAGTGGTGATGTACAGAAATATTATGTAGAAACAGAAATAATGTGACTTACTCATGATGAAGCTAATCTGACTTACACTTTATTTTTGTGGTGTTTAGCAGGACGTGATTGATACTCCAGGAAAAAGGACTACGAAGAGTAAGGTACTGTATAGTTCTCTTCTCATTCTCACTCAAGTGTGTGGGTATGTGTGCTGTGCCACTGACTCTTATTTTGCTTGTATGACTAAAGACCATTAACCTTTGACCTAGGATTTAGGAAGCAACATGATAGTAACACATGGCATTTAAATTTACCTCCGGAACAACTGTACATACACTGCTGTGTTCATTACAAATGGGAACATGCATCATCGTCCAAAAACAGTTGATATACTTCAGGTTTGATGTCAGTGTCATACTAGTTTCCGTTTAATCATGTGACAGTGTTCCTTTAAATTACTCTGTATAGTGCCATCAATAAGACAAAATTTTAAATAAAATTTTGTGTATATGAAAAATGGAATACAAAAGTATGAATACTATCTTATAATCCAAATTTTCATGAACAATGGATAAAATGAACATGTCTGTGAAGGTGCAATCCATGGTGATACATCCATATATAAAAAAAATTACCCAACTATGAAGTTCACGTCATCTCCAAAGAGTTTATTAGTATATTTAAACTAATTGCTTTGGTTTACAGTTCAGCAATTTTACCATATGACTTAAGTCAAACTTTAGGGTTATGGTCATTGATTTTGACTGCAGGCAACTGTTTCTAGCAAAAAAGCTCTGAAATTCCACTCAGGGGAGCATTGGGTTGCAATATTGCAACTGAAGAGCAAGAAATTTCTACCAGGAGCTGGAGTAGATCTTAATGAGAGTGAAAAACAGTAAAAATTGAACTTGCATTTGTCAGGTCAATAGTCTTTAAATAAATGTTTATGTTACTCCATCGCTGCTGAAAGCACCACTGTATGCTAATAAGCTCACCGCTTTAAAAAGGAGATAATACATCAAGTGTTATTATTAGCTTGTTTCTGCTGCCCCTTAGTGTCCACTGTGCATTCATATTGAGTGTGTCTACAAAGAAAAAAAAGAAGCGGAAATGCGGTTATTAGTATAACTTAGTGCACTTACAGTATAGACCAGTATCAATGTGGTGTCTGCTTACTAACAGCTATGAAGTGTTTTGTTAACCCTGGTGTGACAGAGATTGGTTTGCTGTGAAAAACATCAAGCTAGCACAGAGAAAGGTAAAGTATGGCTTCACTTGCTTAAATGCATGTCATTTTAATATTTTCATGTATCTTAACTAATACTGTTTTTTAATAATCGAAACCTGACATTATTACTCCCGTCTGTCTTTTATTTAAAGATGGCTGAAGCAGCCAGGAAAATCACAGTTACACAATCATCTCATGATGAAGACAACCTGCCTCCCCCACCACCTCCTCCTGTGCCACCTAGACCTCTTGAATATGATGGGCCATCAGATTCAAGTAACCTCCCTGTCCCTCCGCCCAAAGAAAGCTTCTCCACATTCTACCAGCAAAGGCAAAAGAGTGAACTGAAGAGGCTCTTTAAACACATCCACCCAGACCTACGGGCAAGTCTCGATCATGCTGTAGATGATGAAATAATGAAGGCAGTGCAGTCAGACAACACTCAGGCAGCGGACACAGCCTATCAGGGTGAAGTGCAGTCCGTGAGGTGGATCTTTGAGAACTGGACTCTTGACAATATCGGAGATCCTCATGCAACCAAGAAGCTGTTGTATGATGAAGAGTTAAAAGGTGGAGATGTCAGGGGCACTTCCTCTATGTTTGAGCACATTGACAGCTCCCAACAAATGTCTGCTGAAAGACAGACTTCTGTCAGTGGGGATGTGAGAACATCGGTGTGGCTGTTTGAGACCAAACCCTTAGATTCTTTAAATCAAACAGTCAAAGAAGAAGGTGAAGTGGTCGAAGCAGTGCTGAAAGAACCCATCCAACCAGGAGATGTGAGAGGAACTCGACTACTTTTTGAGTCTAAACCACTGAGTGACCTGGGGCGCTGCAACTCCATAGAAGACCATAGCCTCTTAAAACTGAGGTCCGAGCTACAGGAACAGAAAGGAGACATTCAGAAGACCATAAAACTCTTCCAGGCAGAACCCTGCTGTGCCATCAGAGACAACAGTGGCAATATCCATGAGATTAAATCCATCTGCAGGGAGGAGATCAACAGTAGCAACGTCAGCACTGCTCGTTGGCTTTTTGAAACTAAGCCTTTGGATCTGATTAATAAGGGAACTGATGGGGTGAAACTAATTCGTGGTATATCTCTGGAAGAGGGGCACAAAGGAGGAGTTGATCAAAAAAGGTGGGTGTTTGAAACTCAGTCATTTGACACAATACAAGAAGTTGTAGGAGAGGACAACTTTAAAGGAATCACGGCTGAAGGAGCTGGAGAAGCTGATGTCGTCAACAAAAAGAAGCTCTTTGAAATGCAACCCTTGGCAGCACTAAAAGGAGACTCTGAAGAGAAGTCTTTGGAAAAGGAAGAAATTATTGGCGGAGATGTAAAGACTTCTCTTTGGCTATTTGAAACTCAACCCATGGAGACGCTTAGTGATAGTTATGAAGTTGGGCAATTGAAGAAAATTACCCTTTCAGCTGGTGAACAAGGAGAAGTAAAAGACAAGAAACAAATATTTGAGAGCTGTAGTATTCAAAAGAACACATCAACAAAGGAACAGGAGTTTGAAAAGGGCGATGTTAAGACATTCAAACAGCTTTTTGAAACAATTCCACTCAGCAAAATCGCTCATTCTAATGAGGAGAAGATTAAGGAGGAAAAAGCTATTGAAGCAGGAAATGTACAAGGTAACAAAGCAATGTTTGAGACAACCCCTTTATATGCAATAAAAGACAGCTCTGGAAACCTCCACAAGGTCACAACAGTCAGCCGAGAAGAATTCATCAAAGGGAAGGTCCAAAACTATAAGTGGATGTTTGAGACCAATCCTTTAGACGAGCTTGCAGAGGGAAGAGGAAATGTTGAGGTAATCAAAGGTATCACAAGACAGGAGGATAAAAGAGGTGATGTCAAGATGGCAAAGTGGCTTTTTGAAACCCAGACAATAGATGGGATCCATTCCAAGTTCAACCAAACAGAGCAGAACACTTCTGTCGAAGAGACTCATAAAGGAGATGTCAAGACCAGTAAATGGTTATTTGAGACACAACCCATGGACATTTTGTATGAAAAATCCGAAAAAGTACATGATAAAGAAGCTATTGACAATACCAAAGTCAAGTCCATTACTTGGCTTTTTGAATCACAGCCTCTAGACAGCATCAAAGATGGTGAAGAGTACAATTTAAAGCTATGCAGCACCATACAGGACTCTGTCAAATCAGAGGTTGGTGTTCAAACAGTCAAACATCTGTTTGAAACAGAAACTTTGGACAGAATCAGGAAGGATGCAAATACTGAGCATGACGTAAGATGTGTCAGCAAGGTCAACTTTCAGTCCGGGGATGTCTCACGAGTCAAAGAGCTTTTTGAATCTCAGTCCCTTGATGAAATTGGATCAGAAATGGTGACAGCAACATCTGATGCACAGAACCAAGATGGACATATTGAAAAAGGTTCAGTACATACATTCACGTGGATGTTTGAGAACTGCCCCATGAGTCTGATCAATAAGGACAACAATGATGGAAACATTGAACAAGTCGATTGTTATAAAAGTGGTGATGTACAGAACAAGAAGTTTATTTTTGAAACCTCCTCACTGGACAAAATCCATGACCAACCCCTTGAACAAGAGTCAGACTCTGTGGAGCAGCCTGTGAGCACTGTTGACGTAAAGTCAAGCACCATGATGTTTGAGTCCCTGCCACTATACGCCATCAGAGACAAAGAGGGCCAGTTTCATGAAGTTACAACTGTGAAAAAAGAGGAGGTAATGAGTGGTGATGTAAGAGGAGCAAGGTGGATGTTTGAGACAAAACCCCTGGACACAATCAAGGCAGAGAATGAAGTTTATGTGATCCGAGCTGTCACCCAAGAAGACATCAAAAAAGGAGATGTCAAATCGGCCAGATGGAAGTTTGAAACACAGCCTTTGGACTCCCTCACCAGCCGAGATGAGCCCTCTGTCAAGGTCACTGAAGACTTTGGAAGTAGTAATGTGCAGCTTAATAAACAGATATTTGAATCTGAACAGTCATGCAACAAGTTTGTGCGAATGGTCAGTGTCACTGATGTCCAGCATGGTGACGTCAGGACCTCCACCTGGCTCTTTGAGAATCAAACCATTGACAGTTTAAAAGGGGAACCTCAGGAGCAGGGCCCTGTAAATACAGTTCACAGACAAGACAGCCAGAAAGGAGATGTCAAACGCTGCACATGGCTGTTTGAATCACAGCCACTGGACAAAATCAAGGAATCTGAGGATACCTCAGTGCAAGGTGCTGAGAAAGAAATACCAAAAGCTGATGTGAAGTGCACTACCTGGCTCTTTGAGACCACTCCACTGGACAAAATCACTGCCAGCAGTGTTGCTGACACCCTGTCCTATCTGCACCAACTGAGTTTTGTTCATTCAAGTGGCATCATAATAGAAGCAAATGAGAGTAGAAATGTTAAAATGGCAAAATATCTGCTTGAAACAAACAATGTTGTGCAAATCCAAAAAGAAGAGGTTGTTGGAGGTAACATCAGGAACATCATTTTACAACTCTTACTCAAATCATCTCTAAAGCCTCAAGTAAGTCTTCTTAGAGAAGTGGAGAGAGGTAAAGTGAATACAACAGTAGTAGAACTTCCAGTCTACCAGTCAGCAACGACTGTCAACCTTGAGAGGGATCAAAGAATACAAAACATTCTCCAGATGATTGATGATGTCCTTGTTCAAGATAAGGATTTGAAAAAAGGAATCATTATGCAAGAGGCTGCAGGGGCACAAGCTGAGATGTCAGTTTATTCACTCATCAGCAATTGTGAAACAAAAACAGAGAGTCACATTAGAGAGAAGGGAGATGTGAAGTCTACAATTGGAAATCTTCTAGCAACTGCCAATAGTCAGAGAACTGCAGCACCCTGTAAAGTGGATGAAAATGAAAAGGGAAATGTGAATCTGTACAAATGTTGCATTGAGAAAGGAGATCTGCACTATCTGAAAAGTCTTCATACTGAGACATCAGAAGATGAAGTTGATCACAGCCCTCTGGCCGAGGGGCACATTGATATAGTTCAGGGGGATGTGAAGGAAGCAAAGAGAAGTCTTTGTCAGCAAAAACAGCAAGTGGAGCGAACTATTTCTGATATTTTGCCAGGGGACGTAAAGAACACCAAAAAAGTATTTTCATCTGAGTGCTCTTTCAGTGTTGACAGCTGTGTTCCTAAGGAGGAAATAATCCCCGGTGATGTCTTATCAGCAAAGCAACTACTTGCAGTGCAGCCGCCTATCATGGTAGAAAAAGAGGACATTGTGGCAGGAGACATCAAAGCAACAATGCAGTCATTAGAACGTGCAAAGCAACAGAGCTTGTGTGTGGAGAGGGAGATCATTACACCTGGAACAATCTATGACATGGACTTGTCAGCTGAAGGCCCTGAAATAGAAGGAAGCCAATCACAAAAAGAGGTTATTATATCTGGAGACGTGAAAGCAGCTAAAAAGTCCCTCGAAAGGGCTAAGCAGCAAAGTATGCACATGGAGCGTGAAGTCATTGTCCCTGGAAAAATATACAACATGAATGTCAAAGCACAAGAGGAAAGTTCCTCAGCAGTGATGCAATCTACATGTTCGTCTTCCTCCAGATGCCTGCAAATCAAGACTAATCCAAAGGTCAGTGATGCAGAGAAAGATCAGGAAAGCCATGTTTCCTTTGAAGCTTGTCAACAAAGTGCAGTTGTAGTCAGTAATTGTGCACCAGAATCACTGCCACCTTTTGTAAGTTGTGAGTGTAATGGTCAGACAACAGAGGATGAGAGAGAAGAAGTTATGAGAGGAGATGTGAAGGCAGCTATTAGATCTCTGCAGAGTGCAGCAACAGAGCAAAAGCTCGTAGATAAAGAAGATATTGTAAGAGGTAATGTCCAGTTGGCTTTGCAGTCCCTTGAGAAGTCTAGTGTAAATGTGTCCAAAGGAGATTATAAAGCTGCAATGATATACAGAAATTCAGGGAGGACTTGTTCAGGAAGGAGCGAGACTTTTCACAAGCAGTGTGTTGTGGTGTCTATGCCTCCATCTGACACAAAATTGTCTCCTTCAATTTCAGTAACCTGTGAAGGACAACCATCCAATCCAACACTCAACCCTCTAGTAAATGGAAGCTCTAAATCATCCACTTCTGAGTGTGTAACTCCACCTCCAATCCCCCGAAAGACAAGCGAAAATCTGCAGAAACAGAAGCCAGCTCTGCTGCCAAAGCCACAATGGACAAAATCAGTAGTTGTGGAGGAACAGAATACGTCACCAACTCCTGCTCCTGAGGGTGCTTACCATTCTAAAAACAACATGAAAAGTGCAGTGATTCCTCCAAATCAAAGCAAGTTGTTTGCTACGTCCTCTACAGATAAACTACATAAAACTCATGCCGTAAAAGGTGAAGAGACCTTGCAAGAAACATACTCCCAAATCTGTGTTAATGAAGCAGAACAAGACTCAAATCAAACCATTGAAAATTTACCAACAAACTCAAAGGCTGTGGATATGAAGATTAAAAAGAAAAAAACAGCTCTCACAGGTAGCAAATTAGACTGCATGGTTATGACGTCAAACAGTACTGAACTGGAAATGGAGAAAAATGTAATACAGAAAATCAATGCAGCTGAGGAGATACAAATGTGCATGAAGAAATATGCAAAAGATGGTGATCATAAAGTGAACATGAACTTGGAGTATGCTCGCAAGAATCTGGAGAGAACGGAGAGTGAGACTCCAGACAAAAGAGCCCCTTTGTTGTCCGAGAAGGTAAAAGTCATAGATGATACTGTCAGTGAACATAAACAAAGCAACAAAGCCACTGTTCACCAACTCAAATCATATTCCCAAAGACAACACAACGCTGATGACACACAGCAAATATCAAAGACAAAAAGTCTGACTGATGCATACCATATAGATCAAAATGACCGAAAGGTAAAGCAACCCAAATTTGAAGAAAAAGTTGTTTTAAGAGAGAAGAAAGTAAAGGAGACTGATGATGAAAGACGACAAAGGCTGTCAGTCCATAAGGAGGAAATCATGAAAGGAAATGTAAAAGCATCAATGGAAATCTTTGAAAATTTGAGAAAAAGAGAGGAACTCAAAGGGATCCTATGTCAAGTGCAAGAGATAGAGGGAGAGACTAGTAGTGTAGATGTTAGCTCCTTGAAGACATTATATGACAGTGTTCCTGCTTGGATGGATACACCAAATACAAATGCAAAGCAAAGAAAAAAGGAGGGAAAGAAAGTTGAAGTAGAGACACAGGATGATGATCTAGAAAGCATCTCCTCAGTTGAGACTGCATTTGAAGATCTGGAAAAGGCAAGCAAGGAAATAATGAATCTAAAGGAACAAACGTTAGCAAAACTTCTTGACATTGAAGAGGCAATTAAAAAGGCTTTGTACTCTGTCTCTAATCTGAAATCTGAGGCTGATATTGCAGGGCTGTCAGGACTCTTTGACGAATCTTTGAAAGCTGAGCAAAACCTACAACCCGCCAACAACATCAGAAAAATAAGTATTGTGTCAAGCAAGTCCAAAACGGGTCAAATCAAAAAAATGTCTGATGCGAATATGCACACAGCTTCTGAATTAAGTCCTTCTACACAAGAAGTGCCTAGACAAGTGAATGCAAAGCCATTGATTAGACAGTCCTCTTCCCAGTCTTCCCCATCCTTTATCTCCATTCACTCAGCTGCCAGAAGGCCTGCTGAACAACCGAGGTCACCTTTGTCAACGTTTAAACCAAAAACAGAAGATAATTCTCAAAGTTTTACTGATGCAAATAGTAATCTGGGACAGAAGTTTGCTGCTGCCGAATCTTCGAAAAACTGTGACAGTCCTGCACACCGCAAGGTCAGTGTGCTCGAGGTGAAAACTGTTCCAGAGCAACCTGCAGGAATAATTGGCAGAAAGACTGTCAGTGAAACATATGAAGAAACAGATGACTTTGGCAATGTATTTGTTTCTTCTGTGACTTCAACATTCGTCACCCAACAGTCTGACAGTAAATCATCTGCATTGTTTGAAGTAGTTGGGAGTCCTGCCAGATATGAAGTCATGACATCCCCACTAATTCGAAGAGCTGGTCGACCCTTTTCAGATAAAGTGCCAAGAAATGCCAAGGAGGAAGGGACAGTGTTTGTAACATTTAGCCAACCAAAGGAAAAGCACTGAAATACATTACAAAGTGCATTATCCATTGCTTTAACTTGTGTATTTATAAGATTCTGTTTTTCATGAAAAGATTTTGTTAGTCATAAAATTAATCTTATGAAATTATGAAAATGTTGACATTTAATTGAAAAAACTGTCTTATAGATTTTATATGGTAACCAATGACAGAGTTCTTTTATCAAAGCTAAGCATATAGTTGATACTGTATGTTCCGTTGTGTAAGTTGTTGAATAAAAAAAGAT
>JAPZDY010000004.1:5042400-5054369 GCA_029783645.1 Ctenochaetus hawaiiensis | reverse complement strand
AGTGATTCAGTTTGCTGTCACAATGAGCTCTGCAGATTTTTTATCAACTAACAGATTTATTGTTTCACAAATTTAAAGCCATAAGTGAGGTAAATTTTGAAAATTAGCAACCCTACATAAACAACCCTATCCTATAAGTTGGCTGCAGGCAGGTTAGCTAACATTTGCAATATTTTTAATAAGTTAATGCCTTCATTTTCTAAATGCTTAAAAGGAGAAATTTGGGGATAGATTTATTCTGTTTTTAGTGGAGAGTCAGATGTCATTATTACATGGCCCATAAGCTAGCTTAGCACAAAGACTGGAAACAAGAGGAAGCTATCCCAATATTTAAAATCCCAATGTTTGGACTTTTAAAGCTCACCAACTGTCATGTTTTTCTTTTCAGGTTTAATCCACAGTAGTTCAATGACATGCATATAAGCAAAATTCTGGATAGCCGAGAAGTCATACATTCCATGACAGTAATAGATAACAGTGAAGAAGTCAAACTCTAAACCTTTTTTTAACTTTCTGTTTGTTTTGGTCATGTGGTCTCTTTCTTACTCACAGCTTTCCTCTTTGGATCCCTGAGCTACTAGCCTCAGGATTATTTCAAAAGTCCCTCTCTTTCTGCCTCCTACAGTTAGTTTATTTGAATGCCTGGATTCCAGTGTTTAACATAAAATCCTAGAGACCTTAAACTGAATTTGTTTTATCACCATAGTTCCATTCACCTGCTAAGGAAGTGTGTTCTGCCTGCTTGAAACCTGTCTATCCGATGGAAGAAATGGTGGCCAATAAACTAATCCTGCACAAAAACTGTTTCTGCTGTACACACTGTAAGAAACAGCTCAGGTAGGGTATTTTTTACACTATGATAAAATTACTCAAATCTACATCTTTAAAATCAAAACATATTCACTCCAATCAATACAATCATTGATAAGAATTCTAATATGAGCATTAATGAGCAAAAAATTGTGAAGGAGATCTTACAAATTACATTATGATTACTGCCAAGCTCAAATATTTTGCAGTGTCTAGCATAAATAACGAATCATATGATATCCTCAACAAAAAACAACAATTTCTATGTTACTTAATTGCAGTATACACAACTATTCATCCCTCAATGGAGAATTCTACTGCAATTCCCACTACCAACAACTTTGTAAGGGAAAAGGATTTGGGAACAAGCAAGATAAAGACCAGTGGCTTCAGAAAAATAAAGCTACAGATGATATAGATGCTCAGTCCACTCCCAAAATGACTAAAAGCAATTTTTCCAGAGATTCCAGAGAGTACTCTGCTAATGTGCTTGTTACAAAGTCACCTACAAAAGAGCTTGGTAACAGTGGTGCTGATGTTAAGGGCAAACTGAGAGTTACCTGGCCACCTGAGAAGAAGAGTATTGGGGTTAATCCAGCTCAGCAAACATACGTCAAAAATAAGATGCCTGATACTGGCAAAGCATCTACTTCTAGCAAGAACCTTCCAGACAAGAGTGAGTTAAAGATCAACCATGGAAGGGAAAAGAAAGATAAAATGACCACACCATCAAACTCTTTTATTTTAGAAGCAAGAGAAAAACTTAAGACGACACGTAACTCAGCTGAGAAGTTGCCCTCTGAAGAAAAAAGCCCCAAGAGCACTCCAACCAAAGCAGGGCACTCTCAAGGCAAGATCTCTCAGATAATGTCTAACTTCTCTTTGCTCTCTCATGAAAAAGGTGCCCCCCTCGTAAACCAAAACACAGATGAGAAAAATGGTGCATCCATAATAAAACCAAAATACAATTCAACATCTGACAGACTGGACTCTTATCTAAACAAAGCTAGCAAGTCTGTACAGTTTGCTTCAAAAGATGACGTTGCTCGGCATGACCTGTCCTCTCAAGTGACCACAGGAACCAAAGTCAAAGAGCTCAGTAAGCAGCTCTCAGACCAAGCTAAGCAGAGCAAAGTGAGTAAATCCAAGGATTTACCAGATGTCATTGCCAAAAATCACTTTGATCATTTGTCACTGCAGTTCAGAAAGCAACAAAGAGAAAGTGAGGTGCACCCGGAAATCCTTGAACATAAGTTCCATGTTGAAACAAGCAATAAGTCAAACCACGAGCCTGGTGTTAAAGTGGTGAGCAGTCCGAAGAAACCACAGACCGATAAAACTGTTCTGAGTAAAGGTTCAGACAAGGTTGGGGAATCACTTAATGCTCAGTGTTTCACCGAAACTTTCCATTCAACTGAAAAGGTTGTGAAACGGGAAGAGTCATCTGACATACCGCATGTCATCTCAAAAGACTTTGTGAGCCCATTTGAATCAGAGAGTCTGTGTCCTGAGCAAAGTCTGCAGATGACTGCAGAACATGTAAGCATACAGGAGGCCAGTCTTGAAAAGAATAAAAATCATTTTGACGAGACTGACTCAGCCAATGACCAAGACAAAAGTGGTAGTAAGAGGAAGCCTGTTGAAAGAACCGAATCTCTCAAGAGTTCTGCAAAACCAAGTGAAAAGACAAAGGGCCAACTGGGATCCTGGTCCAAAGGAAAGAGTCCTTTGTCAAAGCTCTTCACATCAGGTGGAAATGAAAAATCAAACAAAACCGAACCAAGAGAAGCTAAGAAAACAGATGTCAAATCTGGTGGACTCTTAGGAAGGCTGTTTAAGTCATCTGTGGGTAAAACTGAGGACATCACACAATTAGCTGCACAAGATGAAAAAAATGAGAAAACACTTGCTGATGATAAAAAGACAGAGAAGATAAAAGCAGAGGTTGAAACAGAGATGCACAAGGAAGGTAGCATGTCTAAAGAGCCAATTCAGAAACAAGAGGGTGGAAAGCATGAAAAAGAAAAGTCGCATTTGGCTGAGACAGATGCTAAGAAATCAGATGTCAAACCTGGTGGCAATCTCCTTGAAGGACTGTCCCAGTCTTCTTTTGAGGCGCTTGAGGACCCCAAACAATTGGCTATGCAAAATGAAATAAAAGAGAAAACACATGCTGATGACAAAAAAACAAAGAAAATGGAAGAGGAGTTAACAGGAGAGATCCAAAATGGAGACAGCAAGTCTCAAGAGCCCCTGCAGAAACAAGATGTTGACACGCATGCAAAGGAAAAGTCACATTCTACTGAAACAGATACCAAAAAATCAGAGGTCATACCTAATGCTGATCTTCTTGAAGGACTGTCCCAGTCTTCTTTTGAGAATACCGAGGACACTGAACAACTGACTTTGCGAAATGAAATACATGAAACAATACACACTGATAACAAAGAGACAGAGAGGACATATGAGGAGATTACAAAAGAGACACAAAAGGAAGATGGCAATTCTCAAGAACCACCTCAGAAACAAGAGGCTGGAAAACAAATAAAAGAAAAGATACATGCAGATGTTAATATACCAGAGATCAAACCTAAAAGTGGTCTTCTTGAAGAATTGTCCCAGTCTTGTCTTGAAAAGACTGAGGACCCCAAACAATTGGCTAAGCAGGATGAACTAAAAGAGAATATACACACTGATGACAAAAAGACAGAGAAAATAAAAGAGGAGTTAACAGGAAAGATGCAAAGGGTGGATATCAAGTCTAAAGAGCCACCCAAGGAACAAGATGTTGGCGAGCCTGCAAAGGAAAAGTCACTTTTGGCTGAGACAGATGCCAAGAAATCAGATGTCAAACCTGGCGGTGATCTCCTTGAAGGATTGTCCCAGTCTTCTTTTGAGGCGCTTGAGGACCCCAAACAATCGGCTATGCAAAATGATATAAAAGAGACAATTGATGCTGTTGACAAAAAGACAGAGAAGATAAAAGAGGAGGTTACCAAAGAGACGCAAATGGAAGATGGCCAGTCTCAAAAGTCACCCCAGGAACAAGGTTTTGGTGAGAATTCAAAGGAAGAGTCACATTCTGCTAAAACAGATGCCCAAAAATCAGAGGTCATACCTAATGCTGATCTCCTTGAAGGACTGTCCCAGTCTTCTTTTGAGAAGACTGAGGACATTGAACAATTGACTTTGCAGAATGAATTAACGGTATATGCTGATGACAAAAAAACTGAGAAGATAAATGAGGAGGTCACAACAGTGATGGAAAAGGAATACAGCATGTCTCAAGAACCACCTCAGAAACAAGATGCTGGTGAAGATGCAAAGGAAGAGTCACATTCTGCTGAGAACAACACACTGAACAGTGACAAAAGTGAGGCTTTAAACACCTCTAGAGAAATGACAGACCTGCTTGAGTCCTCAATAAGTGAACCACAGGATGATCTAACAGTTCTAGTCAAAACTAACGTAAGTCAACCTGATGATCAAAAATCAAATGTACAAAGTACTGAGACCACAAGCCAGTCTATAACTGATCCCACCATCACTGTGAAATCAGTGAATCAAACATCTTTGGAGTCAACTGATCAGTTCATAGCAGGGAAAAGTAAGGATGACGTTTTGAGTGCTCAATTAAATGATAATATTTTTGGGGACAGTGGCATATCAGCTTCCACCAACCCTTTTGCCACTCAGATGAACACTGCTGAAGCTGCTCCAAAGCCAAATGAACTGCTTGATGCACCAGCCATGGAAGGAGGAGACCTGTGCAGTGGAGCACTTTTTGATCTCAACCATGAACTTCCTCAAGATTCCTCTAACCCTTTTGGTCCACCCGCCTCCCAGGAGGTTTTTGTGAACACCCCTGGTGATATATTTTCATCTTCACTGAGTGACACAGCTTTGTCTGAAGTTGGCTCTGCTGAAACTTTTGGCCTGCTTGTCTCTCAACCAGTGTCAACTGAGAACAAAGTGATGCTTGACATGACGGATCAGCTTATTGTCTCAGATTCAACATTAGTAAAACAAGAAGGGGATCAATCCTCAAATCCTTTTGCTGAAAGCAGCCAGACAAGTGAGCAGGGTACTGACTTTGACATATTCAGCTCAAATGATGTTTTTTTTACTCTGTCACCTACTGTTAATGCGTCTGATAAAGGAGGAGCTGGTGCTTTCACAAACCAACCGTCTATCTTTGATAATGACATCTTTGGAGTAAGTGACATCTCAAACAGCACAGACATGAGTACAATGGTGCCATCTGTCCAAGATACTTCTAATTCACTGAATGATTTCCTTGGTTTGAATACATCATCCAGTGCTGCTCCTTCAATTCAAACAGATCTTTTTGCTGATGATATCTTTGCATCACAGCCACAGTTGCTGCCTGTGTCTGACCCAGGTGATGTTAATTTATTTGTGGATAGTTTCACAGTATCTGACAACAATGGCACTCAGCAAACAGCAGAAAACACTGTCACAAGCAGTAGCTGGATGGATGATTTACTGGGATAACAGCTAACTGGAAAAGGAAGACATTAAATGTCTTTAAAAAAGCACTTAATAATATGATAACCGCTTTACGTTTAATTTCTTTACAAAAACTTGACTTATTTTGTTTTTATTGACCATTGTCTTTTGTGTAGAAATCTGTAAACACAAATCATAACATGAATGTAATTCCACATTTGTGTGGTTAAAACAGTAAGCCTTCACATGACAACTACAAAATCAATAAATGTCATTATATAACGATACAACATTATAAAATGATATAACTATTTTTCACTTTTCCTGGCTTAATGTGAAGAGAAGCCAAGAATGTAATATTTAATTAATAACTCTGTATTTTAAATAATTTTGCATAATTAAACAGTAAAATTAATAGAAATAAATGATAACAGAATTAAGCAATTTTACCGTGAAATGTCTATATACCTTCTAGATATTAAAAATGTAAATATTTTGATATGAAAATTGTGTTTTAAATGTTTTAATCAATAATTGATCCGTAATAAAATTGAAAGCTTAAGCAATGACACAGTTCTGTTTAATGACTCCTCGACAGCATCTCACATAGTTTATAGTAAACATTTTTTTAAGTAGACTCTTGTTAGTTTGTGGTGTGAAAGCTGTGAGTTCACTATAAATATGTGCGGTAAATATATGTATTCTATGTCAGTATAGTGATTGTAGGGGTTTTTTTTAAACAAACTGGACTATGGGATTAATAAGTACACTTCTTAATCTGTAGTAATTATGATTAAAAGATACCAGTAAAGCTTAATGAAATGAAGCAGTCTTATCATAAGATGTTCATACTTATATCGTGGTATAATCTGGCATTTGAACCCTTAAAAGTAAAGTTTCATTTGCATATATATTTACTGAATTTCAGAATTTTTCAGAATATTTTTTAAGTTGTTGGGTTGATGTCTAATTTAAATTGAGCAATAAGAGTACACGAGTACAAGGTACAAGAATGTATGGCAGTGCAATTAATGTTGACATGAAACTGGCCATTTAGGAAAAAAAAGGAAAACCTCACAGTTAATGTCTGACAGGAAAATCAATCACATGTTGAAGACACATAAACACAAAGTCACGAGAGTTGAAGTGAGAAATTTCACTGTCATTAGTGTTAAAGTGTTACACAAAACAATTGAATACTTGATATTTAATACTTAATGATAATTATCATGATTTTATTGTTAACATCTGATCTAAATATGTTTTTAAACAAAGTGTGCTTTAAGGGTCCAGATTCACAGGCTATAGGACACTGATGCACAATAGTTAATGACTGATGTACTTTTCAAAGAAAATTTATTGCACATTTTAAGAAAGAAACCTTTGGACACAAGTCTATAACGTGGTTGATTCTGAGTTTGTAAAACTTGATGTTCTTGAGGATGCTGCATTTCTGAAAGATAAAAGAAAGATGATAAATCAGGAGCAGGTGATGAAATGTAAGAGCTATCACCTTATCTTATAACATACATAAAGCTGAAACAGGTTTGCTTTTGTCACCTGTTGATTTCATTCTCTTCAGCGGACTCTGGGAGCTCTTTTTTCCATGTTTCTGGAAGAAGGAAGACAAGAGCTCCACTGGCCAGTGTAAGGATGCTGAAGACTGCGGTGGGTATGAACCAGTGGTACATGGCCAAGATGTTGAGCAGGGGAGCCACTATTCCACCTGCTCTGGCTGACATGAATCCTAAAGCTGTGGCCGATTGCCTGAAAGATCATTTTAACAGTTAACACTTTCACTTTGGCCAAATATCTTATTTGATGCAATCTGACTTGATGTAAAAACACACTATGAAAATACACAAAATATTTGTTTAAATGTTTTCTTGCCGTTTATACCTCTGCAGTACTTATGGTTTAATGTATGAAGACACTGAGCACCAGGGCAGGTTAATAACACAATTTATTGTTTTTAAATGTATCTCATAAGCCTGAAACCTACCTAACAGATGTGGGAAACAACTCCTGCATATATACACCACATACAGATCCGGCCGAGACCAGGAAAAAACGTGCTGCAATGATAAAGACTGAGAGAGCAATGTCATTACCTGGAAACAAACAAACAAACAAAATTAAGCATGCCAAACATGTCAAAAACATAATATTTTAATTTTTTTAACCAGAACAAATAGTGTACTTTGCTGAACAGCCAGAGTAAGCACGCAAAAAAGTCCTCCAGTCAGAAGAGTTGATATTAATAATATTTTTCTCCCAAAAACCTCCAACAGCCACATGGAGAGTAAAAAAGCTGGTATTTCAAAAACACCGAACATGAACTGTATCACAAAGATGTTCAAGCCAAAGTTTCCAACATTATAGAGCAGGCAGTAGTAGGCAACATTCAATGAAAACCTTAAAAACAAGAAAAATCACATTATAGAACATCCATAACGTGTGCACATTACTTTTGAACAGTTACTAAATAGTTCTAGATTTGTTATTGGCATCAGACAGGTGAGTGTGAGGAGTCAAAAGCAGATAATATAGGAAGAAGGAACAGCTCAATTATTTAATAAGTTAAATATATATACAAGGCTACATGCCGACATAAGTAAGATGAGCAAGTACAGGCTGCAAAGAAACATGGCAACACAGAAACTAGCAGAGCTGATGGGGACTAGAGATGCTGGTGGGGGGTGAGTGGAAGTTCAGGTGAAGGGACTGAAGTGATTGCAGAGCAGGTGGGAAGTGTGAGCACATCTGGTGGACAGGTAGGAAAAAACAATGACCAGGTTTAGGGAAGAGAGAGTGCAGCTGACAGGAACAACACAGAGGCAGATTGTGGCAATTGGTCAGTTATTCTGCAGCATTTAATTACCACAGAATTAATCACCACCAGCTACTTAACACTAGTAATACATTGTTATGAATACAGAAGTGCATTTATTTTGATGTTTGGTAAACTGTCCATTCGTTGAATAACTTTGGACATTTCGACTTACCATGCCAATAACACGATGAAGAAATATTTGGTCAGTGTAGATGATTTGAAAATAACTTTTATGCCTCCTTTTTGCACAGTGCCTTTCACTGCAATCTGTGAGAGAAACATTGTTTAGTGTTTCACTCAAAAATGTGTTAACTACAGCCATCCTGTATATTATCAATATCAAATAATTCCTCTATTTCTGAAAACTAATCTCTAAAAACCTTATCTTGAATTAAATATTTTTTATAAACATCTTAAGAGAGAAAATAAATATGAGTATCAAAATGAAAATAAAAATACCTCTAATAACATAATTTGTCAAGAGATAATTAAATGATCATATCCAAATAAATCAGTATCCTCTGACTCTTAAGCATAAACCAGACCAAATGTTAACTGCAGAATTTCAAAACCATAAAATGAAAGAATGTTAGCTGGTAACTCTACAGATTGTTAGGAGGCACCAGCACCAGCATCGAAACACAAGGTACCCAGCTGGTGAAGGACATGGTCTTTGTCTTTGTCAGTAACACAGTAACTTGTAATTAATATTGATTATACCTCCATGAGTTGATTGACAAGCAAGTGTCCACACCACTGCATAACTAGAAGAGGCCTTTGCAGTAGAATGCAATAAATTAAAAAGCCAGTCTGCAAGTAGATCCTTATAGTTTAAGCTATATTAATATAAACATTATTAGGAATGGAGTTTTAAAACAAACAAAGAGATTATTTATTTGCTTCAGTTTTTCTGCTTAATTAATGTTTTTTTTTAAAGAAAAGCTCACAAAAGACCAGAAGCGGAAGGTCAAAGTAAAGAGATATTCTATAAGGATCGTATTAAGTTGTACAGGAGTCGGTACCCTTTCCAACAGTGCGTCTGGAACAGGGCATTTGTTGACATTTGCTGCCTTGACAATCAGCTGTTTAGCCTCTTCATACCTTCCTTTGGTTAACAACCATCTAGCTGACTCTGGAATAAACCTGATAGAAACAAGGAAAGTTACAAATTATGATATGCAATAATCAATTCAAATACTTTCAAGTTAAACAAAACAGCGCAATTAAAAAGAGATAATACACACCATATGTAGATGACAGCAACTGCAAATGGAGCCGCTGAGATTAGTTGAGTCACTCTCCAGTGTCTAATGAAGTATACCATTCCAGCAAGAATACACTGTCCAACTGAACCAATTATATGAGGCACACATGTTCCCCATGATCGTCTGGAAACACCTATCCATTCAGTGGCTGCAATTGAAGTATAAAATTAGTTGAACATTACATTTGAATGGCCACCCATGTAATGCAACTGCATTGGAAGAGTTTTGAATGTTTGACACATTAAAGCTAATATTAGCTTAATTAGGCTGTTAGCTTAGCTTACATTGTCAGATTGTATCTTTTCTTTTTTAATATTACAGGAGAGTTTTCTAGGCTAACCTGTTTATATAAATGTAGTGTTATCCCAGATACCTTAAGTTAAATAAAGAGCATATGTGTCATGTTTCACTGTCCGTTAAGTATTTTATTTTATCCCTCATGTTTCATGTCATGTCTTCCTGTTTTATTTTGTGAGCACTCACCCCTGTCTCTTTTCCAGGTTCCTGTCTGCCCTGCCCCCTCCTCATCTGTGTGCACCTGATCCCTGATTGTGTCTCCCGCACCTGTGTCTAATCACTCCCAATCAATCCCGCATATATTCCCCTTTGTGTCTTGTCTCGTCGCCAGTTCGTTGATTTTCATAGGTCACGTTCCAGCATCATAGTCATAGTCACAGTCATAGCTTTCTTGTATTTTGAACCTTGCTTGTTTTTCAACCTTGCCTTTTGCCTCACGTTTTGGATACCTTTGCCTGGTTTGACTGCCTTTCCGTGTACCGACCATTGCTTGTAATAAAACCTGTTTTGCTGATTCAACCGAGCCAAGTGCATTTGGGTTCCTACAATCCTGAGCTAAGTTCTTGACAATATGAGAGTAGCACCAAATTTTGATAGCTTAGATAGCCTCTAAAATTAAAGTACTGACTTGTTTATTAAGCCTTTCATGATAACAGGTCTAAACTTAATTTATTTTGAACTACTGGTAATATAGGCTAAAGATATTCATAAAATTGCAACAGACATTTTTTATTTTATATATTTTTTAAACAAATGATTCATCAATTAATGACAAACTAAATAAATAATAAATAAATAACTAAATAAATAATTAATAGGCAAACAGTTGGTGGCTTATCTTATGAATAAACTCATTATACATACACAGTACAATACAGTTGACTCGGAATCCTCCAGCTGCAAATCCGACCAGGAACTGAGATACATAGTACAGATAGACATTGGGGCATAAAGCCGTCGTTATCGCAAATGTGAAAAATAAAACCGTTGGAATTTGAGTTGCTCTTTTGCGACCAAACCTGCAGAAAGAGAGACAGGGACGACAAAATGATACAATATAGACACTGTATTTTCAAGAACAGCTGCTGGTTATGTGTGTTAATAAAAAGAATGTCAGGAAAAGCTATAACCATGCGTCCCATTTACTAAATTCACAAGTTAAAAAAGTTAAAGTTAAAGCTAAAGCTGTTTGCCACCCGTGTGATGTGAAAATGCGATATACAGTCTCTTTACTTCAGCAGTTAGGAATATTTAAAGGGATGTATGCCTATCAAAATATGTTTCACAGCATCATTTGTTGTAACACAAACTTGCTCAGGTCAATCAGCTTCTGCTCATTTATATAACAGTAGCCTCTGGAAATATTTTATGTACCAAAGAATAAAATTAGGTGACTAAAGATGATACAGTAGATGAGGCCCAATAAATTCCCCATGAACCCCAGATTCGTGGCTTACGTTAGCTATTTGCTGTACCAACGACATTTAAAAGCAACAATTACACTGAGAACAGTTGAGAGACTCATACATGGTATGTCCAGTTCCTGATTACACTATCATCTTTATGTTCGCTCATATCATGCTGTACCATTTGGATATATATTTTTACCTGCACAAATGTTCCTGCAGCGGTGTATGTGTTAATGAGAACCCATTTAATCTGTTCAAATTAATTCTGTGCAATTTTTTTCAGTGGAAATATCGTGCTTGGTGTGAAAGGGCTTAATCTGTGTTATCTCTGTGTGCACGGAGGCAGAAATATGCTTCTGCATTTTTTTACATTAGATTTACAAAGCCTGGTTCTGCTCTATAGATCTCAGTCATTGTCAGTCACTGTCCTCCATAAATAAATGTAGATCCATTTGTAGTGGACTGTTGCATATCAATACCCAAATCATTAGTCATTTAAACCAAAAAACAGCAACAGGGAGGAACATTTTTTAAAGTATCACATTGGCAGTGTTCTTCCACAGCACCAGAACAGCTGTCATTATGCACATCTGGACAATTTATTACATCTGCTTCTCTAATTCATCTCATGTACCTATGCTTGATGATATTTCAGCCATCACTAGTAAAATTATAAAAATGATCAATGTTTAATTTATTGAGCTCACATTGAAGCAAAATAAAATAATTAAAAAATATTAATAAAATGAAATCTCTGAAAGTATTTGTAGGTGACAGTTTACATTCTTGTCTAAATAATGCCATAAAATCCAATCTGTTGGAGGTTGTGGCCCTTCCCTGCTCGCCTCCCGCCTGCCTCACCTACCTTCTGTTTTTAATGCAACA
>JAPZDY010000004.1:4982383-5022881 GCA_029783645.1 Ctenochaetus hawaiiensis | reverse complement strand
ATCGGTTTGGGAAAAGGAATATTCTACCCCTGTGAAACCGAATGAAATTCCATTCGGTTTGGGCCTGTTTATTCTGAATGAGGTGTTTATATGGAGCATTTTTATTCGGTTTGGGCTTCTAAACCGATTCTAATCGGAATATTAGGCTCCATGTAAACCCAGCTAGTGACTTGACAAGAATCATATTATAATGTGTCAAGATGGGCAATAAAGAAGAACAACAAGCTTGTGAAGAGCGACAATAACAAAGGAAATTATAAAAGGATGTTAGAAATTATCTTAAAAGGAAAGAAATAAAAAAATAACGTTAGTTTGTTTGCAAGAAAACTCCAAAGAGCACCTTTGTAAAACTGCATTATGTGAACCAAAATGCATAAACTGGTCCATTTTCACTGAAGATTTCTGATAACACAGAATTATAATTTATGAAATTATTACTGGTAAAGTATGAGCCAAACTTGAAACAAAAACGTATAAAAATGTAAAATGTTCTTTAAGTGTTATATGTGGCCAAAACCTTTACAATGGAATAAGCCTTAAGTTTAAATGGATTTAATTCAGGATCCATAAAGCAGATACTGAAATCAGTAGTAATATTGGTATGTGTTTCTTTTAAGTTTTTTCACCACTGGGCCTGAACTACCAGCTTATTATGTTCCTCATAAACAAAGCCTTAACTGTCTGCATTAAGAACACACTTTCATTTGCCCGATTTAGGTCAGTTTTATTCAGGAAGAGCAGCAGATTTAAGATCCCTCTGCCTGACCTAAAAAGCATTCCCCATACTTTTTTCATGTTCTTACCTGAGGAGTGGGTGCATGTGAAGGGCTCGCTGTTTGAGCAGGAGCCTGTGGTGGAGCCTCCTCTCCTGCCTGTACCACATTCGCAGGGCTCTCGTATGCTGCACCAGGTGGCTGCAGATGACCTGTGGAGCCATCTGCTGGTGGAAAAAGCTAAGAGACACGGAATTTGCAAACAAATCAGTGGGTGTTTTATGTTTGACATAAGTAGAAAAAGAGGACACACAAAAGACAGTCATGCAGATTGCTCTGTCAAGGCATTACAATAAATCAAGATGCTCAGGTCATGTCCACTGTAAAAGCACTCACCTCCACATTCTGTGACCCGTCCTTCACTCTGGGTGACTGCAGGATGGACATGACAGATTGTCAAGATTAAAAACATGCAATTCACCTTTCATCCCCCCAGTATATGGAATGATAGAGTTTTGTAGGATTAAAGGAATTTGACACAAGATGACTTAAAAGACCAGAACTTTGCAAAATCACAGTTTGGATAACAGACAGTAATCCCACACCAAGACATAAATTAGGCTTAAACGCACATTGGACAAAATTATTATACAAGATGATCTAAGCAGATGTGTGATCCTGATAAAATCTTCTATTTTGGACATGTCCAAATATTCATATGTCTTTTGCTCTGAAAAGGGCTAAACCAAATCAAATCTGTATTAAGTACATATCATTCTCAAAACTTAGGCCCTATTTATTGTATTTGTTAATGTTTACTTGAGCTCAACAGCAGGAAAATGAAACTGTTTATGGGCAGATAACAGTTTATAAAATCAAGATGTTTTTGCTTGGATCTTAGTTGATAGACCCAAATTACCTGATCTTGAACTACACTGACATAAAGGCAGACTTCAGCTTGGCTAAGAAGTGTTTAGGCTCACTGTGCAACAGCACCATCTGTTGACCATAAGGAGCAGCGTGCTTTGAGAAATACAGTGTAGTGGTCTTTGGATTGACTGTTTGAAGATGCAGGCATGCAGAATCTCACCCGCAGAGCAGCCACAGCAGCTTTGCCTTCCTCGCTCTCCTCATCCAGCTCATCATCGCTCCACTCCCATCCGCCATCCTCCGTCTTGTGGAGACGGCCGCTTGAGCCGGGCACACGACGCACCTAAACAATGAACAAATACCAAAAAAAAAACAAAAACAAAAACCCAGCAACCACAAAAAAACCCAAAACAAAACAAACAAACAAGCAAAAAAACACAAAATGCAATACTTAATTTTCAACCATTCATCACCTCTTTCTGGTAAATCTTTTTCAGATTTGCATGAGAAATATCTGAGCATGCATCAAGCCACAGTGTTAGCAACAAGATCTATTAGCAATGACTGTCAAACCTTTTTTGATCGCTCTGTTATTGTTGGACCTTTATTTAGGAGTTTTTCCTGCAAATACTCGTTGTTCTGCAAAAGAAAGATAAACATTTATTACAGGAAGGATTTTTCTTAAAAAAAGATAATCAGAAAATACTTTGGATTATTTTTACAACAGAGACATGAGGCTCACTTTGGCTTTTGTGAAGAATTTATGCTTCAGCAACTCAGCCGCAGTCGGCCTTAATAGGAAAAAGAGATGAAAATCCTCTCATTATATTATTCACACAACTAGGAAATCTAATGGAAAGAAAAACAAGCTAAACTTTAATCTGAAATTAGGACAAAAAATAGTTCAACTGACCTTTTTTCTGGATCTTTCTGTAAACACATGGAGAGCATCTTCCTGAAGGACTTGCCATACTTCTTCACCATTTCCTTGTCTGTGATGCCAGTCTCCAGACAGGGAGGGTCGTTCTGCAAAGTCAGCATCAACACCTGCAGACGTGCAAAGATCAGCATCAGTGAGTAAACTGATATAAAACGAACTGTTAATAAAAAAGCAAGAAAATCTTTATGAAAGCTACTCTGTGCAGACTGGCTGTACAGAAACAAATGGGTTATTTGAGCAATTGAGGTCTTCAGAATAAAGAGGACATCAGCATTTACCTCAAATGCACCAGTAAGTGTAACAGGCTATAAGCTAAATCCTCGTAATTGTCTCAACTTGTTTTGTTAATGCTGTTTGACAGGTGTAGCAAAGAAAATAACATCTAAATTAATCAAGCACACAGCTTTAACTTGAAAAACTGAATGTGCAATGTACCCAAAGAGACAGCAGATGCCTTGTTGCTGACACGGAGCTATGTAAACACACACAGTTACCTTCATTGGTGGGTATTTGTGATATGGTGCAGCCCCAGTGGCTAGTTCAATGGCTGTTATCCCAAAACTCCAGATGTCGGCTTTGAAGTCATAGCCGCGGACCTGCAGGTTATAAAAAACAAACCAAGTGAACAAAGCACCTGAGTCTTCCTTTCATCGCTGAGTTATCAGGCATTAGAGAGAGAAAACAGAGGGAGAGACAGAAGCAATCTGTGAAACAGCTAGCCCCCCACCTGCTCCATGACCTCAGGAGCCATCCAGCAAGGTGTTCCCACAAATGTCTTGCGAACTTTGTTCCTGGTCATGTCTCCTCCTGCTGCTAGAAAGGCACTCACACCAAAGTCTGGAGAATGTATGATAAAGAGAGAAAAGATATTTTAATTACTTAAATATTAAGACAAAGTAATCTTCAGCAAACAGTCCTGTCATTTTATAAGCACGTTGGTCTTGTTTATTCAACTAGGTAATGCATCGGAATTCTACACAGAAAAATCTAGATAAGAACAGTCAAAAAGAGGAATATAAAACACTAACTATGCAGAAATCTAAAAAAAACTAGTGAAACAACAGCAGATGCAGAGAAAAGAGACACACTGTACCAGCAATTTGCACTGAGCCATCTTCCCCAAGTAGAATATTTCCAGCTTTGAGATCCCTGTGTTTGAAGAGGAGGAGGATTAAAACCTGATAAACAGTTAAGATGTCACGAGTCAGACTGCACCAACAGGGGAGTGGTTAGGGTGCGCATACTAACTCTGCAAATGATCAGTCACTCTTAACTTTTTCGCACAAACATGTTAAATCTACACCTTTGATCTGCCTCATTTAACCACTTGATTTCTGTTTGCAAAAGAGTTGAAGAGGATTAACGCGCTCCCTCCCCCTCCCTCTTCTTATTAAGTGGAACTGAGTTAGCTGCAGCGTCTGAGCTTGATCAACAGCTGTTCTCTCTGTTGACTGAAAACGCTTCAACTGTGACATCAAATACTTTTGAAGTATCGGCAAATTGGATTTCTGTTCTTTTGGACTTGTTCAATTAAACAAATTAAATAAGGGCAGCATATCATCACAGAAATTAAAACCCCTCTCAGAATAACATTCTCAAAAATCATGATAAAGTGACTAAAGAAAACCCATCTGTTAGTTGAGTCTGCTGATTTGAAACAATTAAGTTGAGAGGACACTCAGAGGCCTTTCTTCTCAGTGGTGGTTCACTGTGTTCCTGCGAGAACTTTTATGTAAAACAAAACTCCTCAATTATGCATTTTCACTGTATTAAATATTGAAGGAGCGAGGTCTGGTTTACCACACGCTCATATGCAGAGATGGACATCTTAGTGCCAGAGTGAACAGAGGCAGGAGTGTTTGATGGGACATACAACTGCTCTAAGCAGTGTACAGTGATAGCAAGGCATTGCCTCACAGCCTGGTAAAGAGATGATAATCAAGAACCGGTTAGAAAGGTTTTGATCTATCAGAATTATATGCTTCCAGGCTTATTATTTCTTTGTATCAATCGTGGCATGTTTTTCTGACTCCTGCTCAAAACAATGACATCATATTCACATGATCATGCTGCTGGACATTTGACACAAGGAGGAGTCATGGGAGAGACGAAACACTTTAAGAGTCTTAAGAGTTTCTTTATGTCTTAAGACATGTTAAGAAAATGGCAAAAAAGTGAAAAGTCTGGAAAATAATCGTTTCACATACGGGGGAAACAACAGCGATATAATAAAACATCTTTTTGTGCAACAATAGCCTAAACTCCAGGCATGCTGAATATTTGACACTCTGAAAATCAAAAAGAGTGCTGTACAAATGTTCTGTCATTTCATCCTTTTTAGAAGACCACAGATGAACAGGTGTTGCAAGTTTCTCTCATTCATCAGCTGACACCCTTCCCTCACCCGGGTGACACGTTACTGGAACTCACCTATGGATCTGCCCATTTTTGTGAAGGTACTCCAGTCCCTCCAGGACTTCTTTTAGGATGGTGGCGATGCTGGCTTCATCCAACACTCCTGTCTTGTGCTCGCCACGTGAGATGATATGTTTGATGATGTCCAACACAGAGCCTGTGAGAAAGACAAAGGCTTGTTGCAAGATGCTAGCAGTTCACAGAGGCAATCTCCTGTTTGGTACGTAGTTTAAGCACACTGAGTGGTAGAGGTTTGTACTTTAACTGGCTCCCTGATAACTTAATTCAAACATTCAGTCAAAGTTCAAACTCAGGCTAACTGGAGATTTAAAAAAAAAGAGGTGGTATGACAAAGAAAGTCAAGTTAAAGGTGAGGTGAAGATAAGAGCTAGTAAAGTCAGATCAGAGGCAAAGTTTCTTTTTCACTGCACTTACCACCACTGAGCAGTTTCATCACCAGCCACAGTTCATCCTTCACCACAAAGGAGGTATAATAAGACACAATATTTGGATGGTGGCACTGGCTCATAGCCTGTATCTCTTTCTGCAAAGAGAGTAAATGTGAGATCCAAGGTCACACAAGATGCAGAAACAGTGCAAACTGTTTCAACAACTCCTATATATTCATATTATTCTTTGTGTGACAAACTGAAGCTTAAACTGATGCTGAGCTAACAAACTAACTCGTAAATCTTACTTATGGTGTGGCTCAACTGAGACAAACCGGTCCCTGCTATCACTCTTTCCTCACAGTCAATGTGTCCTGTTGAAGTGGAGTAACACTAAACAAGGAGAATGCAATGTCTGGCTCCAAACAATGAAGTAACCTAGTGAGCCTCCAGGCTAAGACATTTGGAAGCTGGATGACATAGTTGAATACAGGACAGTGTTATATGACATTAGGACTAGGTAGGTAGGCCATTTCATAAGTCATTTCTCTGACTTTCTATCTTAACTTTCATTTTCATGGAATTCATTCTCTCTGCTGTGCAGTTGAAAACATAAAAAGGTGTAACAAGTCATTTTTATAACTATGTTAAAGGGTTACAGTTAAGGTACTACATATACAATGAGATGAAAGAGATTTGACAACCAACAAAGATTTTGGCATATTGATTTTACAAAAATAGCTATTATTTAAATATTTGTGATTATAACTGACATGTGAAGAAAGCAGCAGTGTAATGGTTACAGGATTTATGCATCAGTACAATTAGCTTGTTTTCTCAATTGGTTTCTCAAATTGGCGAATACTATTTAAAAGCAATACAGGCTTTATTGAATTAGATGTGTCCAACAGCCAAATATTAAACCTAATTTTAGTCTGGTGTCTGACCTGCTTCTTGTGTTTTTTCTTCACCTGATTAAACCTGATTGATTGACTGAGCCCAAGCTGGGAAAAGCAGAGATATAAGAGTTTTGCGTTTTCCTGGAAACTGTAATGCACAGCTCAGATTAGTTCTTGCAGAGCTAACATACCATGTGATCAACTAATCAATCACCTGCTGAGGCAAGGCAGACAGATCTTCATAGCTCATCTCATTGGAGGTTTTTGGCAACTAAATGCCACACTAGAAAACAAACTGGTATGTTTACAACAACTCCCCTACAGTGTTGTGAGGCACAAGTCCCTTTTACACAGCCTGTTAAAGAGGAAAATACTGCTGCATTATTCTGCCTTCTGTATAAAAGTTACAAAGTGGAATAGTGAAAAAGAAGGGGTAAAGATGGATATAAAGAAGGATTTTTGTTGTAGCATTTGCATGAAAAGGGACACATATTGGCCTCTGAACACACAATAAGTATGTGTATGTGTGCACACTAGTACTGGGCTATATACCAGTTCATACCAAATACCAGTATTTTTTTTTTATGATATGAATTTTTCAGATACCCCAATACCGGTGTGTTTGTAACGTACATAACATTGGGAACTACAAAACGTAGCGGCGTACATACGTTTGCAACTACGTACGTTTGCCGCTAGGTTTTCCAAGCGTAGCACAACTTTTCATGAATGACTGGGCCTGGCAGACAGCCTATCTTTGTTGCAATCTCCACAATCAAGATTCATATAATGTTGATATTTTTTTCCTGTTATTGTTGGTCTCAGCACTGTTTGAAAGTTGGTAAACATACAACCAAACTGCACTCTTTCAGAATCCCCTCACTGTTCACCTGCCTTCTTTTTCAAGCTTTCTTTTGATGTAGGTAGAAAGATTTGCTGTGTTGCCATTCAACATCCAAACATTATCCCTAAAATCTTAGTACATAACATTTGTCTGCACTGTGTCTGGAACTCAAACCAATCAATTATTACATGTCAAGTTCTTTCTGAGGACCAACTCTGTGTTGTCATCCATACTCAGGGCCTTTCTTTGGGGGTCCAGCAACCACTTTGTTGGCTACTGTTTGCTATTGTTGGTTTTTATCGGTTGGTTTATCACTAAGAGAAGGCAGACTAGAAAATTGCTTGACTTAAGATTTGGCTGCGAAACAACTATGGATGTGTATATGAGCCACAGAACTACTCACTATTGTGCAAGGTTAATAATTGACTTATTTCTTTTTTAACATTATCAGGTTCCCCATTAGCTTCTTCTTAGGGTATTTGCAGCTGAGTCACAATATCAACATTTGAAAAGTGAAACAAAGTGAAGAAAACTTTGTCAAAGCGCTCATAAAGAAAAACATTGATACACAAGAACATATTATTCATATTAAGTGTGTCTTTATAATGTGTTTTATTGATTTCACCCAACTGTAGTACTCAGTGGTTGTTGTGGTATCAAACCTTTGATCTGTCCTTGACTAAGGTGACCTCACCGACCCACACCACATCTAGCAAACACATACACACATTGAAAACATATTTACTACAGATACTAGTCTACACATTGCTACAGTGTCTTACCAGGAGCTCATCCATGCTGGTTTGACACTTTTCCAGGTTGATGCGTTTTATGGCCACCTTCTCCTTTCTGGGCTTGCAGTATGCTGCCTGGACTACTGCAGTGGCTCCACTCCCTGAGGAGAAGATCATTAAAAGTGAAACTGTCATCACCCGGGAGGAGCAAAGAGCCTTTGACTTTTGAAGACAGCTGTCACAATATGACATGTGCAATGAACGGAGAAACTAAATCTGAATGAAAATCAGTTTCTTATAAGATCATTAGTTAAGAATCGGAGATAAGGTCAATTACAGACTGCAATCTGCAGCATAAATCTGTTTTAAACTCAGTAAAACTGAAACTACAGATAATTAGATTGCAATCCATGCCACTTAATTTGTTTAAAGTCATCAGTCAGGTTAATTTAATATACTAAAGTATGACTAACTATAATCCCAATCCCATCAGAAAAAGAGCACCACCCTCTTCAACAACTGACGAATCTTCACGTACTGCAGGCTAACTTGCGTTGGTTAGCCATTTAGCTTAATGCTAACTTGCTAAGGAACCATTTCACTTTAACTCGCCGACTAGCAGAAGCCATTAATTAATTTGGCCTAGTCAGGGTTAAACTCTGTGGAGCTGTTAACCTTCCTGCCATGTAGCTATGGGTTGTAACTGGCCTTCTGTTAGCAACAGACATGCAATGCTAGTTGGCTTGTGGCAATCGTGCGGCTATTTAGATAGGGGAGGCTAGGATGCTAACTTTAGCAGGCTAAGCTACTCACCTATCACCTCATTGAGTTCGTAGTCATCCTTGTTGATTGACCAGGATTGAGAGGACTGGTCGTCTGCCATGATGTCGTTGTTTGACCTTTGTAAACAATGCTTCCAAGTAATAACAGAAACGCTGTCTAGAAATACAGCTTCGTGGTTACTCCATTCGGCCCCGGTGATGCTGGCTGCTGCTGTTCCGCTGCTGACAACTCCTACCGCTCCTGTCAACACAACTTTACGCGCGACTGACGCATCGTACTACGTATGAACTCAGTAACAGGCACAGAGAAGTCGCCATCTTGAGTGTGGCAAAGTCTATCAAGTGTATAAAGAACTCGAAGAATTCGGAAACAGGAAACCAAACGATGGTGGGCCATGATTATAGCTTACAGTTGTGGGGCCATAACATGCAAATCTGTTGAAATACATGTAGTCTTTGAACAAGATACGCTTTATGCTTAGCAGGCCGCTTTTCTATAACTGGGCACAGCAATCCAACAGAGGGCGCTCTTTACTCTAATAAGTGCGGGCCTTCTGTACTTTTTCTAATTTTTGCTTAGTGTGTATAATGATATTTGAAAAGCCAAAAAGCATACAGTACTTTAGTATTTTAACAAAATTAATATTCAAAATCTTACCGAACCTAAAGAAGTAAAGGACTTGTATTTATTGTTATTATGGATCATTATTATCAGTACATCAATATAAGCAGTTTTTCGTTGTTGTGGTTGGTTATATGTAAAATCTTGAAAAGGAGTCATTATAGCTGTTAAATAAAGTGAAGTGGTGAAGAAGAAATACAAATTAGCAATGACTAGGAACTCTCAAGAGAAAAATTCTAGTTTTGTGTCATACTTGACTAAATATGGTTTTACAGATTAAATGAGCACAAAATAATTGCAAACAGTATCTTAAAGGTATATCTGCTGCTTTAATCTTTTAATCTCTAGGATGGAATTTGGGACTCTTAAAAAAGTTTTATATAAAGCAGATGGGCTGTGTGTGCTGTGCCATGAAGTCAACAGACGGTTGTATTCATAACTCAGTATAACAGTGTAATTTAATTTGGCTGTATCCTTTAGTAACCCAGGAATTGTGTAATCTGTGTCACTGAAAACAGTGTATTAAGACATGGGGATGTTATGGGGAAAAGCAGCAAAACTATGGATGGTATTAGTGGTATGTGGGAAAACAGCAAGGCCTGTTCTTGCTTGTTCAACAGGCGAAGAAACCAAGCAAAGACAGACTTGTCAGTAAGAATATTCACTTACCACTTTTTGTGTGCTGCTTTTGTACATTTAAGAGAAGGTTTTTCCAGCATTCTATTTCTGTTCATTTCATGAAAAATTAGCAATTTAACTAGTTTCCAGAAAAAATCTTTGCTGCAAAATAACTTTTCCTGAACCCACTGATTTTTCCAAAAACACATTAAAAAACAACAAACATGGTTAGTTTGCCTGTGTAATATGCCAGAAGATTGATAATTCTCAATGGTTTTACTTAAAACAGCAGCTCTGTTCATAGAAATTGAGATATATTAATAAAACTGAGAGTAAACACAACTGTAAATATAAAAATGATCACCACCTTTGTTGATGATTTTGTACAACTTTCTTCATCACCTCTGAGAAAGGGAACAATTGTACAGTTACTTCACTTATCACTTCAGTGTCCATAAAAAAATTCACTCAAAGGGAGGGCATTAAGTTGTCCAAAAAAAGGACCAGAAAAAGTGAACATGCAACATGCTCTTCTGCTTAATTGGTCACTTTAGGACTGCCTTTGAGTGAGGCACTTAAGCCCAAATGGCTGTCATGAAGCAGGAAAAGTGTGAGTGTGTGTGTGTGTGTGTGTGCGTGTGCATGTGTGTGTAGGAAATTTGTAACCAAAACAAAAACATTCACTCAAACATGCATTTAAAAGTCATAATACAAATCTAAAGAAATGCTGCACTCCTTTTTCCTGCATGTGTGCCTGAACCTGATGGATTTTGGACACTGGTCGGTCCTTGCCCGGAAACACCCCCCACCCCCTCACCCCCCCTCCGATGTTGCATTAAAGCTCACTGATCCTGATGCTGACAGTGCGCTGAGGGTAAGCCAGGCCTGAAAGGGAAGTGCTGAGAGCCACAAGAGCCCCAACGCACCAGTGATTGCAGTGCTATTATCCTGCCAAGGCTAAGCTGAACATGAAAAGGAAAGCAAAAAAAACTTCATCTGTCCCATTCAGTGTAACTGATATGCTCAAACTCACTGTCAACCATGTTGACAGGCAGTGAGCCAACTCAGCTATGCAGCCCCCTTGATCATGTTTACCTTGTACCTTGGTAGAGGTGTGCTCATTAAAATACAATTTAAAAAGCCTTTAGCAGAAGTAGACTGCAGACACAAAGGGACATAAATGGACATTTCAACACCCTGTATATTAATAAAACCACAATACCATGTCTAAAAATCATGTGTGCTTTGTGGTGAACTTCCCCCTCTCTGTTTATTCACATCTCCCCCAGGTAATAAATCTGAGGTGTTTTACATACAGTGTGATTAAAGGCTGCAGCATGCTCTAAATGCTGGCTGTTCAGTCCAACATGTTAACCAGTCCCATGCCTGATGCCACAGGTTTGTGTTGAAGTGTAACCTACCCTGTTGTGACATCAGCAGTGCTGCTTGTATGGCAGGCTTGTCAAACCGGTGTTGGTGCCTGCAGGAGTGCTGACACCATTCAGACTGCCAGGGCAAACCCACCTGCGTCGTCGAGTTAAGGTGTGTTGGCCTAACACTCAGTTCAGGAATCTTTGAGCAAAGTTTTCGTACCCCATTGCTCTGATGGAAAGAAGGGGCAACTTTAGATGAAACGGTGCATCAAGTGAAACGAGGAAAGACGAGACATACCGCGTTAAGAAGAGAACAAACTCAGACACGATGGAAACGAATGGGACTGAAAAGCAAAACGGTAAGACACATTCCTCTTTTCTGTTTTCGTATCTGTTTAATCGTGCGTATTAAAGTCCGTTTTGCATTTATTGAGAGTGTTTTGTTCCAGAATTGTCAAACATTGAATAAACCACAGGCTTTTAGAGGCATGTGATCAAATTGAAGGGAATTATAAGCATTTATCGTACAATTTCTTTCTTGAAGTCAAACTTTTTTTTGCAACTATTGTATTTACCAAAACGTATTAGAAAAAGATCACCTGTTGAACTTTTGAGATTGGGTTATTCTTTGCTGAAAGGTGTGGCCCTTTTCTCGCAGCCTATGGTTTCACCTTGTGGCAAAAAGAAAGGAGTATTGCTAAAATCAAAACAGCGCACAGGCTCGCACAAGCACTAGTTAACCAGAGAAGGCAATGAAAAACAGTCCACTGCAAGCACTTTTATTCTGAGGTGTTACAGAGGCCCACACGCCTCTCTCCTCGGTATTTCATATGTTTGTTGACCTTTTCATCATCACCAATGAGTTTTTTTTAAGCGAAGTCTTGTCGGGTTTCTTTTAAGGTCAACACTTGATGATATCGCCAAGTTACCGCTAGGTGGAGCCCCCGAGACAACAAGTGAAGGTCTCACGGCTGAATGCAAACTGTAAATTTATACCTCTCAGTAACTAATTAAATGCTGTATTTTACTATTTTTACATTCGTCCAGACATTAGACTTATTAATTATTTTTACATAGTTGCATTTGAAATATTTATATTACTTCCTGTCTATAATGAGGCCAACTTCAGTGTCATGCGAACAGTGATTTGTTTCTACCTTTTTTAATTACCGCGAACGGTAACGTTGCATTTAAAGTTAAGCTAGCAGCTAAAGTAAGCTAACATGAAACATCTGTTTATTAACTCTAAGGTGTGGTTATTATCAAAATTTTATCACAGGATCTTTGGTTTCTGTAGAACCCGGTAAACTGTCTTAAAAACAGTTTGGGGAATAAATATCTCGTGACATTACTAAAATATACATACATTTAGCATAAATCGGACAGACGCTTTGCAGATGACCAGCTGCTCCTGCCGCGGTATGTATACATCGCTGGTCTTAGCGGCTGAAACAGTTGCGTGTCCGGCCGCCTTAAGAGAGTCCAGACAGAGCAATAAAGTGAACTTTGAGTGGGACTGGTAGTGTTAACACGCCCTCTTACACACTCCTCTGTCCGGGCGCCTTGTGAACACAGTCTGGTTAGCGTATCAGCACCTCAGGGCACCATGAAATGTCTACAAAGACAGACCGAGCTCAGCGCTTCACAGGAATTAATCCGCAAAGCCAGAAGCCAGAAGATGATACAGACGAACGAAAAGATCTTAGGTAGGCTGTACTGCCGTTATTTTAACAACATGCCACGGCAGATCGACCGAAGTGTTATCAAGGGTCAGACGTGATATGATAACTTGTTTGTAATTTTAAAGCTCTAAATGGGCGTGGAAACGGGTGAAGTGCTGCTTCACTGTACTGAAGAGATGAATGCAGAGTAAAAGTTTTGAGTCAGCTGACATGTGTGTGAAATGGGCTTCAAATCACTTTTGCTTGCGAAAATTTTGTGTTTTCATCTAGATTGGTTTTCACAGGTATGGAGGGCAGTCAGGACCTCCAGTATCTTCTGCAGGGGGGAGACCTCCTCAAAGTCCGCTCTACATCCTGGAAGAAGACCCGCTACTTCAAGCTCCAAGATGACTGCAAGACTATGTGGCATGAATCTAAGAAACTATTCAAGACAAACCAGACCTGTGAGTGCTGTCTCAGCGTCCCACAAACATGTGTGTGAGACCTGCCAGCAAAATTCTCACACACATCTGTCTGGTGTTATGGTGGACACATGCCTCCCATCTTTTCTTTACTTTTGACTAAGAATTATTACCTGACATCATCCAACACGTGTGTTTCCAATGATGATACGAACAAAACCATCATCAGTATCTAAGGATTTTTTCTTCATAGAGTGTGAAGTGAGAGACTGATCATAAAAGTCATAAAGAGTCATAAAAAATCTTTCTGTTTGAAAGACCTTTGTATTGTCATACAATTAGTCATGATAGCAGTAATATGTTTTGTGGGTGTGTTTATCAAGATAGTGTAGATTATGGTGTATGGAGAAGTGGTTTGTTATATGTTGGTTATACTGACTGTGGATTACAATCGTAAACTGTTTTGTTTCTGTTCTGATAACCATCAGTGAGTGTGATAACATTCAGCCGTCAGTGGTGCATCCAACATCTCTGCACATTACATCAAGACATATTTTATCAGTCCCTTGGCAGAAAATCTCTATTTAATGATACTAAAATGTGTATGTAAAATAACTTTTGCAACTCTTATCCTGTTGCTAGTTTCACTGGATGAGATCTCAGCGGTGCGACTGGGCCGTCAGTCAGAGGGCCTCAGGAAGAACACTGAGGAGCAGGTGGGGGACCGCTGCTTCTCCATCATCTTCAAGGGCCGCCGCAAGAACTTGGACCTCATCGCTAGCTCAGAGGAGGAGGCCAAGCAGTGGGTCAACAGCCTGCAGAATGTGGTCAGCAACCTAAACAGCCTCAGCTTCAAGCAGAAGAGAGAGCAGTATCCTTAATTTGATAGCAGTATAGGGTTCTCTGCTACCTCAAGGGCGCACAAGATATGAATGACAATCTGCTTGAACATTCACATGTCTGTTCCTTACATTAAAAACCTCAGTTGGATCCTCAGCTGCCTAAGGAAGGCAGACAAGGATAAAGATGATAAGCTGAGTCCGTCCGAGATGAAGAACTTTATGCGTCTGATCAACATTGAAGTGGATGACGTCTACGCAGACATGCTCTTTGAGGTGATGCTCTCAGAGTTTTTTAACTGGTTGTAGTGATGGAAGTCACTGATAGATATCCCATAAAGCGATAAAACAGATGGATCAATGCTGCAGGGTTAATTAGTTGTTTTATTTTATATTATAATCTAAATAATTCTAACAAATTTTTTAAGCCTTCTTACCTAAACTGAAATAATCTGTTTTTAAGGCAGGCAGGCAGGCAGAGCGCTAATGATGAGACAACTTGGAGAGGAAAAAATAGGGTGTCAACTTGATAGATGGTCAGATTTAACAGTAGATGCAAGAGTTCTGTGCAAAAATGAATAACTGAAATTTTTTATTTGAGAGAAATGTGTGACTTCCTTAAAAATAACTAAGCAGGAGTCTGTTTTATGTCAGTATTTTAACAAAAATTTTGCCCTAACACAGTTAGGTTACTTGTGTATAAAAAGGTTGTTTTGTCCTATTTTGTTTTGTGATGTAATTCTGACAGATGATCGCTACAGTTAGTGTTTATGTGCCTGACTTCTGGCAGGTTGTAATTGCAGATGATTTCTCTGTTAGGAAAAAAATAGAGAAGTATCAAGATGATATCACAGTTTGTTGAAAAAAAACCTTACTGTCTTAATTCTAATAAGTTCCTTTTGGAATACAAAGGTGAGATTTAAAGTGTTGATCAACTTTCATCTTGCATTTTTATCATGCAGAAATGTGACAAATCCAAATCTGGGTACCTGGCCGGAGAGGAGATCGAACAATTCTATGAACTGCTGACCCATCGGGAGGAAATTGACGTAATCTACGGAGAGTATGCCAAAACTGCAGGCACCATGAGTCCCGAGAACCTGGTAGACTTTCTGATGAAAGAACAGAGAGAGAAAGCCACATTGGCTGAGGCACACAAGATTATTGAGAAGTTCGAGCCGGATGAAAACGGTCAGTAACTTATGTGTAATGACATTGTTTCAGGTTGTTACTCCATCAGCAGTGTTTCTCAATCCTGGTTTTTCAGCATTACAGAGGAAAGACAAAAAAAAAGAAAGGTGGCGATACTCTAGCTTCTTTCTTTAGCTGTTTATTGGATATTGCATTGGAATCTAATTTCTGTATTTATGTATCACATTTAAGTATCTGGATGGTGATTATGAGTCTTTCATTTTCTAAAAAAAATATAAATATTTTAAATATTGGGTATCACAGAGAGACCTTTTAGAAATAATTTTATAATGTGTGACACCCTAAAGTCAATACTGTTAGATCTGATATTTTTAGGCACACTGCAGTAACAGGAGCTCTCATTAGCCAGACATTATTTTGTCTTTAAAGCTACAGGATAAAACGAGCCTCTCTGCAAGGCATCATTTCATGTCTAAACACAAAAAAAAAATAAGTAGGAATCCTTTGTCAAGTAGAAGGGAAACATTTGACCAATTAGACTGTGTTTTTCAGGTACTACAAATGAAAAATAGACTTTTGCTAGCTCTGGTGGATTTGCAGTAATGTTTCCTCATGTGTTCTGCCCTGTTTAAATAACCATTAATAACTAAAACTGCTCTGTGGCCTGGACCTGGATTAAAGGAAGCTTAACATGTGGAGAAACATATGAAGTCACTGTCCTGCCAGGAATTGGATGAGATGATTGATACCACTCTTATGCAGGACATAATTAGTTTCGCTCTGTGTAGCATAAACACTGGAAGCAGATGAAAATTAGCCTGGCTCTATCCAAAGTTAAAAAATAGGTTTGAAAGCCTTAAGTCTTGCTCAGTGTTTGGTGTTATGCTATAGTGATTAAGTTTGGATGCAGAAGAGGTGTATTTTCATGTGTGGATTACACAAAAAATCACAACATGAGTTTCACTGACTGGTACTATTATGCCAAGTCTTGATCACATATGTACAACATTAGCAGTTTTCAAGGTCAGATGTCTTGCAATGATGCCAACTATTCAATTAGACAGGCCTTTTTATAGCAACAAGAGTTTATATTAATCAAAAAGATAAACTTAAAATACATACAATACACATTGATAAGTCTACTTAGTATTGTTGTGGCCCTTATGTATGAGCAATGTTCTGCATTACATGACTGTTCTACATACATACACCACCTGAGGATATTTCATGTGTGCTCTGTCGAGCCTTTTTTTTTATTGCCAAGAGGTGCAGAGCATAAGTCAGCTGATTCACACAGTCTATAAAACAAGGGTCTTTTATCTTGGGTTTCACTTTTGAAAATTACCAGGGCAGCAGAAATTTCAGGTTTAAAACTTTTATAGTCAACAGAAGCAAAGAAGTTTATTTAGCCAATAACCGGATGATAAAACTGCTCTTTTCTAGATGTAATGCCAAAGTCTAAGTTGAAGGAGCAGTTGGTGTATTTGGCCAAAGGTACAACATTTAGTGAAAATGCTTTGGGACGCCTATTTCAAAACAATTAATGAAGAATTCAACTAAGATATATCATGTAATGACACTACAAATGGTGATTTCTAAACCTCAAATGTGTTTTGACTGGTCTTGCCCAATCACAGCGGTAGTTGATGTAACTCAGTTCAGTGGACAAGTGTGTCTGATTTCAAGTCAATCAGACTTATGCTCAGAGGAAAGCATGGTGTCATTTCCTGTTAAGAGGCAGGGATTCATGTCCCTGGCTTGTTTCAGCTCAAAGCAACTGAGCGAAGCATAGAGCAACAAAGACATGTTCCACTCACACACTTTGTCCTGAGTCCCTGTTCACTGTTGTTGTGCCATGTCTTTATCTTCTTTTAGCCAAGGAGAAAAAGCTACTGTCCAAAGATGGCTTCCTCATGTACTTGCACCACCCAGACACCATAGTGCTCAATTCAGATCACAAAGAGGTTTACCAGGACATGAGCCAACCCCTCAACCACTACTTCATCTCCTCCTCACACAACACTTATCTCATGGAGGATCAGCTCAAAGGCCCCAGCAGCACAGAGGCTTACGTCAGGTAACAGCTTTCAGTCAGCCTATAAGAACAAGTCTTGAATGCAGCTGCGGTACCTGTAATAGACTGCTAAAATCACTGCAATCTGCGGATATTTATCTAACTTTTAGTCTCTGATTGTCTCTCTATCCCAGTCTAATGGGAGGAGGCTGAGGCCTGCAAGATGTCTCAACTTTGTGCTTGTAAAGGTGCCAATAAGTCAGCAGCAATGACTTGGATGATAAGGAGCGACCTGTTTTGAACCTGTGAACTAATTATATTTTATTGTCCTGGTATTCTCTTAATGGTGCACCAAGACAAAGTCACCATAAACTTAATGTTTATGTTATTTTAATCATCTTTTGTTGTTATTATTATTGTATATATGGCAACCCTTTGGGTGGTGTTCAGTAGTTCAGCCGTTCCGTGATAAATGCTGGTTGTGACTCCCTCAGAGCTCTGCAGAAGGGCTGCCGCTGTGTGGAGTTGGACTGCTGGGATGGATCGGATAATGAGCCAGAGATCTACCACGGCCACACACTCACCTCTCATATCCTCTTTAAAGATGTGATCAAAGTCATCAAGGATTATGCCTTTAAGGTGTGTTTAAGGTTTTATCCAGTAATAATGTAACACATTTATTAGTGCTCTATGTAATTTTCCATCTCTGTGTTTTCTGTCTGTTTATCCCCAGACATCTGATTACCCAGTTATCCTCTCACTGGAGAACCACTGCAGTGTGGAGCAGCAGAAAGTCATGGCCCAGCATATGAGCTCCATCCTTGGCAGCGCACTGGTCACCTCTCCGCTGGGAGAGGGCATGCCTACCGAGTTCCCATCTCCAGAGGTTTGTGTCCACTCTTAATTATAGGTAGTTTTATATTTTTATGACAGATGGTTGAAAAAGATGATAGTCATAAACTTTGTGTGTGTGCGCTTGTGTGTACACATACTTCCAGGAACTAAAGGGGAAGTTCCTGATCAAAGGGAAGAGGCTGAACAAACTTGAGGCCTGCTTTGCTCCTGAGACAGCAGCAGCTGACGACGAGGATGTGACTGAGGATGAAGAGTCAGATGATGATGATGATGATGATGATGATGATGAGAATGAACAGAAGGAGGAAGACAAAAGCAAGGTGGGGTTAAAAATCAAGGAAGATTTTTCATTTCATTAAACACATTATTAGCATTGGCATCATTTTCTTTTGTATTTAAATCTTATTTCCATTTAATGTGTAGAAGAAAAAGAAGCTGAAACTGGCCAAAGAGTTGTCAGACATGGTGATCTACTGTAAAAGTGTCCATTTCCACGGCTTCGAGGATGCAACAGAAAACTTGAGTTTCTACGAGATGTCGTCCTTCAAGGAGGGGAAGGCTATGAAACTGGCAGAGGAGTCAGGTGACAAAGACATCATGCATCATTTCCTCATGTGCTCAATGTCAATGTCTTCACCAGTCACAAACTGGGATATTTTGTAAATTACTTAATGCTGCCTGCAAAAATTCCTGTAAATTTATGTCTTGAAAACCTCAATGGATTACTTATTAAGTCATGAAATAGGGCTGACCAGGGCACCTAACTAGTTTAACATTAATGAATTCTTCCCTGGCTACACCAGAGTATTTACATAGTGAAATGTTTAGTGTCTGTATTTATGATTTTTAAGTTATTGACTCCTTAATCTACTTTAAAATTCCCTATCCAGGCAAGTTTTTTACACATTTAAAATCTTAAGAGCTGTTTTGATAAATACCCACTAAGAAGTTGTAGAAACAAATTAGTCTAAGGTGATTACAGTTCACAAAATGCACAAACTGATGTAACCTCCTGTGTGATGATAGTAACCTAAAATCTACTTCTCAGCTCAGTTCATAATTGTCTCTGTGTCTCAATGTGTCCTCTGCAGCTAATGCCTACATCCGTCATAATGTGGACAAACTGAGCCGTATCTATCCAGCAGGCTCCAGGGTCGACTCCTCCAACTACAACCCAGTGCCTCTGTGGAATGCTGGCTGCCAAATTGGTACACAGTACTGACACAGAGAGGAATTCAAGCTCTCACATGAACAGTCCAGTCTTATAACGCAGCAAACACCAATTAAAATATAACTAACAGGAGCCAGTCGCTTGTTATGGGTTCATCATGTCCCTCTATCATCTCATGTCTTCTCTTTCAGTTGCCCTAAACTTCCAGACAAGCTGCCCAGACATGGACATCAATCAGGGTAGATTCCTGATTAATGGAAAGAGTGGCTACATCCTGAAACCAGCCTATATGAGAGACGGCAGCACAGAGTTTGACCCAATGGTCGTGAACCGAGGAGACTGGCTGAAGCGCCAGACGCTCCATGTCATGGTTGAGTGTTTCACTTACAGACACAAGCTGATGCCTTTCTTGTAGTTTCTTGTTCATAATCTTGATCTTCAGATCGTGAAGAGTCTTTTATTATCTGATGTGATGTGTCCCCCATCTGTCATCAGGTTATTTCAGCCCAGCAGCTCCCCAAGGTGAACCAGAAGAAATCCTCCATCGTGGACCCACTGGTCAAAGTGGAGGTGTATGGAGTGTCAGCTGATAACGCTAGGAGAGAGACCGATCCTGTGGAAAACAATGGTGCAATTCTTATACTGTACTTTGTTTTTATTTTAAATTCAGATAACAAAAGGCAGATATTGTTCACATATCCTCATTTATTTTGAACTTTTGGAGGCATATTTTAATATTCTAGCAGTTTATTAACTGAGCTTGGCCATCCAATACTTATACATTAATTTACAGATACAATGCAGACTAACAGTTTTATTTTATCTTAAATTAATGGTAAAAATCAGTATTTGGCATGACCTCAGAGCCATGCAGAGTCATGGTAGAGCATGTTTCTCCCTGTAGAGGCTTTAGTAGACCAGAATGCAGCCACTGTACACTCAGTATTTTGTCATATTTAAGCTCTGTTTTTTGTTCACTTCTGCTCTGCCTACCCTGTGTTTCCGCCTTTACCCCATAAAACCCACAGCTGTATACATCTAATGTATTCATGCCTACTGAGAATTATCAAAGTGCATTCTGGGAAATGTGGGAAGCCTTTGAAGCACAAGTAAATGAGGCAGGTTAAAAGAACATCAAATCAATCCTTGAAGAAACTCAGCGTCAGAAATTAATGATGCGTTAAATGTGTGAGAGAAGTTAGTAATGGTATGATTTCTCCCTCTCTGTTTAAGGCTTTAACCCAACATGGAATGAAAACTTCCAGTTTGACGTTTACGTGCCAGAGCTAGCAGTGGTGCGCTTCCTCATAGAAGACCATGACTCCACATCCGATAATGAGTTTGTTGGACAGTACACACTTCCACTAAACAGCTTAAAAATGGGTGAGTACAGCAACTGTTTGCAGTGCTGATCAGGTCTTTTTTTTCTTACTGCATCTCAGCAATGGCTCTTAGTTTTCAAACTTCATCAATGAACAGAGGCAGGAACGATCCCTCTCTGATGGAACAGAGAGCTCAATTCACACTCTGCACAAAGAGCTCCAAATATTCACATTTTTCTGATCACTGACTACAACCACTTTGTGCTTCCTTGCAGGATACAGGCATGTGCCTCTGCTCAATAAGAACGGGGATGTTATCCCCTCAGCTGGACTCTTTGTACACATCATGGTCATTGATGCCGAGTAGGACGCCATCCACTGGCTTGTGCCTCTGCAGCACAGTAGGACCCTCATGACACAGCCATGTTTTAGCTGCTTAAAATTGGATTTTTTAATCTTTTTTTTTTTTGTTTGTCTTTTTTAACTTAATACTTTTAATTCACGATTAACTTACTGAGTTAATTACAGTTTTTGAGCAGCTGCTGTAAAACTTTCTTCTCAACAGACAGTAGTGTGAACTTAAAATCTCCATGTGCAAGTGGAAATTGGTTGAACTGGGAAGTGGAAAATACTGTACATACACACTGCGTTTGCTAGACTTTATAATGCTCCATATGAATCACATTACTGGGATTGTTTTTTTGCAAACTGATTTAATTTGTTTTTGTCAGTTGCACTAGTGTTTTACCATGTTTAGTTTGCAATGGCATTGGATTTTTTTTTAGGAATTTAGTTTTTGTTCCTCAATTCTTCTCAGTTAATGTACTGTTTATTTAAACCTTTTCATTCAAATGATCATTTTATGAAATCTGGAGAAGCGCAAGCCAACCTGGAAACATTGCAATTTGTCTTCATCAGTAATTGTAGTCATTAAGTATGATTATTTTTCATGTGACCATTACGACTACTTCTTTATCTTTTTTGTAAATCATGATGAAGATAAAAGTTTAGAATATGAACGCCTGTCTCACCTGTTATTTAAGCTAAACTGATTTTCTTATCTCAAAGTGCCACAATCATAATCTCTACCTCTGTAGTCAGATGACACCTTTAAGATGAACATAATAAGTAATCCTCAGGCTTCTCAACTAGAAGTGCCATCCATTGGAACAATACAACCATATAACACTTTATGACCTATCCGGTCACCAATTAGATGACAATGGCAGCTTACAGTGCACATGCTAGGAAAACTGAGTACCTTTTGAACAACATTTTATGCAAACAGTGAAAGAAGAAAACCTGTTTGGGGCTTAGCCGCATTAGCCACAAAGTGACATAATTACCTAGTGAACTTTGGAAGGACACACCCTAAGTACACACAGTTATTCTAACAATCAAAAGGGAGTCAAGGGAAGCAATGCACTTAAATGCACTGCTCATGAGTTAGTTTACTGTTTATAGGCAGTGACTGCCTTCAGTTAATTTAAGGTTATTTTAATGTGTTATGTACTTACAAAGCTATATTCAATATTTTATACAAGCAACAGAGCACAACTTTTTGTTTGATGTTTGCTCTTAGTGACTCTTCCACAGGCTGTTCAGCTCATAGATTTGGTTTTGTGAAATTTTGATTTTAGTTTACTATCACTCTTCTTTTTTGGTGACAGCAGGTTTGGTTTTTTTTCAGAGAAGTCTCTAAGAAAGACAATTCTGTACCTGCTCAGCAACAAAACGCAGACACAGTGACTTGTGATCAAATGTAGTAGAGCATATTGCAGCAGAACAACAAAACATTAATTTTTAAGTTAGGATGGAGTGAAATTTAAATTTGACTTACATTCCCGGGGAGGTGAGACACACAACTTTAAAATGATGCTAATGTTTCTCCATACATGCTGAACGTGTAAATAGGCAACTGTATATCAACAACATCTACATATCAAACTATGTGAGTTTTGTGTTTACAGCCTTTTCTTGCTGCCTTTAAGTGGCTAAAAAAATGTATTGATGATGTTTATCTTTTATAGTAACCATTTTGTAAAAGGCCAGAAAAAGCTTGTTTTAAGACAGTGCTTCTCAAATAGTGGGCCGCGCCCCCTTGGGTGGGCGCAGTGAAATGCCAGGGGGGGGCGTGTGACCCCGGGGAACATGCACGGCGAAACCACCGTTGGCTTTTTCATTGCCATGCCAGAATAGTGTAATTGCATATCCGCTACAGTAGGTGCCAGTGGCGCTTTCATGCCGCTGTGTCTTGGGTGATCACTGTTTTCAAAAGTCATGAGGAGTTCAAATTTATTCATTCTTGCTTTTAAAGATGAAAAGAAGAAAAGTTGTGCCATTCAAAAGTGCTCATTGTAGCCATTAATCCTGACTTCATCATTTTGATAAAAAAAAATCAGCAATCAATTTTATTCATTTTTTATTAAGTTTATTTTTCAGTATCAAATGGCTCAATTAGTTGGTTGAAAAATGTTTATAGTTTACATGAGAATTTAATTTTGTTGAATTTTAGGCAAATTGATGCACTTTAAATATTTTCTGGATCAGACTAAAAAACAAGGTTAATAAAGTTATTCTTTGTTGTAAGTGGATCTTTATTTCTTTTTTTTTTTTGGTTTTCCTTAATGTTAATAATCATACAATGTTATGCAGAGGTGTACTTGTAACAATTTTATAGACAAATGATACTATTTATAGTCGTGGCAGAGGGTGGGGAGCGCAAAATGTTTTCTTCTTCCTAGGGGGAGCTTAACAGAAAACAATTGAGAAGCACTGTTTAAAGATAACATGATGACTACAATTCTGCCAGCTCACTTTAGCTAAATAAAGCATGGTTGGTTGCTACAAATCTGCTGACAGAAGACAAGCAACAGTCCTCCATAAAAATGTGCTTTATTTTGACATGTCTGGAAGAAAATTGACAATCAATGGATAACTTTAAAGTATGACAGCACAACAGTTAACATTCTCTCTAATGACTTTTGAAGTAAAGACCGTAACAGGTACAGAGAGACAGTGGAAACCTCAATCACACCGAGCTGAAGTGAAGATCTTTGGCCTTTAATTAATGTACCATATCAGTAAGTTAAATAAAAAGAAAATAGACATGACAAAATTGTTTCAATGAAGCCTTTTATTATGGAAAGAAAGAAAAACTGGTGCTACAGATGACAAAACACTGCCGACACGCAAAGTAAGCAAACAAAAATCGACAAGTGTTTAAAAAAAAAAAAGTGACTTGAACTCAAGTGTTGTAGAACTTTGGTGTTAAATCAATAAAAAATGATGACTCTGTGATTATGAGTGAGGTGATACACAAAGAAACACTGTAAGGAAGCACAAACAAAATGCCTGTGCATGCATGCACACACAGACAGGCACATTCACGCGTGCACACACACACACACACACACACACACACAAGAACACATACACACCCCACATCCACACACGTACGTCCCCTGATAGGAAAGACGAGACCTGACTGAGAACTCTTACCAAAGGTAAGAGTGAGGGACATTATAGAACTGAAAGAAAGATGGAAAAAAGCTGGATACAATGGGTAATATGCAACTTTTTAAACCAAATACTGACAAAAGGTAGGTAGAAAAATATCACAATGATACAAAGAACATTTTTAGAGAAAGGTAATCATTGAGAGGTTGAGAAGAGTTGACCAAACGCTTCTTATAAAAAGGACATTGCACTGAAACCACCAACACAAATGCGTATGCAAAAAAAAAAAAAAAAATTCAATATGCCTGAAGGAGCAGCAGCCTTTTAACTTGGAAAAAAAAGTTGGAAATTATGAAGTCGTGTACGTCTTTTAACATGAAATCATAACCCAAAAACCAAGCAATGAAGCAAATGAGGTTTGTTGGAGCATACAATCCCTAAATGGGACCGGAGAGTTTCTTTATGCTTCATTGCTTCATTTTATTGTTTGCAATGTTTACTCACCTGACCACATATGATCTACACATATGGTCAACAGTTTTTTTGCACTCCATAAGAAAATACTAAAGAGACAATGCCAAAAATGTGTCGATGTAACCTTGGAATTAATGACGAAGCATTGCTTGGTGCCTCCGTGGGCAGTAAGGCATCAATGCCAGGGTGAGGTTCTTCACAGTCCTTTTGCAGTGCCCCAGTAGTGTTCCATTTAGAGCTGGCCCCTAACATTTTGAGGTTGTCTGGATGAGGAGTGAACCCCCAAAAGGAGTCCTTTCATACTTTTTACCACCACAAAAGCTAATTAGTATGGCAATATAGTTCACTACACCAGGTGATTTGGCTGCTGTTGCTGAATTAGACCGAGCAACGTTTAATTTTTCTCAGTATTTTAATTCTGAGGGGAAAACCTTTTTTTTTGTAACTAATAAAATACATTTTATTTTTTAAAAACCAAAGGACTGTAACATGTCTGTTGTCCAGTTTTTGGGCCAAATATTGTGAATAAACTGAATATTAGAAAGTTCAGTTAATGACACTGAAGGTCACTGTGGTAACAGGACCAGCCTTTGTCAACCAAATCTGTAATGGCTAGCCTGTCAAGTGCTCGAGACACCAAAACCAAACACATGGGATGGAAACTCCCCCAAAAATGTTATTGCCATGGTAGCCAATGTTGCAGCATTCGGTTTGTGTGGCTCCTCTCAAAAAAGTAGGCACTGAGGTGAAGAGCAGTTTAAAATTGTCTGGGAAGGTAAACACCACACATCGCCCCCGCTGGGTTTACACCAGGATTCACCAAGAGTGGGCAATCATCTCATGTAAATCAGGAGAGAATGGTGTGATTTTAACACTGTCCAGACTCAATCTGACGCCTGACTATATTTTCCCTAAAGACACGAACCCTCGTGAAAAGGTAAGAACATGGCACTCAACCAATTCACTGTAAGATCCCAGACCATTTGAAACAACAAAAGGGATACCTTTGCAACTGTGTACAGTTCTGGAAAGAGATCTTTCCCAAAGGGCGAAGATGCACCACTTGTGTGTGCCAAAAAAAAGGAAAGTGGGCTAAAGCTAGCCATATGATAAGCAAAGCAAACAAGAACCACATAACATTTAAAACAAATGTATTTGACAAACATTTGCCAAAAGAATAAAACCTATAATGCTATACTTACTACAAATAGTTTAAAAGTTATAACTAAACCCCTGTTTAAGATATGAAGCATGTTAAAAAATAATTTCCTTATTTGGCAAATAAAATTAGATAAAGGGGGGGGGGGGGGGGGGGGGGTAATGAAAAACAGAAAAAAAAAATAAATGGCACAGATGATCCGAACTTTCAGATCAAACTATCTAATGCGAAGAATTACTGAACTTGCAGATGGGGCAATAAAGTTCACAATTGCAAATGTACTCCTTTGATCTACTTCTACATATAATGAAAACAGAAAGAATAAAAGTCACACCTATATAATGGCACAAGCATACTGGGAAAAAAAAATAAAGAATACAATGGAGACATTTACCTAGCGTCTGATGATCAAAATAACTAAAGTAAAACTTTTATATCGAGATACTTCTGTGTCCACTTTAAAGCATATTATGTGTGAGAAGACTGAAGTACTCTGAAAATACTTGAAAATACGCCATGTACAAAATATCTCCCCTTATAAACAACATTCGCACAAGGCACTTCATTCAGTAAGAAAAGAGAATCACAGTCCTTTCTACTACCAGAAACTGCCTGCATAGCAACAATACGAGGACTAAATCTTTTCAGACTTTTGTGGTACCACAAAAGAAATTTCAGAAAAAAAGTTGGTTGGGTTTTTTTGTTTCTTTTTTTTTTTGGTTTTAAAACAAGCACTTCACCAAATAGTAAAACTTTGTTGGTTTGAAAATAAAGACCAGAGTTCATTCCTCTTAGCATTTTATCTCCAATACTATCAACATAGGACACTCTGTACACTTCTGGTGTGGTTTTTGTCAAACACAGTGCTCCTGGAATATTTAGTGTTTTTTTTTGTTGTTGTTTTTTTTCTGATGGCACTCAGAAGGCAGCCAGTCACCAGGAGATGAGAGCAGAGACAGAGTTACACGAAGGTTTCTACAGTGAGACTCCAAGGCGTCCCCTTGGGGGAGAGACAATAGGGGTGTGTGTGGGAGGATCTGCCTGAGTCTGAGAGATGTGGTTGTTGAAAGGGGCAGAGATTGACAGAAGGGTGGAGAGTGCAGGCCGTGGTGTGATGTGTCCTGCTACCTGCCTCTCAAATTCTGCAGGACTCCATAAACCTCGTCTTCTTTGCTGAGTCCCTCAAAGAAAGGCAGCAAGTCCAGGAGCTCTGTGTCATTCATATCGTCAAACCAGGATTGGACTGGGACCTTGGAAGACAGGAAAACCATCTACAGTTAGCTTCAGTTTAACCCCATTTAGAACATCATCCCCAAAATTACTGTCATACAAAAATATAGAAACAGAACCAAAAACACAATTCTAAAATAAGAAATCATGTTAATAAAAGTACAATGTAGACATGTTATTAAATAAGGGCAGCAAACAATGAGACACTAGGTGTCCTTGGTGGCAAGGCAATTATATTACAGAAGCTGCTTTAGTGACAATCATGACAATCATGTTAAGAAACTTACAGCATTTTCTGGGTGAAAAATGTAAGAGGCAGGTGAATTGTCAACAATGATAACTTTGCTGAGCTCTCTTCCCAGCCGGCTGAGGTCTTTGACATAGTTCCCTCTGTGAAAAACGCAAGATTCTCTAAAGAGCCGTGCTCGAAACACACCCCACTGGTCCAGCAGGTCTGCCACAGGGTCTGCATACTGTCAAAGCCATACAAATACAGAAACGTGTCAAAAACAAATGCTACAAAGACAAATATCGGCATCATACTGAATTTCATTGCTGCACAGCTATGAAAAATGTAAACAATATATCTAATTGCATGTTGTGAAGACATGTTGTGATGCAAATCTTTGAGGTTGCATATTTCAACTAAAGCACAGATGGAACAACTTACAAATGCTACACTATTATTCCAAAAGGAAGCAAAGCAGGTCATCCTTTCCAGTTGTGTTTGCTTGACAGGGAAGATGCCTCAGGATGTACAACTAGCACCACTAACACCTAACATTCAACCATCAGTATGAGGAATATCTGATACTACAGAAGCATCCTGCAATTAGTACATTTTATTTCTCTGTCATTCATTTAACTTACCCATGCATTATTGGCTTAGATGCAAAAGGTAAAGATGGACAGTGAAGCAGAGGAAAAGTGAAAATTCAGACAGCAAGAGTAGATGAAAAAAATAAAGAGCAGAACAAGGAAATAGAAAATGCTTTGTGGATGTCAGTGGCTTGTGACCAACACACCTCGTCACAGAAAATATGATCTGGCCTAAACACACCTTGGCAAGACTGGCTGTAAAGAGCACACATTCAAAGAGCTCTCCCATCTTTTGAAGGAACTCGTCCACATGGGGTCGTTTCAGCACATACACCTGAATCAAAGACCAGATTTTAGGCCAGATTAGAGAAACACAAATATACAGGATGTCACACAAGTGTCAAATAAACATTCCAATCAAAGTATAAAGAAGAGAGAGGGCAACAATTTACTACAATCCTCACAGTTTGATTAAGAAGAACAATAAGAAATGATATTGTTATAAAAGTCATAAATTATTTTAAAATTATAAATTATATCGTACAAGAACAGGTTTTGGAATTGCTATAGAAAAATCCATGCATTATTGGATCAAAAAAATTTGATTTAAATCTTCCACTTGTGATCATCCTTCCTAGAAGACATGAAGAGCACTCACGGTTCAGATAACCTCCTCTCTTGCCCAGCAGCTGCCATCCAGTGCAAGTAATCATGAATAGGCCAACCAGGATACACAGCCTATCCTGGATTACTTGAACTGGGTAACAGCCATTCTGTCCAGGATCTTCACATAAATGAAACTTTTGCCCCTAATAAAAGAAGTCATAAGAGTGTGTGTCTATGTGTGTGTATACAATACCTGATGAACGGTGCCATCGATTTCCACTGGAACAATAAAGTCAGCATTGCTGATGGGCTGTGAGAAGAAACACAAACAATCACATTATCACTGTCATTCAAACAGTTGGTGTAGTACCTCAACTGTTCAGCAGAGGTCCTACTAGGAACACTAAAACTGCAATTTTGACTGTCAAATCTCTGCTAGGGGGAGGACAATAATTCAGTCTCTTTTAGCTAAATCAAATCCATACTTGTCCTCTTTTCTTTGCAACTTCTGTAAGTCATATAACTTAACAAACAAGGTGGTCATCGTTTAACTTTCTAAATGTGACAGCACTTGTTGAAGCTTAAGAAGAAATTGAACTAACTGTAGCTGGTTACCAACATTAGCTGCCCTACATGCTCTTATTGTACATACTGCTTTTATTCTAGTAAGTGCATAATCAGAACTGTTATATTGCCCCTGTTTTTACTACAGCACATCAACCACCACCTGCTCCTATTCTGGCTTTGTTTACACAGGGATCAAAGAGATTTGACACACCTCTGACCTTCCTGTAGTTATTGATTGAGTTTTGGATATACTACACTACACTACACTACACACACACACACACACACACACACACACACACATATATATAGATAGATATAGATATGGATATAGATATAGATATAGATATAGATATATAGATATAGATATATAGATATATAGATAGAGATAGAGATAGACAGATATATGTATATATATATACACACACACACACACACACACACATAGATATATAGATAGATATACTATACTACACTACTTTAATTGCAAGCCTCATAAAGAATGCTTTACTATGTTGTAGGTAGGTGATCAAGAAAAAAGAACTCAAATTTTCAGTGTAGTGAAAATATATATATATATATATATATATTTTAACATTTACAAATTACATTTTTAGCAGGGCTTTAGATTGACAAGCCAATTGGTGCCAGCTCACGTTCACACACTGACCGCTGACAATTGGAAAACTGAAAATTGTGGAACCATGCAAAGCATCAGTAATTGATTTCAAATTGAGTTTTTGCCTCCTCTTACCTTGAAGGAGCTGTGGACAAGTGTTTCATCCAAGTCAATCACCACACACTTTTTACCATAGTCAGATATTATCATCTCTGGTAGGAGGTATTTGGCTGGTGGCTGTGGGGGGAAGATGAGGCAGATAATGTCAGATGTAGCAAGAAAGAGAAAGACAGTCAGAGGGACAGCGATAATAGAAATCTCATTTGCATAAAAAAATAACTGCATAAGGCTGAGCAGCAAAGCCAACACCATGTTAGGAAGAGCATCTCCATGGGTGACCATGAAGCTGATATAAAGCCATGACTGAAATTATTTTAGGACTAACCATATAGGATTCTTAACCAGTGAATATTTCCCTTTCAACAACCACCTATTCAGAAAGCAATGCAGTTTTAAATCCCCTTAGATTTTTGTCAAATCTGTTAATGTTAAATTAAACTTTTCAAACATTCTCGCAGACAAGGACCATGCAAAGATCAGCAGCTGCTGTGGAGCAGTGTTAGTTACATTGAACTCAGTCAGACTAGAACACTACAATAATGTCAGTAAACCTCAAATTCATGTGTGAACGTATCAGAACGAAGTCTCGTGGGATCCATGCCTTAATGCAGAGGCAGTGAGTGCTGTATTAAAAAATCTATTCATCTTTGATTTTGAGTCTACCTGCACGCAGTCACTGATAAGTGAAAGGCTGGCAAGTTTGTCATCATGAGATAACCACATCACACATATTTCCTTCCTTGTGAAACTGGAAAGATTAGTTTCACCACTTAGTTAAAGAAGCAAACCTGTAAACTAGGAGCTTCTGTTGAGCTTCTAATATTATTCAATTGCATGGATAAGTAGCACAATAAATAGATTTACTTCTTGAATGGAAGCACCTGAGGTGATTAATAGACACCTTTTACACTTGTTAGGCAGTTAGTGTCACAATATTTTTGAAAAAATACAAACCACCATGTGCTACTCATGCAGATCAGGCACTGAGGCACCATTTAATCCATAGGTGCATGTACATCTTCCTTACAGCCATTGCTATGATCAGCTGAAAATGAACTGCAGTACAGTAGCAGAGCAAAAGCTCTCTGAGGAGCACTGGAGCCCACACAGAAAGGATGTGCCAGCACCAGCCCACTCAGCCTGCATGCAAAGGAAAAGGAAAAACAAGGCAATACATACACTAGGGACAGGGATGACCTCGACCTGGTCACACTACAATACAAGAAAGATAGACAGACACATATAAAAACAGGGTGTGGGGTAGAAAGGAGAACAAAAAATACAAAAACTAAAAAGGGTCCATAAAGATAGAGAAACAAAGTTAAACAGCTTATATTTTGTGGAGCAGCAGCCAACCTTAGGAGGTGAACCGTTTTCCTCGACAGGTGGAGGCAGGGTGCTGGTGTTGGTGTTGGTGGCTGGGGGTTCCACATTGTAGTTGCGAAAGCAGCAGAAGAATGTGCTGAAGATGCTCCGGCTCCTCTGCTTCTTTAGGCTGCTGTTTGACTGGGATGCTATCAAAACAAAAGGAAGGGGTGGGAGAGCGGAGGGTGAAAAAGTGGATATGCAAATCTATGTTCTGTCATAAAAATGGAGCAGGCTAAAGCTGGGAGGCATGTACATTTGGTTATTTGCATGCTGAGCTTTGGATAATTGGGAACAAACTGTTAAATGTTCATTGCAGTTCTCCAAGTGGTGAGCTACACTGGATCACAACAATAGGTGAGACCTTGACAGTGTGATTAAATGGTATTAGTGTTGGTTTTGTTGACTTGGCCTGGCAGAACCAGAGATCAGAAAATAACTTGGCTGGCTGGATGACTTCATCAGTCACACATAGCAACAATTGAGGGCTTGCTTGCCCTACTCTGTGGGCAAATTGCCTCTCTTTCCAGAACGACGTTGCAGGGTCTAAATCAGACACTGAGCTTTTATTAACAGTGACAAGTTGGGAGCTACACCCTCATCCCGCCTCCTTTTTGCCCTGTTGTGGATCTTGTCACCTGACTGGCCTCGTAATATCCATTTTGAAAGTGTGCTTACGATCCCCCCACCCCCACCAAAGCTAGCAGGTGAGTGACTGAAGCAGCCTGGACATGCACAAGAGACAAGGGGAGGAGGAAAAGGTGGGAGGCCCTGAGACCCTACGGAGCCTATACAAGGCTGCATTCCTCTCCACCCATTAGTACTCCCTGCTCACCCCTTGGCTCCCACCACTAGAGGGCTTTTGCAATTGAAGCCAAGCGAAAAGCAAATAGCATTATGTCATGTTTTTTGGTATCTCGACATTGTGTCCCTTTGACCTCAAATAAAACCAAACATTCACGCTCACATTGAGCATGAAGAAAATACATCAAGTGATCATGAAAACAAGCGAGTGCGCAATGTATTAGTCAAGATACAAAATTACAAATACCAGAACCATTTTTAGACTCATCCTGCTTTGTTGAGTGTTTTTCCGATCAAAAAGTCCTAAGTACTGAAGACCACAAAAGCAGCCAAGGCCTCATATCATGTTCTGAAAGTACATAATGTTGACTTACCACACTATTGTTTCAAGAGGATGATTACTTCAGTTCTATTTTCTACAGCTAAAAATACTCACGAGTGCAGCAAAGGTACCAGACGTGACAGAGTAACTGCATGTCCCGGCTACATGAAACACTTATTGCCTTCCCCGAATCCCTCTGTCATTGGCCTCTATCACTGGCTTCTAGTCACATTAATTACTGCCTTCCAAGCTAAGGCCTGTCATGTTAAGCATTTAGATTATATCCTATTGGTGACACAAGCTTCTTAATTCCAGAACAAGTTAAGTACAATTTTCATCTATCAACAAAGAGACATCATGAAAACACTTTGTGACTAATTTAAAACAAGAAATTCCCTAGGTAAAAAAGAAATAAAGCAGTCGTATGAATGACCTGATATGTGTCTATTGTTGATTCCCTTGTTTTGTTTTGATCATCTTATATTTACAAAATTATCATGCCTCAACTGTGTGCAGAAAATGCACACAAAATGTTAAGATTTTTTTTTACACGTTTATGTGTTGAAACTTTTCTTTGTGAATCTATTTAAAAAAACTATAGCACTATAAGTGCCAAAATGTTCAAAGAGTTAAGAAATTAAAGAAAGGTTTAAATTAATAGTTTAAATTAATATTTCTTTTGGTAAATTTAGTGAAGCCAGGTAGATGTAGAGACAGCTCTTAACTGTCACTTTTAAAAAGTATGCAGGGCCCATGTTTACCTAATATTTTCCATCACTGACTGAATTGACAAATTAGACCACACCAGGTGATCTACTGTAATTTTAAGTAATTAACAAGCAACATTGTCAGCCCACACTGTTTATCATGAAGTTTGCTCTGAGTGATGAAGAAAAGGCTTTGTGTGAAGTGAGTGCACCATACTCACTCAAAAAAAAATTTAATTAAAGGCCTTATGCGCTCTGATAAATTTTACATGCAGTTACAACATCAGTTATTAGTTAGTGTTAATGACAATTCAACTCCTAAACTGTGTTGGATAAAGGATATAAAAGTAGAGACAGATGAACCCACTCTAGAGTGCAATGTTTTCTTTTAAATGATTGCGGTACAGTTGATCTGAATCATGCTGATGTGAAGAGCACTTTATGCTTGAGAAACTTTTCTGCATGTCAAGATTTACCTATTCACACACATCCATACACTAATAGCAAAGGATTCGCCAACTCGCTCATCAGAAACAGATATACAAACATTTCCACACTGACAGAAGAGCCCTCTTAATCTATTTGGGGATTAGTATCTTGCCCAAGGAAACTTCAACATGTAGAATGGGAGCAGTGATGGAACCATGGACCGTCTGATAAGGCAACCCACCATACCTCCTGAACCACAGGCGACCCTTGTAGTACACTTGCTCCAAATCTAAAAATATCCTAATCAGGACCACACGCCTTTCTTTATTAAACTTGACCTCTGTCTTGTCATCTCAGCTCTGTATAACTGTAAAACTGGGACAGTAGGGCAGCTGTCAGCTTCTTGGGATTCATCACAACTGGCCAATTGTTGCTCTAAGACCTCATAAAACAGCCAGGACTACAGAGTCATGCACAGAGCAGAACTGTGCCCCAAAATCACATCACTAACCTGGAGTGGAAAAAGGTAGTGACTCTAGCGAGGGAGTAAACTCTGTTCAATTAATAAAATTGCATGTTAATGTTCAGTTCATTTATCAACTGCTATAACATACAAGTAGGGGTCCACATACATACTCATAGAGCAGGAATTACATCAATAGTATAGGATATTGGTACAGTATATTCGGCATGGGCTGTCTACATAAAAACACACTGTGAATCATTAACCAGTAAGTGTGACACTAACTTCCAGCCAGAGTCTGACCAGGAATAACACCCCCTCTATAGCCAAAGAGTGTATGTAATGTTATAGACCAACGGATTGGTTTATGATTACTGACTAATCATATGGCTTTGGTTAAGGGAAAAGGCTTAATTACACACAATCTATGAACTACTACTTTGCAGTGCAATGTCTACACCATTAAGACCAGTGTCTGCATCATATGCGTTTTAGGAAGTTATGATGCAACTTAGATGTAGATAAGCTCAGACATCATCTGCATCTTAGCATTTTTTACCCTTAAGTATCAGTAATAAGTGTTCAAAAAATATCTGAAGCATGCATTCCTTTAAAATTTTTAATTACTGAAAACCCCTCACCATCCAGAGCAAAACTACAAAATGATGCCTTGACTATCACCATTATCATCATCTTTTAAAATCCTCTTTTTTTAAATATTTTTTGCAAACTGGAGGCTAGGGACTATGAAAAAAAAGAAAAAAAGATCATTGTCATCTTTGTAAGTAGTTATACTTAGCCTCGAGGCCACTGGGGCTGCTCCGGCCAACAGGGCAGCAATTCTATATTTAGGCTGCAGCTTGGCAGCCAAACCAGTGTGGCAGGCACATGTTGCAAGACAGCCAGCAGAGGAACACAGAGAGCAAAGGTGGTCAATTTTTGTCCCGACAGTTTGGAGCCTGTTCAAGCAACGGAAGACTACCTGTCAAATTCCTCATGGACAGCTGCTGAAATAGGCTACACGTTGAGTAATTTCAAATAGAAAAGGAAACGTCAAATCATTGGCCAAGTTTATGATATACTCAGGCAATAAAAGTAAGAATGCTGCGCCACTGTCGACAACAACTTAGTCTTTGATATAAATTTTTTTTGAGTAATGTACTTGTATTAAAAACTTTCAAAAATCGATATCACCCAGAGATATACATAACTTTACAAATCCCATGATCCCATATTTCACATCATCATTGAACTACATCTTTTGTTTTTGTTGTTTTGATAGAAATACATCTAGCCGCAGAAATTGCATATAGTGCATTTAAATTATGTTATTTTTAAAATGTCCAGTACAAATGTAAGAAAGGACATAAGCCTGCTCTGTCTGCAATGATGATAATATTTTACTCCTTCCAAAAAGAGGAGCATGATGTGACTCAAGAAGAAAATGGAAGAGGCAGAAAACAAACAGCAACATCACTTCTTTACTTTGTCCTCTAACTCAACTGTCTCCTGCAGAACAGACTATTTGTACTCAGGCTAACATTAGATGGGAATTTTATTGCAGCAGCCTAAGGAGGAACAGTGAATTCCCACTGTAAGACTGCGTGAAGTGCTATCTAATTTCCAGTAACTCAGACAGTCTGTAAATAATAATAACTACACATCACAATCACAAAATGATGCCTACCATTTTCTTACAGTCTTTGCCAAAAAGCATTTCATATTGCAGCAACAAAAAGGAGAGCAAAAGGATATCCGCCTTAATGACACCAGAGCCTGAACTGTCAAACATTTTCACTTGAAATATTACTTAAACCATTTAACAAACCACTTATATGGCTAATTGTTTCAACACTACCATTGCCTATAGTAGGTGACCCTACATGACTTCATCAGCACTTTATCTGAGGATGATAACACAACCCACAAGAACCAAATTATGAATTATAAAACGCAAATAAAGTCTTGCAATACATTCTGATATCTTGCAAGAAAAAACAACTGCATCTCAACAATACATTAACTTCAACATGACATCAAACTAACTGATAAGTGTACACCACTGCTGAGGAAAATGCACATTTTTACTGCCATGCATTCATATTGTGTGGGTCAAATCCCAACCTGCAGTCATAATCTCCAACAACTCCCACATACCTGTGAAGATAATCTCACATTATGCACACATGTGTTTGAGTCACGTAGAAACCATAGCAGTTACTGAGGGACACCTTTGTACTCTCAGAGGAGAAGCCATTGTTGTGCTTGAAAGACTTAAGTTCTCACATTACTAATGGTCTGACAAGTGAGTTTAAAGATGTAATAGTGATACATGTCCCGTGTCCCCCAGGCTTGGGTAACCCGGAAAGTGTTTGAGTGGTCCCAAGACTGGAATGAATGGCCATTAGCAGCTACATCTTGAAAGAGAGACTTTGCATCAACTATAGATCAAGTTAAAGGAGTGAATAAGTAAAAGAGTAATTATGTATGAAGTGAATTGTGAAAAAGACAACACAGGAATTCATTCTGATCATACGATACCCTTGAACATAGGTGATTATTAGCTGAAAATCATAATAATGACTGGAAATGGCAATCAGTTATTAGTGTTTATAAAATTAGAATACTCTCCCATAACTAGTGATGCATTTTTCTTGATGATACACAACACAAAAGGCACAAACAGAGAAACAATTCCGTGCTTCCTGTAAGGTGACCACAGTCAGAGTGGGTTAGCCACATCAAACAATTTCTTAGGCAAATGCTGTGCCGATTCACTAAACATTTCATATACAAATGCCAGCTGATACTACTCCTCTGCCACATGCTTACTTCGTCAGATGAAAACTTTATGCTTCCCCTCAGACCAAACCAACGTCAACTTTCTTAGAGTAGTGGTTCATATAGTGACTAACCTTGGTCAAGCTCTTTAGTCAAAACACGAAAAAGTTTAAAAAGGCAGAGGAAATGGCTTGGCAGAATGCTTAACTTGGTGTGGATCATCACTATTTTACAAAAAAAAAAGGTTAGCGTGAAAGGTATAAGACTACGCTTGACACGAGAGCGCACTTCATTACTTGACGCACAGCAGACACGTTAACCATAGCTTCATACATGCAAGACATTGTTGTTTACAGAGAGTTCAACTAACTTATCGCTGTTAACGTTTCTATGTTTTTATGAGATTATAACATCAGGCAACTAGTGTCTCCAACTACTGGAGACTAGAAAGCGCGAGTTATGAAAGCTAACGTCAGTTGAGAAAAGTAGCTACTTAGCCAGCTAGCACGAGTTTACTACTGTTGACTTTTCCTTACCTTTTTCCTGGTTAAAGGATATAATTTCCTCCTCCTTCGGATTGGAAACTTGAGTTATTATGGACATGTGGTCCATTTAGGCGGGTGGTTATTCCTGTTTTGTGTCCCACAATGTTATTCCCTCTAGCGCGCTTGCTTGGTTTGCTAGCTAACGTTACTGTTAGCTAGCTGTTTAAGATGAAAATGACCAGCCAGCCCACAAAGCCAGGCAACCGTCCGAGGCGAAGTGTTGTGGCAGCGGTGGTAACGTTAGCCAGCCAGCTAGCACGGTGGTGAATGTAAGCCAGTGAATGGCTGTCATTTATGGCTCTCCGCAAAATATCATCGTTGCAAACAGATATTTTTGTGAGCAACACTGACAGCGTTTGGCTAAAAAATCAAAACCAGCCTACGTTGAATTGCTAACTAACGTTAGCTAAAGTTAGCAAGTAGGTAGGTAGTAGCTAAGCGAGTTAGCTGTTAAGCTCCGATCATCCAAAATGTGAGGCCGTGTCTGGAACAACGCTGAAAACACTTGGAAGCCCGTCGGATGGTTTTTCTTGTCATAAAACATGTATCAAACGCAAGTTGTTTAACGTTAAAGTTAGCTAGCACTTTTAGACAATCATTTCATATCTGCTGGCCCTACATTCCCTGTGCAACATGGAGGCTTTATGTATTTTGAGTTGCATCTGAAGCGGGGGCACTCGGAGTGGGAGGGGGCGGTTTGTTTCTGTGATGGATTCTCTTAGGCAGGCAGCGCAAACTCACCCGCACTACATTGCTCAATCCATGCAGCTGGCTGGACGCGGGTCTATTGCTTTCTCTCCTCTGTAATTGTTGGTCTCAAATAAAATAAATTATAATCCTTTATTATTATAATACCAAGAAAATAAATTAAAAATAAAACAGAATTGTAATTGAATGTAGCAAACCTAGATATGGCTTAACATTCTCCCAAACAAACAACAGCCAGTTTAACAATCCAAGCAAATAGTTGACGGTAATCCAAAACCCTTTGGTGTGTGTTCTGGCCCCATGTGCGACTTAATTTAATAGGCTGAGAGCGCTACCTAGTGTCAAACATAGGACAGTGCTTTTGGGGATACCCTGCATTCATAAAGTACAATACTGTACGGTGCCTGCGTTTGTATTCGGCCACATCAGCCGCAGTGTCGGATTTGGAGGAGCCTACAATATTTCTACACAAATTTACATGGTTTATTTTGTGTGTGTGTTTGAAAATAGAAAATGAGACCATTTTGCAGATATGCCACTGTATAGGCCGGTTAGATGCTATTTTCTCAGGGCTGCTTTGAATTTCGGACTCTTGAACATGTCCATTTATAATCGGAAACATATGGCTAAAAACTCAGAAAAAACAAAATTCTTCAGAGGTTTTTGTGATCTAATAATGTGGCAGCATATTTTGATACCGCACAGTAAAGAGGGTATACAAAAAAGAAAACATATAGATTTCCGTCCCTGCTAGTTGATCAACATGAAAAATATTTAGCAAGTGAAGTCATATTTAACTTAGTAGGCTGCATTCTGTGATTTTTTTGTCCTAAATCTAATCCATTATATTTTCTCACTTGAGAATCATCAGAGGTATGGATATTATCATCACATAATGTCTGATGTACTGCAAATGCAACTGTTTTCCTCCATATTTTTACGAGTGTTTTTACGCTCCAGTAAGGTCTGATGGGCTCGGTGTGGACCACCCCTCACTGCGGTGCAGTAGTGAAAGATAAATATATCCCCCTCCACCTCCTCCTCCTTTCGTTGAGTCCGCAACATCCTGACTGGCCGAGGCTGGTGATCGCAAGCAGCGGCAGCGGCAAGCCCCCACAAGACGGATGAGTTAGAAAACCTGCAGTAATCACCGCCACCCCCTTTTATTTTATTTATTTTATATAGTGAAGAAGCCGTAAACACTGCTGTCCTCATCAGGAGTGTGAAGCTGATACAAGGTTAGTAAAAACAAATGTTTTTTTTTATTATTTATACATAGGGTCAAATGTGGGATTAGTCAGAGAAATCTATGCTAGACGCATGTGTTTTAACGACTCTCCACGCCTGGAGGAGTGAAACAGAAAACCTCAATTTGTATGCAGGACGCTTTCCTGTGGCCTTGCTTAGCCATGGTTACACTTTGGCACGGACAGCGCCTTATTAGTGCAACTCCTTTAACTTCAACTCAAAGTGTGTGAAGTGAACCTTGCACACACACACCGAAACACACACATATTCACCATGTAAAAGTGCCTTGGTCTTCACTGCAAAGTAGCTGACTATCTGTTTTATTGGCCTACTCCGATGGATGCACCATTCTTGGTCATTCCAGTCAGTGCTAAATATTCTGTGAAGTGAGTCCTCAGCGCCTCTCAGATCACATAGCACTGCAGCTGCCTTGCTGTACAGATCAACTGCAAGAGCTATAATAGGAAGGAGAGGTAGGGTTGCGCAGCTGACGATGCTGATTCCGAGGAGCCAGAGCTCTGCAGTAGGCCTACTATTTAAGTCACAGCCCTGTGGATCCTTAAGGCTTATTAGTAAAATGCCACCTCTTTAAAACGCCTTGATCCGTATCTGGCATGAAGAACGTGCTGATTAGTGTTGGCACAGGGTGTATTACTTTAACCCACACAATCACCAACAGAATGTACATGCACGTACTTTTTTTCAGCAGAGGAATTAAGGTTTTTTTTGCATTTGCCTGTCTTGTTAAATCGTCCATGTGGCATATATTGAACAATCTACAGTGATGTATAAAAGCCTTTTTTTTTCTTTTTTCTTTTTTCTCTCCATAGTTCACTCAAGGTCTGTCTTACCAGTCACAATTTTATGGTGGAGCCCGCACAGTATTTCTGCGAGAAAGCTGTCAAAAAACACTGCGGCACTAATGTCTAACATCTGACCCAATAATGCATATTCTTCACAACAATCACTGAAAACTGAACATTAAATCAAAACACACTGTTTCAATAAACATAGTACATCCTTCAACTATCAGACTGATTCTCCACAGTTATCCATTGCTGGTTTTGCCTTGGATAAGGTCTAATATTGTGTGTCATACATTGCTTTTCAACTTGTTAGGCTTCCAGTGTGCAGATTCACCATGGGGATCAAGGCTGCCCTCCCCAGATATGAGCTGTATCTCTACACAGCTGTACTCGCTGGGGCCTTGATATGGGCAGGCAGTTGGATATTTGAAGCTTCAAGTGGTGAGTGCACAACCTGGCAAGAGATGTCTAAAGCGCATACACACTGTCAGTGTAACTGAGACCTCAGAGAGAGTTCAGCATTAACAACACAATGCCAGAGGTTATTGAAGTTTACTTAAATCAGTACAAGTTTATTGAATTCAGGGCAAATGGGCACGTTTTGAGTAGCTTCTCCAGAACCGTACCAATGT
>JAPZDY010000004.1:4937215-4974530 GCA_029783645.1 Ctenochaetus hawaiiensis | reverse complement strand
CTGTCTGTCTCTCTGTTGTTGGACAGCTATTAAAATATATGAAAAAAAAAAAATCTTTACTATTTACTTGTAAATAGTATTTGTTTTGTTTTCTTCAGTCTACTTCAGTTCTGCTTTCCTTGTTTTTTTCACTTTCAGATGAAAAAATTTACATGTAATTTTCAGCCAATAGGTGCCAGTATTTTTTATCGTTCTAGGTGTGCTTCTCTTTAAAATGATTAAAAGTGATTATGTACATAAAATATGCTTAATTTTTATCACAATCTTCAGTAATTACTCATGTAATGAATAGTGAGGACAACTTGATTTGTTATCTAAAAGATATTAATTTGCTAGTTAAAAAGTACTTTAAAAGTTAAAAGTATGGACCTTTTATTTTGATCATATTTAAAGGTTGTATGTTAAGGATTTAGGCTTTCTGCAACTTCACTGTTAGATGCCACTAAATCCTACACAGGACCTTTAAATAGTCATACAATTAATGTCTAATTCAATAAATGACGTGTTAAAACTTTCATTTTCATATGTATTTATGGTCTCTGATAAATGTAAGTGGCAACCCCTTTTAAACGAAAAGAACAAAAGATATATTTATATCTCTCTCTATGTAAGTTTCTACTAATATTACCTGTTGAATAATATCTTAAGGCACCTGTGTGAAGTAATGTGGTAAATATAGTTAGATGTGTCAGTGGCTGTGTTTGTATCCCAAAGATGATTCATGAGGACAGTATGAATAAAACAATAAACTGAGCACGTCTAGTGTTTTTTTTCCGTAAAACATTCACTCATTTTTTCATTTCTTCATTTGCCTTTTCTAGGAATCTTTATGTAACATGTTTTTTTTCCAGGAACTGTTACCTATACACAGTGTATGCTACCATGTACTTCCACTGATGTCATATGGAAACATGGTTCTGTGTCAATGCAGCTACAGAATTCACTCTACTTTCTAAGTAATTTAATATTACATAGACTTAAAAAACTAAGAAAAAACTGAAAATATCACCAAAATAAAAGCCAGTCATGCTGCCTGGTGAGCTGTTCTGCTGGGTTTAACATGCTCTCATCCCCTAGCTTAGTCACTCAGCTGTTAGCGGGGGTCGGTAGGGAGCAGGAGTGGGTAGTTCCTCCTCCTGTCCACCAAAATGGATTCCTGAGCTTTGTGAGGGTCCTCTCTATAAATACCTCTGACTAACAGAGTGACTGACAGCAACAGACAGCTGAAGCCACGAGACAACCAGCCCCGTGGAGACTATTCACAGCAATCTGAGCAGCCCTGTGAACGCTGAAAGTCCTGCTCTGTTGTGGGAAGCCCACAAAACCCAACCAGGACAAGGAGATCCAACTAAAATGGCTGCCTTGACTATAGACCCGGTGGAGCAGCCTCGCATGTACCAGCAGACTCTGCTTCAAGACGGACTGTGTGACCTCTTGGAGAATGACAAGTTTGTGGACTGCGTCCTCAAAATTCAAGACAAGGAGTTCCCTTGCCATCGCTTGGTTTTGGCAGCTAGCAGCCCCTTCTTCAAGGCCATGTTTCTGTCGGACCTGGAGGAGAGCAAGAAGCGTGAGATTGTCCTCAAAGATGTGGAGCCAGGTGTTATGGGGCCGATCCTGCGCTACTTATACACCTCTGACATTAATTTGACAGAACAGAACGTCCAGGATATCTTCATGGTTGCTAATATGTACCAGATCCCGTCCATCTTCTCTGTATGTGTGTCATATCTCCAAGAGAAGATGGTGCTGGGGAACTGCTTGGCTATCTTCAGGTTAGGACTGCTGCTGGATTGTCCCAGACTTTCTCTCACTGCTAGAGAGTTCATCTGTGAACGCTACCAGGTTGTTATCAGAGACCCAGAATTTCTGCAGCTTGGCCCAAGCGAGCTGGCCATCATAATCACCTCAGATGCCCTAAATGTTGAACGAGAGGAGCTGGTGTTTGAATCCTTGATGGACTGGGTGAGACATGATGAGACAAACCGTGTTAATGACCTGCCAGAACTGTTGCACTGCATCCGTTTCAGGCTCATACCTTTGGATTACTTCAAAGAAAAAGTAGAACGTCACCAGCTTCTCCGGTTTAGCCAGGAGATTAAGAAGGACCTGGATCTTGTCAAGGATGCTCACAAAGGTCGTCTCCCAAAGCCCAGGAAGCCAGGCAGTGATGGAGCAACAGGAGGAAAGAATGAGGAGGAGGAGGCTGATGAGGAGGAAGGGTATCTGCCGGGTATACTGAACAACAACCCTCGCTTTGGGATGTTTGAGATGGACCTGATACTTATGATCAGTGACACAGGCACTGTGGCCTATGACCCGGTAGAAAATGAATGCTATGTGGTCTCAGAGTCAACAGATATTCCCAAGAACCACTGCAGCCTCGTGACTGATCAGAACCAGGTGTTTGTTGTTGGAGGAGTTCTCTACAATGAGGAGGATAAGGATGAACCATTCAGCGCTTACTTCTTACAGGTGGTGTATTAGTTATGAGGACCATGAATACATATCACTTTTCACTGAATTTCTCTTCCTGTCAAACAAAAAGAATGCTTCAAAGCCACAATATGCTGAATTCCTGTGTCACTTTCATTACTCAGTTTGACCCTGTCAGCTCAGAATGGTTGGGGATGCCCTCACAACCGAACCCTCGCTGTCTCTTTGGCCTGACTGAAGCTGAAAACTCCATCTTTGTTGTTGGGGGAAAAGAACTGAAGGAAGGCGAACACGCACTAGATTCAGTCATGATCTATGATAGACAGTAAGTGTCAATAGATGCTAAATTTGATATAGACCTTTACCGACAACAATTCTTTTTTTTTGTCTCTTATCTATATGAAAACACTTAGCTATTGTAAGGGAATCATTCCTGGCAGTATTCCCTATTGCTTACAAACCAATCCTCTTTTAGTTCATTCAGATCATGTCAGTCATTCCAATTTAGTGCAACAAAGTAAAAGCATCCTGCTCACTGTTACACCGAACATTGATTATATATTAAGATACAGATATAGCAATTTCTATCAAATGCCATATGAAAGGAGCATTAAAGGAGTAGTAAACCATATATTTTATTTATTTTTATTGGGATTCTTATTAGTTTAATTGGTCTAAAATATTTTTACTTCAACTTATAAAACACTTTTGGAGATATCTATATATATTTATCTGTAGGTTCATATTGTCTGTATTGCATCAGTTCATGATAATATAACCTGTTTTTGCTTGCAGGTCATTCAAATGGGGAGAGTCTGATCCTCTGCCTTATGAAGTGTACGGTCATGGAACTGTATCTCACAAAGGTCTTGTGTATGTCATTGGAGGAAAGTCTGAAAGCAAGTACGTTGCACTCCAACTAGCCTATGAGCTGTGTGATATTTGTATATATGTATGTGTAAGCCGTATATAATCACCATTAGGGTACATGTCATAGTTCCATTTTCACACCGTGGGTCCATAAAATTTACACTTAATGATGCTACCATTGTAATTTATTCCGCTTAAATCCATTTGAACACCTATTTTGCAACAACAGGTATCATGTTCAACATCACAAATAAATGACATTTAAGAACTAAACCAAACTCTATTTAATGAGATGCTCCAGTGATTAAGTATAACACTTCGTAAAGTTGTGTTTCTTGCAAGGGGCATTAAAAAACAGTTGCTAAAAATGAAAGCAGCAGAGTACAAGATACCCGAACTTTTATTTAGTCAGGCTCCAAAAACACTTGATTTTACTTGACTTCCCATAATGCAAAAGCACTCTTCACAAAACTTCCTACCTCCTTTGTTTTAAAAGTCATTCGTTTAGGCTGTATTGCTCTCTATTTAAAGACATAAAGTTTAATGTCAAAGCCGACTTCTCTGACAGCATTTTATTACCTTAAACCTTAAGCAACTGTGTTTACAAGATCAGTAGCACTTTTTGTGACAGTAAACTGAACTTGTTGTTTATGCAGGAAATGCATGCGAAGGGTCTGTGTATACAACCCCACCAAGTTTGAGTGGAAGGACCTGGCTCCTATGAAGACAGCCCGCTCCCTGTTTGGTGTAACCGTCCACGAAGACCAGATCTTTGTGGTGACAGGGGTCACAGATGCAGGCCTCACCAGCTCTGTGGAGGTCTATGACATTGCCACTAACAAGTGAGATGACTGCTTTTTACGTGACCCACTTTATTTTATAGTTATGAGGAGAGGCATCTGTCCACAGTAGTGAAATGACTCATTGAGCATGAATAGCAGATAATAAGGTTATAAAAAAGCACTCGTTGCTCTCCTGTGGGTGTCTCAGAGCAATATAGCAGCCTGTTTGACACCATCATAACATCCCTGTGTGTCTGTGGGTTATTGTCCTGTTGTTCTGTAGGTGGTCTGAGTTCACAGAGTTTCCTCAGGAGCGCAGCTCTCTCAGTCTGCTCTCAGTGGGAGGTTTTTTGTATGCTTTGGGGGGCTTTGCCATGATGCCCAGTGAAACCAGTGAGGAGCCCGTTCCAACAGAGATGACTGACATTTGGCGGTAAGAGCCCCCTTCATTGAATCTATTCACATGATGAGTCATTGTAATCTGTGTCTGAGTGTAACTAAAAAATACTATATCGCTTTTATTTGTTACAATATATTAAAGAAACAAGTTTGAAAAGTTTAAACACAGACTGTTAATGTTAATGTCATCATTATTATGGATTGAATCCTCTGATGCTATAAAACTACTAAACACTAACATATTTATGTTCCATACAGATATGATGAGCCTGAGAAGTGTTGGAGTGGGATTTTGCGAGACATTAGTTATCTAAACGGATCAACTGTTCTTCCAGTGCGTCTCAACACTCTGCGTCTAACCAAGTTGTAACTGAGCTGACCTGTTGGTGACATGAGGTTAATGATGTAACATCAGTATTGAAGTAAACAAGTGTACTCATTGTGGACATTTTAGAGTACAGAAAATTGAATTCAGTTTGGTGTGAAATCAACATCAGATTGCTTTGTCCTATATTTTACAGCAGGGGGAGACAGACACACATACAAGTCTAAGTAAGGATATTATGAGGCAATGTGTTTTGTAAAATGCTAAAATATTGATTTGTACATCTGTTTTTGTTACATTATTATTTCACAAGTTTTCTTTATTACCTGTTTGCTTTATTTAAAGTAAGAATAAAGTTAAGGGTTGATTGTATTGTTTTGAGTGACAAGTCTCACTTTCAGTTGGAATGACCCAAAGAGGCCTGTCCACAGTGCAAATGTTTTTATTCATCTTTATCTGACATTTTGTTCAATAACATCTTTACAGCGGATTCCACAAACTGCACAGTACACTATATTTACACAAACTTTACATGACAACAATTGAGAGACACTTTATAGACATTATGCAAATAGCATGAGTGAGGAACACACAGTTTTAAATGTAAACATCAATTTCCAGTTGTCACCTGAGCGCTATAAGTCGTCAATACAAACATCATAAACCAAATTTTTAGCTGTATTATAGTGTCACATTATATACAACAGCTGTGCGTGACAATCGGTCTGAGGTACTGTCAGATAGTTTCAGTTTAGTTCCAGGTTTACACACACTGATACAACAAGAAGTGGAACTACAGTAAACATTAACTCCACCATGACTCCCACATGAAATGTGACACTGTCACTGCCTTTACATAATAATGTCTAAAAGTCATTTTTAGCAGTAGGTGGCTTAAAATAAATGACTGAAAACATTAATAAACAGTGTTAGGAAGCCACAGCCAAGCATCTGTGTGAGACAGTCACAAAGACAGTGCTTATATGCTGATGTTTACAACGCATTCACTGTTTTAGCATGCTAATATTTGCTAATAAGTGCTAAACACGGAATACAGCTAAGAGTCATGGGAATGTTATTAGTTCTGCAGTTATTTAACTTATTTACATCATCTGGATTTTGAGCATCAATCTTTGAACTAGATTTCGCAGTAAATTTCCAGTAGTTGTTGAGATATTTTACTCAAAACCACAAAAGTGAAACTAAACTAAATGAAAAGTCAGGGAGTCATCCAAATCATTTGGAGTTATTCTCTGAGGACCATGAATGTCTGCACTAAATTTCATGGCAATCTATTGAATAAATGTTGAGACACTTCTAGCAGTAATGGGTTGCCAGGCTGACAAGCCATCCACAGAGCCATGCCACTAGCATAACTAAAATACAGCAACACAATAATATATATATATATAATCTCTAAATATAAAATAGAATAGAATAGAATAGAATTTACTAGAAAAGACTGAAATAGCAAACTAAAAATCAATGCAAATAAATTAACTGTCCAACTGCTCCAGTTAATGAAAGTTAATCACTTCTGCCACATATTTATTCACAATATTTGTACTGCAAACTATTAACGGAATACATTTAATCCATTAGTTGCAGAAATAGTAAAAAATGAACATCTGAGCAGCTTTGCACTCAGACAAAATTAAAAGCCTCTGTGATCTCAGATAAATTTCACAAGCAGGAGCTTTAGTGTCTCCTCTGGAATGTTATCCGGCATTAATTCAGCAGAGCGATGCCCCGTATAAAACTGTCATGGACAAGGCAGGAACATCCATGTTGGCTATGCTATAGATTCCTCCTCAGTGACTACTGTTCAGGACAGCCTGACAATGTCATTAATGTTGAAACTACTGGTCCCCTGAGCAACAAGGGCCATTAGGCTAAGTGCTTGGAGTCCTCTTGTGTAACACACCCATTTAATAAACATCTTGCTTCTTATAGGACACAGCTCATCTCTTGCTCTTTCAATCTATTGCTTAACAGCAGATGGAAACTGCTGGCCAAGAGCTCCATTCCTTTTAATTCACATAGTGGTCATGAAGATCTCTCTCCTCCCTGTAGTATCCTGTGGTTACTTTTGAAAAACTCGATGTTCATTACGTCAGGAGCCAATTCAGTTTGACTCTTTATATGATTCCAGAAAAGCTTATAATTTTATACTTTTATGGGAACTCATTTGTTTGCCCATCTATCAGTGTGACACTGGTCTTTATGTAAATATCAGAATCATCAGTGTGTCTGTCCTCCAATACAGTGCAAGTTTCTCATTGATCAAAGCTATATGAGAATGGTCTGTGAAAATGATTTGACCTATTCACCGAAACAGGTGTTGCATTTTCTAATTCGGTTTCAGTCACCTTTCCACCCTTGCAGCAAAAAAAAAAGAGGCCCTGATCATGAGCCATTTTTGACAGGCAATGTACAAATGTACTTTGAACAAATGTTAGCTTCAATACTAAAATGTCAAGCTGACCTTCAGTAACCAATAACTGCATTACAACAGTGTATGTGAGCCACACATTCAATACATAATGAGAACAATGTAGGGGAGTTAACTCTAGATGGATGTCAGACAGCAGGAAGAGGCTCTTGACACTCAGATGCCCGGCGTGTTGAAGGACTCCATTTGGTCAACATGGTGATCTGGGTGCTGAAGTTGTTGCCGTTGCTGCCTATGGAAGGCTGCTGATACTTAGTGTCTGCACCCAGGAACCTTTGCAGCATCCATCTGCGCCACTTACGCTTAATCTCTGCTTGTACCTGAAGGAGAGGAGACAAACAGGATGAGGAGAGGGCGTTAAGAGGGTATGACACACAGGAAAGGGGAGGGAAAATGAGATTTAGTGGCATTAAAGGACAGTAAACATCCTAAAGAGCTGGTTTTTCTTGAATTTACTGACCTCTCCATTCAGAAAGCAATACAAAACTGCAACAACAAAACCCTGAGGAAGAGACAAAAATGAGATAAAATGTATCGTCCAATAAATGCTGTTGTTGGCAATGAATAGCAGTGTGATAGTACAGCTGGGGAAATACTCAAAATGTTTGTGTATGAGTGATGATGGTAAGATTATGACTAACTTTGGGCTAAGACGGGAGGTTCATCATTTAGATCACTTGGAAATATTCCCGGGAGATTTCATTCTGAGCTAAAATGGTTATAAATTAAGAATACTTTCCATCGCTGGGTTTCCATCATTGCACTTGGCTCTCTGTGTTCACATTCAGTTTTTACTTAGTAAATCAACAACCTCATTATTCAAGCACACGCAATTAAACATGTCGGCTAAACAAACTGTTAATTTGCTTAATCAGACAAAGTGTCTTCATATTGCCAAGTGGTTTTCATGTTACTTTACTGAATCAAAGAGCTTTCACTTCTGTTTTCTATCTGGGGCCTTATCGATGACACGAGACGCAAATACATGATGACAATACTGGATGCAAAAGAAGGATTATGTACATCAAATCTGTTAATGGATCAGTAAATAGTGCTGCTTCTGTCTGACATTTGGATAGATTAATGTTTCAGACAGACTGCTGTATGCAGTTAATTGTTACCTGAAATGACCCAAGAATAAGATCGAACACCAATCGCACTTGTGAGTGTATGTGGTCAGGGATGAAGGCAAAAATTATGTAATTTATGCCAAATAGAGGTATCAGCAGCAGTGTGGATTTAGCCAGTCTCCTAAAAAAAGGAAAAAATTGAAAAAGTTAAGTAAAGGCTTGTGTTGAACTTTGTTCCACCTGGCAAAAGCTAGAATTAAGATCATACTCGTCACAATGCAAAAGCTATGATTTCCTACTACTGTCAAAACATGGAAAAATAATTTATTTAATGTTAATTGATATGAATTTAATTTAAACCATGTTTTAATGAGATGTTTACATTCTGCACTGAAAACATACGAGTATTGATTGGATTCCTTTCTTCCGATGTCGGGGCAATTCATCTTCTGTCGCAAAATCCGGATTATACAGATGAAGAGAACAAAATTAACCTGAGTGCAGAGAAAAAGACAGATTAATGTAAAAGCAGAGCTGTATGTTAAAATTAAAGCTCATTAACAGGCGCTGCCACTCACAAGTATGGTGACTAAAATAGGGGTTTTGATGATCCACCACGGATTGTCATTGATTGTCTCCCAGCATCTGTCAGAAGAGAAAACAGAGTAATTACAGTTAAATTCTCACTCACACAAAAAAAATCTTTGAACTTATGTACAACTCAAAGAGCTTTAATAAATGAAACAGTGACCGCTGGGGAAAAAAAGATTTAGAAGTTTTAAAGGTAAGCTAGCCAAACTGTATAACTGGTAAATTGTAATGAATTAAATAATAACTTTTAAGTGTAATACTAAAATCTACCCTTGGACATCTAAAAGGCCCAAGGAAAGCAGAGTATCTACAAAGGAAATGTTTTGTTTAGGCTCTCTTTTCCATTTGAATTGAACAATTACTATTATAAATTATTCTAGCGTTTGATAGGTTTAAATATGTGACTTCAGAGTATCTCAACAACACTGAATCAACACTGAATACTATGCTAAACTAAGCTAGTTAGGTATTAGCTATTGTCTACTCTATCATGATGGTCTTGATAATGCCTCATTTTTGTAGATTACTATAATAAACTCTTAACCACAAAATCAAAACCTTTTTTTAGATTACAGAAAACAACTAGAAAAGAAGAGGTAAATTTAGCTGGTGTTAAGTGTGGGTATCTCACTAGCTAGCTTAAACATAGCTCTCTTACTGTCTGGTGGTCTATCAGAGGGCTATCAGGCCAGAACGAATTTTCTTTCCTTTTTAGGAAATTGAACATTACTACCCAGAAATGAATTCATGTACCTTTTAAAGGAACTTGTCCTTTTTTATTTTGCACATATACAGTATGTTTGTATGAAACGATCAGCTCTTGTCTTAGTTTTTGGTGTGCTGCCGTTTTCGCCACATTCCTCCACTGGGGCCATCTATTAATCACCCCTCTAAACTAGACATTATTTTTTGAGTGTGTAAAAGTGTATTTGGATCTGTAAATCTACTTAAAGATGCACTCACCCAAGATCATTAAAATAAGCCTTTGTAACTACCCACACTGAGATAAGGATGGTTGGAGCCCCTGCAAACAAAAAACATAAACAGAATTTGTTGTATGTAATTTCAACACTGAAATAATCTCTGCATCACAGACAGAATGATCAGTTGTCAAACACCATGCTGACTCAACACTACCTAATGTGACAGGAAGCCTTGACTGTTTGTAGATTTACTTTGTTAATCTTTTGGATCATTTTATTGCTAAAGTAATATTGCTTTTTGTATATGCTTATCATTTTGGACTGGATCATATATGAGCTCTGTGCCAATATTGGCTCATCCTGTGTATCTGCAGGAAAGTTAAAGGGTTGTTTCCCTTTTCCAGCTGGCAGACACAACATTTCAGGCCTATTTACAGAGTTAATTTACTAGCATGATGAAAAAAAGGACATCAGAAATTACGGTAAAAATTCAAAGGCAAGTATTTTTGGAACTGAAGTACTAAAATAAGTTTTTTAAGAATGAATACAGTCAAAAAATATCAAATTAAAGACGATCAAAGGTGCAAGTCTAAATGGTTGGATCTCTTAGCTTGAGGAGGAAAACCTTCTTTATCACGTATTGGTCTGTCAGCAGTGCCTGAATTCCTAAAATGAGCTGTTTGACCAAGATCCTCAAAAGCAGGATTCTCTGACTTAATTATACTTGTAAAAGCAGAGTGGCAGCTGCCTGCTGCTGGTAATTTCAAACAGACAGCAAGACTCATTAATATGCAGAGGTATGAGGCACTGCATTTTCTTGTGCATGTATAAAACCTAATTTTTAAATTAATTTACATACAATTATGTAAATAATGGCTATTAAGGTAAAGACAAAACAGAAATTCAGGTTGTCTGGTGACTGAAACTAGATGGGCATTTGATGACTTCTGGTTGCCTTTTCAGAAAGAAATGGTAGTTGGAAAATCGATGCAAATGAGCTTGTGTGAACTCTTTCTATTCATCAACATATGGTAAAGAGGCTAGCACATACCCCAACCAACCAGGATGTACCACCAGAAGTACTTCCTCTCAGAGAAGAAGGAAACAGCTAATAGAGTGTGGAGATAGAAGCCCTCCACCAGCAGCCAGAAGTAACTTGCCATAACACCATACTGGAAGAAGACCACCACTGCCTTGCAGCGCACCTATGGGAGAATCAGCATGTTAGTGGCTTATTGAACTGCCAGTGAATTTAGATAAATGTTGTTCCATTAAAATTTAAATGATGAAGATAAATTGTGTAACCACTGGATGAGGCTATACTGAGGATGTCTTTAGAAAATTACACTAAAATTAGTATTGAATAATTTATAAGAAAACAAGTTTGATTTTTACAAGAAAACTTGTGTTATTTTCTCTCTTACTTTAAGGGAGTGCCAATGAATCTTGTGTTGCATTTCCATAGAATTCAGGCACTCAAGAAATTTAAAAAAAAGAATGGTTACCACCAAGGAGGCCGTAATATAGCAAAAGCTCCATAAATGCTGCATACTTTCAGTAGGGCAAGGTGACAGCATCTCTCATTAGACCCTAGAAAGTGAAAAGTCTTTTTAAAGTCCTCAGCCTCAGTTTGTAATGTTACTTTGTAGAAATCCTCTATTTCACCATCCTATGCAATTCAATGCCATCTCTTATAGGTGGTTCTGTCTTCAATCTACCTGAAAACATCAAATGTCTTCCAAGCTAGGTTTACAGTTCATATTCTGTGATATTAAAAGAGTCTACTAGACCGCTTGCAATTAGAAACTGATGAGAAGCAACCTTTGATGCGACCTTAAATACAGGTAATTAGTTATGAAATCATTTTTAACAAATTGAATTAACTAAAAAAAAACCCACACATTTCCATGAAAAGGCTGCTAAAGACAAAAAAACCCCAAAATAAACCAATGAAACAAATTACCATGCTAGTCAACACAAACCAATAAAAAATACATGACATAAAGGTTTCGGTGCAGGGCTGGATTTTTATGAATTTGCTCCTTTACAAATGTCACTGTGTTCTTGAATGAGGTTTTCTCTGGTTTGCATCGGACTTTCCATGCAAATGTTTTTAACAGGCTGAGTAGAGCTCTTGAGGACAAGTAAACTCATCTTGATGAGTTAATTCAGTGAAGTTCCCCTTGAAAACGTTGCTTTCTAGTTTATTTTTTGAATGCTAAGTTTAGAAACAAATGAGAGTGTTAGCAGCTGTGTTTGGACCAGGACAATCTTTGTACCCTGAGGAGGAAATATTTTAACTCAGCCATTAACTATCAGCACTTAAAGGCAGTAAAGCAGGTGATTTACAGGCTGCTGAGCTAATGCTCTCAAAGAATGAAGCAGTAGATTCAGCTGGAGCAAGATCAGAGACGCAGACATGGTGACACGGTCAATCAAATAAGAACAGTTTATAAAACTAAACTCAATTCAATAGCTTATCTAATTCCTTATCATAACTTAGCACTTAATGGCGTTTTCATATTGGTCATGTTGTTGGGGCAAAGTGATTCAAACTAGATATCGTAGCTCTGAATGTGATTTATTGACAAAGCTCTCTGTAGTTCAGGCTTAATGTTCAGCAAACAGGAACTCTCACAACATCCTGCTGTTCAGATGTATGTGAAAACATCTTAGGAGTGGAAAAGACTTAGCAAACACAGCTCCACCCAGAGACACTTGAACACTTGCAATGTTAAGTAAACTCAGAGACAAAGCTTTAAAGTCACTGAAGTCAATGTGAGTAATTACAAAGATGCAGAGCTAAGGACAGGGACTAATAGTCGGCTGCTGCTCATACCTGGATGAGCTCACTTTCTCTATGATGAAGGACTTTTAATTAAAAAGGGATGGGAATCAATAAGAAGCAATGCTTCTCTAATAATGTGTAAAAGCTGGCGAGTGAGGAGGGAGCCATGAGGAGCACAGTGTGCAGGATACTCACAGATGACTGACAATTGTCTGTCTCCTCTTCGTCGTACAGAACAACATCCTTGATGAAAACTGCCACGGCTTTCAGTATAAAAGCCACAAACAGATGCATGTGGATGTAGTTCCTCGTGCAGTGCAGCTTCCTGTAAAAGCAGACAAATAAACTGTTAAATGATTTAAATCAAAGTAGAAAAGCAAAACATATAGTTCTCTTAATTAATTCCCTCTGATCAAACCTTTCAAATGAACTGTTACTTGACCTATCCTGAAAATCATCTGATTAAATGTGTGTTAAGGCACTAAAGAAACATCACTGGAATAAATTTTAAGAAAATATTCAGCAGAAACTTCACTGACTTAATTTATTGTGGCAAACATTCACAGAAAAAATGTGTATTTCAGCTGATGTAGTCATTTTAAGTGCTTACTATACATAGTTGGCGATCCTACTGTACTGTACTGTGCTGTTATCAAAATGTCAAGCAGCCTACAAACTCTACGGTTGTCAAGAAAAGCTATGTGTGTTTTTAATACTTTATATGGATGTAGTTCTTCAATGAAGAATATTTATCTGGCAGAAAAAATGTAAGAAAACCCTGATTTGACATCAGCACAGAGGTAAACAAGAACAAATCAGGAGTTTTGCAAAGAAAATGTCACTAATGTAAATTCTGTCTTCCAAGTGTTCTCAAACAAATGCCTTTCCGGTGAGCTTATGACTGGGGGTTTATTGTGTAAACCCATCAGGCGAATCATCCCAGCAAGATGGGTGTGATGACACACAGCATCAACCAGCTGCTTGAACACGGCATCTCCAGTAAAAGATAAACAGTGAGCACTCTGCACATCCTGTGCGTCTGCGCAAGAGTCCAAACCACTGGCATTTCATAAGCCAGACGAGTAAACACATCTCTTGTTGTTTAACCCGTAACATACAAACATTCCAAATGCAGGCACGCCCAACTGGACAGACTATATTGTTTATTAGACACACACACCAGCCGCTTAAAATTATTTTAATGATCAATGCTTTGTCATGCAAGCATGCAAACACATTTTTTTTCTCTGCAACATCAAGGTCAAAAGGGAACATGGTGTACATAGCAGTTGTTTCATTTTACGGCTGATTGCATTTAGCTGGTTTGTTTGAGATATGCTGCAACAACATATAATGTCAAATTTGGACATCTTGTCTCACAAAGTCTGGCCGAGCCACATTATCACATGAAAAACACTGTAAAACCTCTATAAAATCCAGGAAATATGGTTTCAAAAGAGGTTAACAGGGTTTTAGTGCTCTAAATGATGGACAAAAGGGGTTTGATTGTCTTCATGCAGGGACATTAAGTAGCATTTTGATAGATCTCCTTACCGAAAGAGACATAATATGATGATGGCGACTGTCAGAGAAATGAGCGACACACTGTGACCGATGGTGTAACCCACTTTGATAGCATCAAAGAATTCTCCCTGCAAAAACAAATTCAGTTTTATTCACTGAAAACAATTTATTTGGCATTGACCGTGAAGCCCCAACATCAGCAGCAACACAGGGCTGGAGGAGTTTCATAACCGTGGTCGCCATACTGACCGCGTTATCATCTATGGTGCTGTTGGGATTATATCCACAGTCCATTATGTAGGAGTCTATGCTGGTTAGGGTCCAACCATCCTCAGTGCAGGTCTTTGACAGGTTACCTAATGAGCATAGGGACAGTGGGAATATTCAACATTACTCTTGTGAGAAAAAAACTAATTGCTGTGACCAACTTAATGTGTTCTAATCACAAGTAACGTAATATTATATCGTGCGTATGTGTGCATTGGAATGAAGAGGCGAGGTATATGAGCCGCAAGGCAAAACTTCTCCTGCATTTACTTTAACTTAATTATGCCCCACTGAGATGTACAGTGTATGTCTCTCTGGAATACTTCCAAACACTAAAAGGAAATGGAAGAAATGACTGAAGGGGATCAGTTCTCCAACCAGCTCAGAGATACCAGGACTTTTCCCATGTGCATTTGCTTCCATCTATTTTGTAATTATTCTCAGGCTAAACACACACTAGGAGGCCAAAAGCAGTGAGATATTTTTACTCCAGCCTGCCCATGGGGGAAGAAGTGAAAGGTCCTTGTACATTAGACTGACCAGAAAATGATGGGAGGGCCTTTCATCTAAGAGGAAATTGAAGAAGCAGAGTAGAGTTCTGTACAGTAGACTCAATAGAGCTCATTAGAGTGCAGTACAGTGGAGTACAGTAGACTCAAGCTCAGTAGAAAAGAGTAAAGCTCTGTGAAGCTCAGTAGAGTATAGTAGACTACAGCTCAGTAGAGTGGAGCTGAAAAGAGTGCAGCTCAGTAGAATAGAGCAGTGTAGAGCTCTACAGAGCTCAACAAAGTACAGTTAATCTACTTTATCACTCTACTCTGCAGACAAGAGATTACTGAAGTACACTAGACTAGTGCTCATTAGACTACAAAGAGTGTAGATTAGACTACATTAGCTTAGTAGATCAGACAAGAGTAGAGCTCTGTAGAGCAAAGTACAGCAGGGTAGAATGCTCTAGTCTTGATACAGCATTGTAAAATACAGCAGGCTTGAGCTGAGTAAAGAAAAACAGATAGCACTGATTGAATGTATTAATACAGTAACAAAAATAGGTTAGTGTATTTGTATATTTAGGCCTTTTTTTACTTCCTCTAATGTTCCTCCTGGTTCCTTTGCAGGCTAAACGACCTAGGAGGCCGAAAGCAGAGAGATATCTTTACTCGGGCCTGCCTATGAGAGCAGAAGTTAAAGGTCCAAGTGCATTAGACTGGCCATAGAAGGGGAGAGGGCACTTTCATCCATCCGAGAAGAGATAATAGGAGCAGAGTAGAGCTCATTAGAGTTTTTTTGGCTTAGTAGAGTAGACAAGAGCTCAGTAGACTGGGGCTCAATAGAGTACAGCTTAGTAAAATAGAGTTCAATAAAGTTTCAATACAGTACTATTTGTCCACCACTCAACTCAGCAGACAAGAGCTCAGCGCTGTACAGCTCTACTAAGCCTGTTAGAGTACACAAATAGTAGATTAGAAAACATTAGCTCACTGGATTAGATTTGCAGAGTAGAAAGTAGCTCTACAGAGTACAGTGGGGTACAACTTAGCAGAGTAAAGTTTTATTGAGTAGAGAACTGATAGGTATTGCTTAAATGAATAGAGCTCTATAGAGTAGAGTACAATTGAGTACAGCTTAATAGGGAAGAGAAGAGCTTTATAGACTTAAAAAACAGTTGGGTACAGCTTGGTAGAGTTGGGTTGAGCTCTTTCGAGTAAAGTACAGCTGAGGGGGAGTAGAGTATAGTAAAGCTCTATGGAATAAAGTTAAATGGAGTTCAGCTAAGTAGATGAGAGTGGAGCTCAGTAAACAGAGATCAGTATAGTAGAGCCATGAAGAGTGCAGTAAAGTAAAACTTTGTAGAGAAATTAGACTAGATGTCTATGGAGTAAAGCTGAGTATTCAGCAATCTAGATCTCAGTATAGAAGAGCTATATATAATATATGAGTCTTTTATAGTATGTCACATAAGAAACATCAAAGATCACTCAAATATTATCTGATGTTCATTTTTTACTCCGTTGTGCGCTTTTTAAACTGGCCAGGGCTATTTTAGTAAATGTGCTTAACCAATTGAAATGTAAGTGGCAGTTAAGATAAGGTGTCTGTAGCATCTCATTCTCCTCTCTCTTCCCATGTTTCCTGTGTTTCATACATCTTTAAATGAAGGCACGTTTTCCAAAAAAAAAGAATTTAAAAAGAGACCAAAAGATAATGTATGAAATGGCCTACAGTACTAACAGCACTGCAATCCACAGTAATATATATTATGCATTTCAAAATCCTTTAAAAATGCATTTTACTATCAGATCCTATAACTTTCTTTGAAAGTCCCATATGTGCAGGTGATGGGTAAAATGTAGAGATACAATAGGACAGAATTTTTCCTAAATAACATGAAGGATATGCAGCAATGTCCAGATTGAACATGTATCACTAATTAGATTGAAAACCCTCTTGCAGCATCATAAGGCATATCTAATCCTATAACCAGCAAAGAGAAGTACAGACTGACACCTTTGTGGTTTTGCTCTTATTGTGTAATATTTATTTGTAGCATTTCCTCATCTCTTTCCCTTTCAATAAAGAAAGAAAGCTACGTGTATAGGGGACAAATTAATCCTTGTGCTGAATACCGCTGCAAAAATCTAAATGTAGGACATTCCTCACATTTCCCAACAGTATCGCTCCACAGCCACTATCAAATCAGACAGAGTTGAGAAATAACCAACAATCCAAAGTCTTAGAATGTATCTGGCATTAAAATATGGTCGACTCACAAATACCTGAGTGGCGTATTGCGGAGAAGATGGAGGCTTAACTTCCTCAAACAACATGACAAGACACAAAGGCGATGATAAGCCCCTGCTGTTTCAGCCCATGCCACCGCTGGATTTGGCTTGTTTGAGGGATTGCCAGAAGAATGCTTTCATCATCCCCCAAAACATAACTGCAAGGATTTTCAGTGGTCATGCACAACAACAAGGAGAGCTCAAAGGAGTTAATCATCACATCATTGTTTTAATTTTGAGGGCTTTTTAACATTGCCTTCCTGTTAATGTTGAAAAGTCAAATGGAGGAAAATTCATATCAGTGTTAATTCAACTGATATTACAGCTCGGAGGGGAAGCCACTGACAGCCAGGCTCTCTGTCACTTACAGCCTGCAGAGCGGGTGAGTCGCCCGTGTTATTGAAAGAGATGAATGACTGTGTGTTTGTGTTAGGACTACTAGGTAAAGAGTTCATGAGAATGGCAAACTCTATCTGAGCTAAATTTATGACTTGGCCCTAAAACTCTGTGGCGCCATATTTCGTAATGCTTGTTTTTTGTGTGTGTGAGGCTTATAAAATGAATGGCTCGAGATGTGTCAATATTCGGAGTCTTTCGCAATTCTCTGACAGTAAATACATTTGAAAAGACATGACAGCTGACTGTCTTGACACTGTAATGACCTCACAAAGAGGTCAATTTCTTTAAAAAAAAAATAGAATAGATATTTCTCTGACCTCTCAGGGTTCTAAAACCTTTTCAAAATAAAATGAATAAACTAAAAAAAGCACAGTGGAAACAATACACAAATACAAACTTTTCTTAGTTGCTGCGATGCTCATATTTGGAGATAAAAGCTTCTCACTGCATGCAAAAGTAATTTACAATGCACAGAATTCCAGACTGTTCATCATTCCTTGATTAAGCCCTCCTTACATGACCTGAGAGCAGAGAAGGTTTAACCAGCACAGACCTGCATGGTTTACTGATTTACTGCATAATGGATATCATGCACATTGGAGCAGCAAAGATCACACGTAATCCCTTTCTTTCTTTTAAGCCCACTTCATTTCATTCTGGTCCCTGCACAGTGTTGGCCAGTTGATCCTGTGAGCCTTTGACATGTCACTGAAATATACCTCTCTGGCCTTCAACCCAACAAATTTGGTGATTCCTCATCTGTTTCCCTGGAGTGTTCTTCTCTGTCGAGCTACACTATCTTCCATCTGGGTCACATAACAGCTTCCCAGAAAACCCTTCTCCTCCACACTGAACCCTTGCATGCTAATGATAAATCACTGGTTTGAATCCTTTTCATGTCCTGAACATTATGGAGAAAATACTGGTTAGATTACAGGGGCAGGAACCCAATCACCATGTCATGCAGAAGCACTCAGATTTGTGAAAGCACTGCAATCTCTTACAGCAAAAAAATGAAATTTTATACTTTATACTTTAAAAATTAAAGTGAAGCCCAGCTCACTGAACATCTGTGGGTTGAGTTAGTGAAGTAGTTTGTGTGCAGTGAAAATCTCCACAGATCAGGTGTCATACACTCAACCAAAGACAGTTACAAACTGAGTGACTTTCAAAGGTTTTTAGTAGCATGCTGCATGAAATGCAACGTACAAGTGGTTATCTACCTTAATACACCAAAGTCCCATTAATCTTTTTTTCTTTAACCATCTGCAGGTAAAATGTCATGCTTTTTTACAAAGTCATTGTTTGACATATTGGCACATTATAAACAGTTATATAGGCCTATTTATGCATCATCAGGCAAATGCATAACATTAGTCAAATTTATGGCTACCTAATTAATTTAACCTAAAAAATATTCCTTTTTTATCTGTTTTGATCTTCATCGACCACCATCAAAAAAAAGAATGGGGAAAAATTTGGCTCTTTAGCTGCTTTTGGGCTAACTGTGCTAAATGCTATGCTAAATAACAGGGAATGACATTTTGTGTGAGGCAGGTAACATACATAGAGCTTTTCTGCTTAAAAAGCTGCCAAGTGTTTCTTGAAACAAGGGTCATAGTTTTTATGGGTTGGAAAACCAAAAATGCATGAGGACATCACTAAAAAACTAAAACACTAAAAATAATTAACGAATAACTGCTTAGTTTTCGGTGTATTTTCACTATAACTGACATAAAGTTACTGTCACCATTTGATCCATTATGAATTTAAAAAATATTGTCAGTAAGTACAGCTGATCAAAGAGCTATCTATGCCAGTGGTTTTACAAGCTAATTTCAAGCTGCTTAAACTTTAATAAAGGAAGATTTCTCAAGGCTCCAAGTTGAAATTGAGGCTCCTCTGCCAACTGAATACAAATTAACAACTTCATCAACTTGGTGTGGTAATTAATTACAAATGGAGATATACGGGAAACTCAGAGGGGAACTACTATACAAACATGCTGTAATTCAGCCAATAAATCCTCATGAGAGTGTTTTCCTTTCCCTGCCATAATTAGCTGTACTTCCCCGTGAAGCTTCTCGTACTTCAAAGGAAGACAAATAAACAGAAAAGTTTCTTTTATGAGTGAATCTGCCAGGATTGGAAGTTGTTGTCTGTTCTTAGTGTTATCTTTTTAATTTATATATTTTTTAAAATCTTTATTCCGTTATTTTTTTGATTTAACTATGCCATGTGATTTGAGTTTTACTTGTTTTCTTTGATACATGAGACGCCATGTCAGGAGAGATAGAAGCAACAGGTGATCATGGTCTAGAATGATATCATGAGTATGAGCTGCTAAGATGCTCAGTGTACTTCATAGTTTCTATTTGTGGCCTCAAATATGAAGCATGATGATATCAACAAGGACTTAGCACCGAGGAATGGTTGGTACATCAGAAACAAAAGGGAAAAGATGAATAGGGTTGGTTTTGTATTTTAAAAATGAACACAATAACTTAATAAATAACCATGAACAAGACTTATCAGTCAAAATTAAAGAGAGGTAGTCATAATATTATTTTTTCACATAAGAAATATATACATGTTTAGCATTAAGGCCATGTACTTTATGTCTGACAGGTGATCAGGGAGGTTGCTTTACTGTGTTTCCCATCGACGCTGGTTGCTAACCAGGAGAAGTTTTGTTTTTTACTGAAAACAGCTGCCTGTTTCTAGAAAGAACCCACTGAGAGTGAGAGTAGATCAGAGCAGTAAAGTTATATACCATACAAGGGAGGACTGAGGCTGTCTGAGGAGCCTGGGACAAAAAAATAAAACTATGAACTAGAAGCACGCAATGGAAAAGCAGCACCCAGAAAGATAGATGTACTTTTTGAACAGTTTTAAATTCCTGGCTAAGATAATATATATATATATATATATATATATATATATATATATAATGTGACTCATATTTAAAGCATAACTACACTACTACACATCTGTGTTAGAAACACACAAGGAGCCATGAAGTATTTAGAGGCACATGGAGGCTAAACAAAGGTCTAACAAGCACCGCATCATGTTTTTTTGCACATTGGGCCACCGTAGAGGTAACTTCAGCATGTGTTCTTTCCTTACACACAGAGACACACAAAGTCTGTCTTGTAAACATTAGTCTTACGTGTAAGAACTTCCCTGGAGAAGTAGAAGAGATATTTCGGGCATGGGATGGTGACCACCTCTCCAACATCTGCACTGGGCCAGCAGGTGATCTTGTCCCACGTCCCATTGCAACCTGACCAGAGCAGAGCAGCAGACACAGAGAGAGAGGGGCTATTAAAGGAGTGTGTGTTGTTGTCAGACATTGAAACACTACATGCACCAGGATAACAACACAAAACAACAGTTTTTTTGTACAGTATATGAGGTCGTAAGATGACTCCATTCCAGTGACGAACAGCTTGCCTCAGCTGAGGTTGGGCACTGGAGTTCCCATGGCAGCCACAGTGTGGTGTCTCAAGTCAGCTGTTATTACAGCCCACGTCACGACCTGGGCTAACACGGCACCACCATGACTAATAGAACAGCTCCCAATCCTTCGTTACACACTGTTGTTTTTATTCAACAGACCACTGCAACTTGTTTGGTCTCAGGATGCAGAATCAGGTCATTTTTGAATCCACACCTGTTTACCTTTTCAGGAAGTTATATTTGCACCATCACCTTGAGGATATGACAACATGTACATGTGAAGGACTTAAGAGGAAAAAAAAACGGTATCTGAATTTAGAAAAAGATAATGAGTGTTTAATGACTTTTTCGGTGCCTGAAAGTAAACAAGGTCTCATGACGCCTGCAGTTAGCATCTGTGAGGTTTTGGTTTAACACAGAGATAACAGAGAAGCAAAAAGATTTCTCTGGAGAACATGCTTTTATTCTGCGTGCTGTGAGTATGCAACGCTCCACTTAATTCCACCTTCATCCACAATAAACCAAAACAACAACAAGCTAAGTGACTTTTATTACTGAACACTGACTGCTGTGTTTTTTTCTTAATTGAGTTAAATGAAAAGGTAAATTTCAATCAATTAGAAAGTTTACTTTCAAACTGAACCAAGGCACATGTGACGAGGGGCTGGCACTTTGTGGAACACAGTGATCAACCATGCAGAGTGTAATGTAAGGCCAGAGGGCACGTTTGAACAGCTTTTGTTATCTTAAGAGCTTATTGTGTCACTCCAATCAGAACCCATTTGTGGATTAATTAAGATAAATCGTAAGAAGCACAGCCAAGACAATAAAGGAAAGGCAAACACACACACAAAAACTACATACCTGTTGTTTTGTTTACAATCTGAGCCTCACACATGACCCTCTCCTTGTCTATTTCCTTCATCATATCGCACATCTGTGTCTGCACTGAAAACACCTGTGAAGAGAACAATTCACACATGGTTTCTATATGTCACTTTAGGCCACATATTAGATCATTTACTATTAGGTAAGCATAAAGGATTGTATGACTTAGTGCTTCCTATCCCAAGGCAAAGATATCTACTGTCTCCACTTCCTGAGATGAGCTCATATTAATCTCTCCACCTGACACACACGGCAAACACAAACTCAATCTCAAAAGTGTGATTCTACCATCATATTACTTTGATATGCGCATGCTTGTGGAGTAAATCTTCAGTGGTAATTTGGTTCAACGTGAAGCTGAACCCATGAGTGTTTACCACCAGAGAGAATACAGACCCTCTGCAGGATCAGAAGATTTATTGCTGCTGCTTAGGTGGATGAGCCTTCTCTCTGTGGGCATGAATCAGACTGGTAGTATGTGGCTATTGTTAGCCACAAAATGAGCCCTCATGACTTCAGCCTGTTACCCCACACAAGGTGACTCCCCCCTTTAAATTATGACGCACGGTGCACCTCCAGACTGTGATTGGACCAGACATTGTCACTGATGATGGATCAGTGATGCCTTGAGCAATGCAGTTTGGAGTATCAGGAGAAAACTTCCCACACTCCATCGTTATGATTGTGATCACGAGCATCACTTTCACCTCCTCCACAAACAAAAACAAACTGTCTCATCTCTTTCTTTGCTTCATTTCCAATGAAACAAATTAATTTCCAGGGGCACTTAAACAGCCTTGATATGTGTACAAATGCAGATATAATAGCCCAGTGCTCTAAGAGCTTTGACCCCCAACTGAAAATAAATCACACATGCTTCTTATTAGGAGACAGCTGTGGATAAGAACAGTGGAGACCAGAGAGCATGGAGACACACAAAGGAGACCATTGCCATGGTGTCCTGTTAGGCGAGCCACTTCTCCTGATATTTCACCTTAACTTTCATCATGAAAGGAGATGAACTGGACATAAATAGAAATGAATGTCTCTGGAAAACAATCACACTCTGGCCCACTGTTTGGTTTTGGTGCCATTTAAAAAGCTGCAGGTTTTGCCTGCGGTGCCTGTGGAACTGAGGGTATTGACACACAAAACAGAGGCTAAGCCTGGAGTGAGGAGGCGTGTGCAGTGATGATTGGAGAGGAAGTCATTCCTAATTTAAAAAAAAAAAAACTTTTAAAACGAGTTCTATGTTAAAGTCTGATTTGTCATCTATTAAGTAAAAAATAGAAACAAAACATACAGAAATGCCAAATATGTTGACCAGTGGATGAATCAAGCATCCCATTAGGTCACACTGGTGCGCCCTGCATCCAAAACTGGTCCACGAGAGCACTAGCACGCGCGTCTGCCAAATTGGCGGACAAGTGACGCATACCTGAAAACGAGCCCGAGCTCAAGTCATGAGAAAAGTCAAAAGTTTTAAAAATACTCACGGGTTCCAGCACCATGCAGGAAAGAATGAGGAAAACACTCTTTGAAACTTTTCCCATGATATCCTTAAAAGTAGCTGATTCGATTGAGAATTAAATATTGTAGGTGGGAAAAATGCAGTGATAATCCGCTGCAGCGCTGTGTTTTGGGTCCACACAAGTCACTCAGTGCGTTCTTGCGCTCTGACTGGAGTGAATGGTTCCGCTCCTGATATCCTCCTGGTCCCCCTCCTGGTCCTCCCCCCCCCCCCCCCTCCTCGGGCTTTACCTTGAATAAAACAACTAACCAATGGAAGATCATCCGTGGACGTCAGTACTTGAGGGCGTTAACACGTAGCCGCATAGAAGAAGTCGCAAAGTCACGACTGACCCTTTTGTTTCATTTTACATAACCTGTTTGTGATAAGCATAAGAAAATGTTATCATGTCATAAAACTCTGCAATAGCATGTATTTATTCAGTTACAATGGCTGCAAACTTGTGCTTTATCAGAAAAACAACCTGCTATTTGTTTGCAAAGTGTCCCTGCAGAAAACAGCTTCCCCTACAAAAAAAAGCGCAATGGTGAAAAGTTAATATAATTACTCAAGCGTTGTACTTAAGTAAAATTTAAGGTACATATACTCCACCTCAGCATTCTTGCTTTTGGACCACTTCATATTTATAGGTCAAGTGCACTACAGTTCAAAGGTAAATATTGTATTTTTTACTGCTACAGTCATCTGACCGCTTTAGTTAGTTTAGCTATAAATTAAAGATTTAGATAGAGATATGATAAGTTTATAAACATAATTCATTGTTAACAATTAAGCCAGTTCTTTCCAGTCATATGTACCTGGAACTTACATTAACAGTTTTCAGTCGCCCCCTTAATTTTCTTGGCAGAGCTCTCCTTCTTTCCTACCTCATTACTCATCTTCCATCATCTCAGATTCATTGTGTGTGAAGGGGCCTGACCACCTGTTTGTGAACCACTTAAATGATCTACCTATCTGAGTGGAAAGTGGGCTGGTGCACCGGGATCAGCAGTAAAATGCTACAAGCAATAACGTTCCAGCCAAGCGCAGTACATTAGTTTTGTTCTGATACGTCATTGTATAATTTGTGGATAATACTATAATCCAGAGGGGAATAACTAATATTCACTATGATTCTATCTGTAAGTAACACAATGACAGAATTTATGTCTACTGAGGTCATGGATTTTGTATGCCTTCCAAAATAAAATACCTAACAGCAAAAATCTTAGCAGATGGGGATCCTCAAACAAATTTTTAGAAAATAGGGGTTCATGGTCAACATGGTCACCACAAAAAGTGCTTGCAGGTTACATATTTTCAAAATGTGGATGTCTAACTGTCTGGATGTTTGACGGCCATTTTGTGAGTGTTTTTGTAGAGATGATGGGATAAAATCCAACTGTGCCATAGTGTTTTCAAGGAGACATTGGGGGATTATCTGGCCCATTTTTTGGCAACCCTAACCAGATGTTTTTAAGGAGATTATGACAGAAATTCCAGCTGTGTTTCTGGTGTAAAACCTGGGTCTTTTTAAGGAGACACTGGGAATTTTCCAGCTTGTTTTGTGGCGATCCAAACAGGGTGTTTTTAGGGAGTATCTGACAAATCGACCAGGTGTTGTTGTAAGGGGATAATGTGTGTTATTCCCCCTGGTTGAATCCAGCAACCAAACCAGTTATATTTAGCCAAAACAAGATCTTTTCTTTCCCATAACCAAGTGTATTTTTGTGCCTACATATACAATGACAACTATAATTCTTGTTGAGAGGGTTGCTGTTGTCTAGTTTGTGTCTTGTCAGATGTCCTTGATGAGACAGTTTGAGAACCACAGTTACAAAAGACCACATACAGCAGCCATTCAGATTCAGAAAACATCATGCTGCAGTATACACAGAGAATGATGCATGGTGCACACATATACATGTGAAGTGATGGTATAGAGAGGAGTTGGAGAGCTCATATGATTAAAAATGAAGTGTGAACACTGAAAAACATTTCTGCTCCCTCTGCATGCTCTGCAGATGGACAATGCAAGTGAAAAACACACGGTGTGTGTCTGTTTGTCTCTGGTCAGATGGTCGCTCCGTCACCATGCACTCATGCATCAGTGTGATAGTGTGAAGAGATAAGGATCATTTCATTTACTTCCAACTATGAGGAACACAAATTACTGAGAACAATAGACAGAACCCATCCTTGTTTCCCGTGCACTGACTCATCTGTTGGCACCATGCGCCTCACTGAATGTTCTGCTGAACTGGTTTTTACTATCAGTGTGTGACTCACCAAGGAACAACCTTCCACAAGGATGAAAGGGAACAAAAATGGGCTTTTAAGTTCTGCTTAAAGACACTTGTGGAATTTTGGAACAGAAACCACAGTTTTTTGTCTTGTTCTACTCTGTCAAGACTATTGTGTTACATTGGAGTCATCTCAGCAAACAGTTGACACACCAATGTTTACCACTCTCTCACAGCACTGGGAGTTTTATTGCCATGGTCTCATAATTAAGAACACGTTTCTCATAAACCCTCTGTCATAAAGACGATCTTTGCTTTGAAAGGTGATAACCTGGTTACCTTTTTTTCTATTGGTCATCTTTCACCGCTGTGGGAGCTTTTAGCTCACATTACAGTAGCAACATCTTCCTGTTTTGTGCCATAAAGCAATCTTAACACATCTTCTGCGACACACAGTTTGAAATATGATGTCAATCAGACATTGTAAGGGTCTCATTTAGAGCAATCAAAGCATTAATCACTCAAAATGAATTACTTACTGTAGGTAGTTGTAGCATAAATTCTTGCATTTGACACACAAGCTGAAACATAACTCAACACGCGCAACCTGTGGGGTTCACTGAGTTGCCAATGTAAGAGTCTGAATAAATCTATGAGCTGTCAGTCAACAGCCAAGATATTAATGGAGGCAGTTATGGTGATTATGAAAAAGGTCCATCAAACTCATTAGGCTGAGAAGTACATCAGAGAATGAAATTATTTTCCCAGCAGGAAAACCAAAAGCAATATAGATCTGTTTATGAGTGCAGAGTGTGAGTGTGTGTGTGTATACTTTAGTGCCTGTTGAGAATATATAAAGCTTGATGAAATAATGATACAATGAACAGAATTTCATTTTGTCAAGCTTCAATCCCAAAAGGTCATCTTCTCAGGAACTAAACTACAGTTTTGTTATTATCTCATTGGTGTTGAAAACACTGCATAAATTAATTGAATGTACAATAATTCATAGCTGTGTTATTTGTCATTTAAATTTGACACTTGAAATTGACAAAAACTGAAGATTAGCAGATGTGTTTTACTATGAATCTCCCTGAATGAACCTGCACTCAGAGGACCTCTGCGTTTTGTTTTTTGTCATACAGGTCATTTTGAGCCCTGTTAGAGGTGCAGCTCTTGAGATGGCAATGTCTGCTTGCCAACCGGTCAGTCCACTAACTGAGTCCAAAATTAAATATCTCCACAACTGTTAAATGAAATGCTTTACAAATATTTACATTTATTTATTGTCACATAAGAGTGAGTGAGAGTGTGTGGCTGTGCCTGTGTGACTGTCCATGCGGTGCGTGTGTGTGTGAGAGAAAGAAAACATCCTGATTGCTCTGTCTTGCTTAATAGACCAATGTAGTTATTAGACATATTTGTGTTCATGTAAATAGGTTTTTTTTCTATTCATGTGGTTTTTGTCTTTGTTTTTTTGTTCTATCAATAATAATTAAAGTAATTTTCCATCGTGACAACCTGTTTATCCTTTAGTCTGGAGGTGGGGGGGTAGACACATCCCTGAAATGACTTTTTGCAGGTTGGGATGTCTGATGTTCTCCTCACAATGGATTGTAATTAACTTGGTTATTCTATACCTTTCTATCTAGTGCCACTATTGAGTCAAACTTTGATTTTCATTCCACGTTATAATTATAATATAACTGACTAAGCCATTTTGAGCACAGTGGCTCCCTGATGTTTGCATTTAGATCAAAGCACCACTGTGCCTTAAGAGCAGCCTCACAGAGCTGCAGGCGACGCTGTAGACTGTTGGACTTGTTCATTAAACATCCTACTGAGACATACAGATCTCCACTTGTGCTGCAATGAAAAAACTGATCCTTTAGTTTGAAATATGAGTACTACCTGACATTCTCAAGGTCAGACAGTCTCTGTTTGTAAGATTAAGTGAATTTATTGAGAAGGGAAATAATACAGAGAAATAGTTTGGCACAAACATTCAGGCCAGCAGCTCTCAGCGTGTCTTTTGTCTGAGCCTGCCCATCAGCAACAGGAAGGGCCAAAGGGTGTGTGCATTTTTAAAAGAAATATGTGAGAACTAAGAAGGCTGATGTCAGAAAGGAGAAATCAAGGACCTTTTTTCTTTGCTCTTAGAAAAGGAATGGCGACCATTCATAAGTCAAAGACAGGATTTTTCTTTTGTCCTGATTCACTGCATTGTTTGGGGTCAATCCATACCAAAAGCCACTGCAGGTCGTTATAGACGTATGAGACTGTCAGTGTTGTCAGTGTCATCAGAGAGGTTTTGTTTGGAGACACAGCATAAAGGTTGCACATGTTTGAGTGGGAGGTGTTCCCACAATTTAATAAAATTCACGTAACTATATCAAATTAAATGCCATTTTGCTTTCAGTGTGCAGTCAAGGACACACATAGGTTGTTAAGGAGAAATTAAAACAACTTAAATTTGGTGAGCATTGAGTGCAGTAAAGAGCAAGGATGTGCAGAGGGTCGGATTAAAGTTGCCTAAGCAACAGCCAATTTCCCACTTTAACCCTCTGAAGGAAATATAATGTGCTCTGCTGGTGTGGCTGCACTAATACTAAATGCCATGCAGTCTAAACTTTTGTTGTGTTTTAACAGGCATGCCTCCCTCGCCCCCAGGTTAAAGAGAAGAGGTGAGTCAAAGCTGTGAAGCACTCTCTCATGCATCCAAACTTGATATCTTGCACATTGATGCTTGCTCTGGGTGGGAAATTATTTTTGTAGGATGGCGATGGAGTCATCCAATAACAGCAAACTCTGTAACACCCATTATTACCGCTTACCTTTAGTCTTGGCATTGAAAAACAAAATTGCCTGATTTTTTTAAGTTGTTGGAAATAATGACAAATGGTGCAACTAACTGGATCCCTTGTAACTAAAAACTGAACTATGAACAGTTTTCATGATTGCATCAGGTGGCACAATATTGTCTTTAATTATGCTTTTACATAAGCCGATATTAGCTAAGTTCCTAGCTGACTGACGTAGGCAGAGGGGCCAGGGTTATTTTATCAGGTTCGAGAAACAGTGGCTCGAAATGTCTTTGCTCTCCTCTGTAGTTAAATGTGTTTGTGTGGTTTATCTGTGTGTGTGTGTTTTTTAATCTTTTGTGTCTCACCTTGTGTTGGTGTTGTTTTGGATTGCTACTGTGGCAGAATCATTTGCCCCTCGGGGACAAATAAAGGTCTTGAACTTGAACTTTGTGAGGAGACAGAAGCAGCTGTAAGGCATTGTTTAATGGTATCTCTCCTTTCTTCTCCTCCTCCCTTTTTCCTTTCTCTTTTCTTCTTTGCTCTTCTCTTCTCTGGGCATCAGATGTGGAGTTGAAAAGAGTTTAAGTTGTGGTGTCAGAGATGTCCCTGAAGATTTACTGCTATTTGTGGAGCTGAAAGGACCAACAAAAGAATAATTTTCAGTATTTCCAGCAGTGCAGATTATTTTTCAATTTCAGCAACTCCTTTCACAGCTTCACAGTCTTAAGAAAAGGGGCTTGAAAAAACAAGGGTAGAAAGTATCTAAATGCCAGAACTTAACGTGACTACACATTTAAAACAGGTGTGTAGGCACAGTTGAGTGCTGTGTGCTAGGAAAATCTACTCAGCTATTTAGTTTGCAGAGAAAGTGAGATGGAGAAAAAGGAAGCAATCAAAGTCTTTGACGTCTAACTTTATAATGCATGGGTGTAATACGTCAGTTGACAGTGACAACCTTTAGTATGTAGTTAGCAGAAGAAAAGCCTCTTCAGTGGTGAGTGTATCAGAGCGATGTGGACTGCTTTGGGGGACAAAAATAAAGGACTGAAATTAGGAAAGAAGAAAAACCTCACTCTGCTGTAAAATTTTACATGACATATAAAATCAGTTTCTCTTATAGTAGTAAATACTGGAAAAGGTTGTAAGTGAAGATCCTCCTTTATGGATCTGCTCACATCTCATAAACATATGCAACCTTTAACTTGTATGTAGTATGAGTCAGCCTGCAAATCATCACTGTCATGACTACATCATACAGATTGGCAACATTAATCAGTTTCACACCATGATAAGAAGCAGTAAAGTTAACCACTGTGGAGCATAAAAGATATTATAGCAAGAGCTGTCTTCACAGAGAGCCAGGCTGCTTCACAAGTGAAGTGTTCAGACACTTTACTGTAATACAACTTGTACTCTGTAAAAACACTCTAATGCAATTTAAAGTCCTGCATACAAAATATACTTAATTAATATTTTAAATTACAATAAAAAATTTTAAAAAATGTAAACAGTAAGCAGAGAAGGATAATGTCAGCATTATATACATTGTTTTGTCATAGAGGTGCATTAAACAATAAGCTTAGTTTTGATGCTTTAACTATTTATACTATTATGTTGTTTACTCAGTTGTAATACCTTATATTTGTTGTCACGACCTGGCTCATAGGCCATGACAAAAAATGGTGAGACACAGGTGAAGCATGAAGGTTAACATTTATTTAAATCATAAGAACCAGGCCGAAACCAACAAAGCAAAACACGACGCCGGAGGGATCAAGGCCGAGAGGCAAGAGACCACTGAGGGCTGCAACTGTCAGTTCTTAAAGGATCCAGGGAGACTGGCCAGGTGTTCCCGGTTACCCAAATTGAGTCCCGCCCACCAAGGTACCTGCAAAGAACAGAAAAGCAACAACACAAGGGAAAAACACAAAGCAGGCCCTACAGTAGCAGGCAGCCGTCACATTGTCTAAATGTTCATTTACAGTATTTTGCATAAAACTTTATATCCCTACAAAAGAGAGATTAAAACCACAATAAACCCTCCAAGGTATTTTCCTACATGTTGTTGATCAGACCTCTTCTCCAGACTGTGTGGTTTTGTATAAACTACACTTGATTGACAGCTCCATCAATCTTATGTTTATGTGGTTGAATCTGTGAGGGTTGGGATTAACACTGTACTATAAGTGTATTGAGTCTGGTGACATCACATAATTTCTAGTATGGCTCCACCCACATAACGTCTGACAAGAGGTCAGATTAGCAAAGGTAGCTGACAAAAAAATTGAGAATTTGCAGAATCTTTAATCAGTGAAAATAGTCGTCGCTTAGGCATCAAGACAGACAAATGTATCGGAGTACAAGGAGAAATATTTTTCTCTAAAATGAGAGAGGTCTCAGCATTACAAATACTTACAATACTAGGTAAAGTATAAATACCAGAGGTCCACGGTAAAACTACACAGTTATTCACAAGAAAAAGCCATTTAAAGATTGAGATACTATTTTTTCTTATTTTTCCCAGTTCCTGTAATTATCTTATTTCTCACTTCCCAGTTCCCAGTAATCATCTCACAACCACTTACACTAGTTCCTGTTCTGACTTGGCACGACTAGATTTTAGGGTCTTTCTGTATTCTTTAACCTTTTTTGTTTTACTACTACGAAGCACTTTGGTATTGTTTATTTTCTCCTGTATGTTTTTTTTTTAACTTAAAACTTGAGATAACAGGATGTGAACATTTGCATTACATATATTATACCCTGAGCAACTGGTGAAAAATTACATGATGCCCTACTAAACTGATTGGCAGTACAGGACGGTAAAACACGTTTCAATAGGCCATTGCCGCCACCTAGTGGTAAAAGAACTAATTAAAAATGCTTTTAATTTGCTATTGGCTGTTGAAACGTGACGCAACGGGGACAAGAGGAAGTGAGGGAAACAAATGTACTTAAAGCTTTTGTTTTCGATTTATTTGACCAGTTGCATATGTCCCAGTTTGATCTGGTAAGTTTCGTTCTACTTATCGGTCAGTTATGCAATTATTACTCCACAACATGCGACGTAAACTAAAATGTGTGCAATACTTTACTTTGACTTGTGCTGACTTAATGTTGATCATGCATTTCTATCACAGGCACAGATATGGGTGACTTTCCTGTAAACCCGCTGGTTTTGTTTGGTGTCGGGTCCAGTTTCGCTTTTTCTGGCCTTTTCTATCATTTATACCAGGAGAAGAAAAAGGAGCTAAAAAAGCTGAAGGCAAGTGATTGACTTTCGGCAAAGTGTTAATGCAGCTCTTGTTTTGTAACGCTTGAAAAAAATGCATATCTGAAAGCTTTATATTTTGATTTAGGAAATACCCATTTTCAAGCCAGATCAACATTTGGTCAGAGTCCTGAGAGCATCTCCACACAAGCGACTTCAGTATGTCGCTGTAGAAGGTACAAACATGACAATTAGCATTTTTGTAGATGTAGTTTTGTATGGGGACGCTCAGATTTCTGTCAGTGTACATTTCCTTCTTATCTGTTTCCAGGCCTGGTCCAGGCTGATGGGGAGCCTCTGGCCAGCCAGTTTGTCCCAAGATGCTTTGGTGTAATTCAGAAGATAGCAGTGGAGGAGCACTGGAAGTACTGGAACTCTCTCACCCGGACATGGTATTGATACTGGTATTGATTGGTACAGAATAAAACTTATAATGTCTCTTTGTAAATCTATTGGCCTGTTAATCAAAATTTAATTACTCTTCCAGGAATTCTCGGACGGTAAACCGAAAAGAAACCAGTAATGCTGTGCCTTTCAGTCTCGTCAGCCCTGGAGCCTACATCACTGACACATATGTGAAGGTCCAAAACCCTCTGGAGGCCTCCGGGTGCTACCTCGAAAGGGTTTATTTCAAGGTCAGACGTGCTGAGGAGGGCTTGGTGAACGTGATGTTGCAGGGCCTCGGTGGGGAAAAACCTGTGGCGATGGAGGAGAGCGAGGAGCTGCTGCGGGTGGGGAGCACCATGACTGGTTTTGGTGAGGTGGTGCTGGAGGGGGGCGAGGTGATGAGACTGCAGGCCCCACAGGACGGCCGCAAGTTTATCCTGGTACCCACTGACCACAGGAGCTTCTTGGATGGACATGAGAGATCAGCCAGCATGTGGAAGACGCTGACTGCTGTTACTGGCATCACAGGGGCTTCAATTTTAGCCAAGGTAATTTTAGACTTTGTGGGAAAACAGGATGGCAAATCAAAGAAGGCTTAAACACGGAGATTATGTAGGTTAAACGGCTTTAAAGCTGTTGTCACTGCTTTTTGGGTGCTGCCTCAGCTGTTTTATCTTAGATATTCCAGTGTACCATTCTGATGCTAAGATAACTCAGTTGTAAAGATGGTGACAGATATTTTCTTTTTCTGCTGTCACTAAGGAAAGGGAGGGCAAGGGGAGGAATACAACAACATTTGTCAAAACATATTGAAATCCTTGCAAAATTGAACAGAAATTTTTAAAAAGCAGAAAACAAATCAACAAAACAGAAAATACAAGTTTTCTGAAAACACATTACAGAAAATACAATAAAAAAGCAATTTTCGTTATTCCGCTAAAATGTAAGTCATTTATGTATTTTCTAATCTACTGTATTTTACTTAAATGTTACTTGGTTTTATTGTGTTTTATCAAATGTTGTTCTGTTTCACCCCTAAGGGCCGTCATACTTAATGGACCACTTCAATTCTTTAAATTCTCTATTAACTCAAACCCTCCAGCAGGTGATGGGACCACAGTGTTGCAGCTCAGTCTGATAAAGACACCAATCAGAGGGTCTTTGGGGCAACAACAGTCTATTTAAGGGGGGTGAAGGGAACTCCTCGTAAGTTGAACAATGTAGCACATCAAGCTGTACTGTACTTCTGCATTCAGATTCATTGGGGCAGAGCAGGGATGTGATGTATGATATGTGACTTTATAAGACTACTTAACTTCATTATTACAAAATTCCATGCTGCTTTATCAAGGGAAACCTATTTTTTGTAATAAAATGTATTAAGTATAACAAGATAGTCTTAAAGACGTTAAGTGTCAAAAGTCAAACTTTTACTTTTGACTGCAAGGTTTTTAACTGTGAACATGATCAAAGAAATGTCACTTATTTCCATCTTTGTCAGTCCAAGTCTTCACTCATTTCCAGACAAGATGGAATTAAAATCTAATTTAAGGGTGATTTGGACTTAATCAGTATAGTAGATAATTCTCTACCTCTTGGATTATTGTCTTCTTACTGTTGTGTTTTATAATCTGCACTGTGTTAAATTGCGAAGGGAAATAGGTCACTAATCACTATTGCTAACAATCTTTTTTAAATGGTGATGGGTTTATTTTTATTAAAACCTTACATCAATGATTTTACTTTGAGTGAAACACTCTGATAACAATAAAGTGAGACAGATGCTTCAACATATTTCCATGTGGTCCGAGGGTGTTTCTTCTTTATTTGGATAGTGACATTCATAGCACACAGCCCTTACATGACATGGCACTATGTGATAAATGTATGTCAACTTGAACTGTACCTGATGGATACTGGAGACAGAAAGCTGTTATAGAAGATACAACAAACTGCATGAATCCCTTCATTCACACAACAGTTTCAAGTTTTACAGAGTCCTCCTTGTCCTTTCTTAAGTCCTCCTCACTATTCTCCTTCCTCCTCTGAAGACTCCTCAGCCTCCTCCAACCACTGGATGAACTTCAAAAGCTGTTGGAGAAAAGCAGATCACAACAGGGTTGTGACAAATTTAGTATGATGATTTGGAATTTAAAAAGATCTGAACTGTGCAAATTGCACATTTGGTTCTGATGTAATTAGTTTGCATGTGAATGCGTAAATCAAGAGATAGTCGTGTATTGGGTCAAAAATACAGTAGGAAACAGTGGTGACACTATACACAATACTGATATTTACACCAACTCAGTGTCATCTATACTCAAATGTTTTAAATTAATAATTCCAGGAAAGTTGGAACGCTGCATAAAACGTATTAAAACAGAGTGCAATCATTTATTAACAGTGTTTACTGTTAACAGATTTACCATGTGTTACTGGTACTCGTAACTGAGTCTGTGTAGTCATATAATTACTACACTCGTGTTCAGATGCCCCTTTTCATGCTACTTTCCAAATCATGTCATGTCACCCATTACTGTAATGTTAAAAACAGATGTTTTTAAACATATACAACTTCCTCATTCCTTTGTTGCTCTTGTCCCAAAGTGTTGAAACATATTGCTGGTATCAATTCAGAATGAACAGATGTTTACAAAGAAATCAGTGAAGCTGATGAGGTGAAATGTTAAACAGAGTTCTTGTACCGTTTTTAATTCTGTCAAAAATTGATGTGCTAATCATCACACTCTGTATTAGTTGATTTAAACAGTGTCCCAACTTTTTTGGAATGAGTGTTGTGCTTTTGTTAAACTGGCACTTGTGACACTGTGTCCTGTGTGACCCAGTTCTCCCAGTAATAGACGTACCCCCTGGTTCTTGCGGAGCTGTCTGCTCTTGTCGGTGGTGGCTTCCTTGGAGAACCAACGCAGAATCATCTCCTCCTCCAGGATTTCCAGCTGGTACATGTTCATCAGGACCTGGACAGAAAAACACAATGTTTGATGGCCATCATTTTTTCTTTAATAACAGGAGTTCAGTCTTTCTAAAAGTCAGCAAAATGCTAAGTTTCCATGGTATTGACCCTGACCTTGACCATAGCAGCCCAGTGACTCTCCTGCTCCAGGAAATGTTCCTCAAAGGCAGACAGACAGTCCAGATGGTCCTGTGCTCTCTTCACATAGTTCTTAAACACTGGTGCCCATTTCTTCAACAACTAATAGGAGGACAAAAAGGAAAGTGGAAACATCAGTGAGGTTATTTATATCTATCATATCTACCATTGACTGTGCTGTATAGGAAAAACATATTTACAGGCAGGAGCAGAGCAACATATTGTGATGCGGTGAGCTGTGGGCCCTGCTGCTGGAAAGGGTACTCCAGCACCACTCTGGTCAAAATCTGCATCACCTCCTTTAGACTGATGTTGTAGGCGTATCTAAGGAAAAGAAGATCATTAAAATGCAGGGACAATTATTTTGAAAGAGCCATGGATCTGCTGGTAATTTTCAGTTCCTCCTTACTTGAGGGAGTTGATCTCAAGAACAAGATTGTCACAGCCGATGTTTTCCTCCAAACCTCTCTGCAGAGTCCCCAACACCTCCATCTGAAACACTACACATTAACACACCAAAGAGCAAGAGTCAGAAACGAACATACGTGCAACCCTAATTTCAAGTTTGTGTGAATTTTTCATAGAAAGTTTTAAAAAGATCTTTGTCATTTAGAAGCAATTATAGGGAAAAAGGAAATGTTTTTAGGTTTGTCTGTAACAGTAAAGTAAAAAATAAAAGAGAATGAAATTATTATTCTTAATTACCTAAAATAGAGACAACAAAAGCAGATGAATGCAAATGTAATGGCCTTTGTGCTCTTGTACTCTGTGTGCACAGAGATCATTTTAAGGGAAAAAGCCGAGAGGGAAAAAAAAACATTATTTTCAAGAAAAAAATTATTTTAATTGTTTTATTTAACAACAAGCGTGCAAAACAGAGATAAAAGAATCAGATAGTCAGCTGACTTCAAAAATTCAGATGAGATTCTTACATTTTATTTAAAAAGAAAAAAAATTATCATCAGATTAATCTGTGATGCAAGTTATTGTTTGCATTAATTTGTCAGTGATTATGTGACTTATTCATTACATTTTGATTTGTAACATATTTGTAAAACACTGACACACTATCTTATTTCCAAATGCTCTGTCTGACATCAACCTGATAACTTTACATTATAATTTTTTTTATGTTTACTTTGTTTGGCCAGTAGGGGGCATTCATATGATTTTACAAACAGCTGAAACTAAGAACTCTCACCTTTGACATCATCCATCTCAGGGGAGGGAATCACAGGATCATCAGGACCATCAGGTTCACTGTCCTCACTTTCACTCTCAGGGTCAGGGTTCAACACCAAACCTGATGCAAAAGAAACAGAAGCCAAACTGCTGACCAAAGCATCATGGGAAATGCTGCTTTAACATAGTCTATAATAAATCTAACAAGCCAACCAAGCTGCAATCCTACCCCAGAGACACTGCGACAGCTCTTCATCCTCTGTGTCATCCAGACTGCTGGCCTTCCAGATGTAGCCCTTTCCTTCTGCTCCGACCTCTGCTGGGTTAAACACTGCAGAACAGAGGAAGGCACAGCTCATCACCAGACACATCTGAGCATATGCTTCACTTATGCATTCATCGCTTAACACCTGGTACACACCTTTTTGTTTGTTTTTTTCTTTACTTTGACCAACCTCTGCATCATCACTCAGGAATTCATCATCATCCTCTTCCTCCTCCTCTTCTGGATGGTGCATGGATACAACGGTGCCTTCAGGAAGAGTGATATTTGGTCCAATAACCACCTTAAAAACAGTTTACAGAAGATTAGGTTATGACAGATTTCACATAATGTTTGCTAGTGTCATTATTCACAATGGGCTGGTGGAGAAACTTCTTTGCACACACATAAAAACTGGTAAATAATTTAAATTTTGAAACATATATCCTGAAAAGTTTATGTGCAGTGTTCTAAAAAGCAGGCTGTGCAAACTCAAATGTAACATTTAACTGATCAGCCTTGACTGATCAGTCTTAATTCAAATTTGATCTGCACTGGTTAGACATACTGACATATTGAGTTTTG
>JAPZDY010000004.1:4918497-4929469 GCA_029783645.1 Ctenochaetus hawaiiensis | reverse complement strand
TCAATCTTAAAAAGAACATGAATGATATATATATACACATACATACATACCTATATACATATCTATCTATCTATCTATCTATCTATACAAACATAGATACACACACACATACATACATACATACATACATACTTTAAAAAAATATATATTTATAAAGGCTTAAATGTGAACCTGAGCTATGTATCACTTATCCAATACATTGATCTGCCTAATCTGACTGCATTTCTGCTGTTCTCCAATAGAGGTCTCTGGTTCTCACCAAAGCATCTAGTAATGAACCCGTTTTCGATACAACTGGCTGAAGTGGTCTGCATGGCAGCTGATATGGGAGCTAGGTCACCGCTTAGATGTAAGTGGAGAGCGCCATCTACTGACCAAAAGTGATAACTGCTAGAGAAGTAGTTGAACAGAACTTGAGAGTTCCTCCTGACGCATGAGCCATCACATAGAGCTTCTATACTTACTGAATAACAATAAAGTGTAGAGTTTCATGAGAACGAAAACCCTTAATTTACCTTAATTTATTCAAAATAGCACAAAAAGGGAACCTTAAAGAAAAAAGAATCATTTTATTTTTTAAGGAACACATTTACAGTTACATTGAATTAGACCAGAATGACTCAGTAGGCCGTTAAAAGTCTTAGAACAGTGGACTAATGTGTCCTGATAGAACACATTTCATGACTTGCTCCATTCAGATGAACCGCACATGCATAAACTGATGGCAAACTGAAATATTTTCTTATGCATCAATAAATTCCACCATCATGTCAGATACTGCAACAGAACACAATTTTGGGAGCAGAATATTTAATGTGACTATGTGATGTATAAAACATCGCCATCATTTTGAGCCTCTACAGTATTTTAGCATTTATACAGGATTTTCTCATATTATGTTTTCAGTAACACAGTGAGACACAGTTTAGATATATATTTCATAGTCACTGACACCACACAAAATTATGTAACAGCCCCCTTTAGCATTGCTACCACACACTTGTAAGGCTAGTGCATGTTTTCCACCACTTTCTTAAGAATTTTTCCTCTTTTAACACTGTTGACTGTATGTCCAGCTACAGAAAGTGAGGTGTGTTGTTTATGTGTGTGTGTGTGTGTGTGTGTGTGTGTGTATGTGTGTGTGTGTGTGTGCACCTGTGTGTGCACCTGTGTGTGCAGGGGGCAAAAGGAGTAGTGCAATACCATGAAGACTGCATTTATATATAGCTTACCTCCTCCTGTTATCCTTCGCATACATGCACACATTGCACAGGACACACGTACTGTATCGACAGATGGATCAGACACAGAAAGATGCGAAAAAAAAATTGCTTCACCTCTCCCCCCTCCCCCCTTTAAACTCTATGTTTCACTTTCTTCTTGAGTCAGGGCTAAGTGACACCTATGCACTGAATCTTCAGCAGGTGCACCACCCTCGACTCTCCTCACTCCTTCCCTGTCCCTGGTTGACCCAGCGCCACATTCTAACGCTGCACTAGTGCCAGCAGCAGCAAATTAGACACCAGTCCCCCCTCCTCCTGATATGTACTTCTCTGTCCTACATCCATTATTTTTAGCTGGGATCCAAGCCTCCATCTACACTTAATATGGGAAAAGAGTGCCTCATATTCGAAGCCAACGCTAAATCTATCATATCAACCCTTCTTCATTTGGTGTAAACCAGACAGGCTCAACACACACACACACAAACACACATACACACACACACACACACAAAAAGCCACATATTTCGCACCTCTTTGTCTATTTATTTCTTTCTTATGCACCATCTCATCTCCCTCTGCCTCCATCACTGTCGAGGGTCGAGTGTTGGGTGTCTGGACACAGAAGAAATGAGACCAGGTTGGTCCTCAACTACGAGCTCCACCCACTTTGACAGGTCTGCAAGACACACACACACACACACACATGCCCGCATGCACGCTGTCACCCCAGCAACCATGGCAGCCCCCGCCTCATCTTCCCCATGCTCAGTAACACCTCACATAGACACACAGTCACACCTATGTCAAGCTTAGCCCAACCCCTCTTGCACCCTGTGCCCTACTGCCAGTCGTCCATGTGAGGTTTTTAATAAGGTGGATGCAGGAGTTGGTCTTGCTCTCTTCTGGGTGACGCGGATTGGAAGGGGTTCTCCATACTTCTACCTACTATTTTGTTTTGTTTTTTTAAATTTTGGTCCCCCTTTCCTTTTCTGAAACTGCAAATACATCTCCATTATCTTAGAGAGGAGCCATGAAGTGGACCTGGGTGCTTGTGGCGGTCTTGCTGTCCTTTGGAGGCCTATCATTGGGCAAGGACAGCTTGGACTTCCCAGAGTATGATGGAAAGGACCGTGTTCACGACCTCAACGCCAAGAACTATAAGTCTGTTATGAAGAAGTACGATGTTATGGTGGTGTACTACCATGACCATCCCGGATCCAGCCGCGTCGCCCAGAAACAGTTTGAGATCGAGGAGTTGGCCCTTGAGGTGGGTTGAGATGGGAACTATGGGTAGAATACAGAGGAAGGCTTACTGATGAGGAAGCAGTTTAACTAGTGCTTGATTTAAATGCGAAGCACAGAGAAACATTTTTAAATCTTAAACTCAGTATTATAGTACAGAGTTTGCTTTATGTTCTAATGCAGTTTATGTTTTAATTTGGTTTTATTTGACTGGTTGCACAGGTTTTAGATGATGCAGATGTGAAGTGTGTGTCAGTCTAATGCTACTTGCAGTGCAAAATTTTGACATACAAGCTTGAAATACAAATTTAGAATATATATAAAAAAAGATCTTTATCTTTGGTGAGGGCGTGCTAAATATGAAGTGAACATGGAGGGAGTTGCCATTTGAAAGTGATGCAGCAAAGTGAAAAATAGCATTGCTGGATTCAGATATGCTGATAAGTGAAGTCCCAAAAATTTGTCACAAGCTTGCAGCATGTCGTCAGTGTCGTCCACCTGAAGCAAAGAGCTGAGCTATGAGGACCAAAGATATCATTCACTCTGGCAAAGGCTGAGCTTGTGTACATTCTGTGTGTGTGTGTGTTTGTGTGTGTGTGAGTGTGTGAGTGTGTGTGTGTGAAGTTGATGCACTTACCACACCTCTATCAGTAGCTGTCACACCCCAGGCCTCCTGTCAGCCTGTGATACGCTGCAGTTTCATCACATTCCTCGCAAAGACATTACATCATCATTCAGTAGCTTTCAGGTGTCAGTTTACTCAAGAAAACACAGTTTCTCAAGTGTCATTCTGCCACATCACATTTTCTGGGAAATGTTGTGTTTGCAATTCTTAAGCTTGTTAATTAGAAGCTGATTCCGATTTCATAGTAGCAGAAAATTATGGCAGAAATTAAAAAGCAAGAGCAAAATAAAAGTTTGCCAACACACACATAATAGAATTGAGTAATTCTCAAACAGCATTTTGGACAGACTTGACACCACTGAACGAAACACTGGACCAATATCTGCTGTAAAGGTTGCAGGTCTATAAAAAAGTGATAGGAGTGATGACTGATATATTACACATATACGTGGCACCATGCGTAACCACAGCCACTTAACACAGTGCAGTAAAGGCTGCTACCTTATACACTTGATGCATGATTATATTTATGGAGCACTTCAAGCATCAGTGGCTCAGACGGTCTTGGAAATTATAAATAGACTTAGGCATCCTGTCAGTGGAATAATACTGTGGAATAAGTAATCAACACTTAGTAAAATTAAAACATTCTTTATAGTGATTTGGCCAACTGTGGATGTATCTTGTCACGTAATTTCAACTAAATAAATGAATGGGGAACACTGGAGAGGGGCAAACAGTAATGAACAGAGAAGGAAAACAGTAAACACTGGGACAGAGAGAGAGATTCTGCTTTCCTTAACATATCATATCATTTCAACGGCCTCTGGTGTCTCTGTATGGGAGTGTCAGGGCTCAGTCTCGGGGCTGGAGGCCAGAACTGGAGGTTCTGGCTCCAGCAGTGCCAGCTCAGCTCTGCACTGTGATTGACACTTGCAGTACTGTACATGTCAGCGGATCCCGAAGCACTGAGCATTACTGCCACCTCTCCAAAATAGTCCCTGGGCTGGTGTGGGTTCTGGCTCTAAATTTATCCTGAGCTGCTTTTGTGGCGGCTCCCTGAAGGCTTGTGTTTCTCCTTATGAATGTATTATGATTTATATTTGATGAGTTTTTATTTTTAGCTACAGACAACAGCAAAAGACTCAACGTCTCAGAGGTCAAAGCTCCCCTGGGGGTTAGTAAAAGTTAAATGAAATATGACATGACGAGAGTGGGGGAGTCATAATTAAGTGTTTTCTCCAGTGCCAAAGAAAACGGATTAGTTGGTTAAAGTGGCCAAACACTGTGAATGAAGTCTATGTGTTGTTTAGAAATGGGATTTAGACCTGTTGCTCTGTAATTTCTTTTGTTTTTATTTGTGTGAGAGGATCTTTATTTTTAAAAACCAAATTCAATGAAAACTGATCATAGATAAGTCACTGATAGGCAAAAATACTATCCCATTATAACAACAGGAAATGAGAATTTAACACGTGTTTGTGTTTTTGCCATGTATGCATGTAGTGAACAGCTACAAAGTGACATTATTTAAAAATTAAGAAGTGCACAGTTTCAGCAAATTTTACATGTTGTGAAGTTGGAAAACATGCAGGTATCTTTCTATGAAATCTCATCTCAGACGCTAAGGCTGTTGGTTTAACTTTACATGTAGTCGACTGGCTCAGTTTCTCTGAAGAAACGATATCAACCACATAACTGCATTTAGACATTCTGAACACCAAGGTCACAAAAGAGCTTTGCATGTTTTATATTTAGAGCACAAGCAGGCATGCACAGTTTTATACTGTAGCCATCAAAAATAAGTAAAAAGATACCAGAATATAAAGAAATTAAATGTTTTCATGTTGCATTTCTCAATTATGCAATTAATGCATACATAAAAATATACACTTTTATCTCCAATGTAATGTGGATTTGGAATGTGTTGGTTTTATTCAAGTGGTTTCACAGAAGCATGGAAAGGAGTCCAATGTATTTTTTTTCACACATCTGTTTATTACAATTTATCCTCAGATGTGCTCTCCTTCAGTTGCTTGGGTAGTATCAAGCCTTACTCATCTCAGTCACTTGCCCTTTAAAAGGTTATTTTAACCCACTTAAATGCCAAAAGGTTAGAGGTCTGTAACAGAATATAGTGAAAGGCGAAAAAGCTAAAGTCAGTTTTAAACCACAATACTGTACATTAACATTTTGTTTCCTTTTTGAAAGCTAAATACTTCTATTTGAATACTTTTCGTATTATACTTAACACAAAAGATATATTTTTCCATATATTCTAACCTACCTGCAGCTAAGATACAAACTCTGACCTGCTTTATGTGCCCCACCCATCTGTATCTCCAATCAAATGAAAAGAAATGCTTGGAATTATTTGCACTAAACCCTTAAAGACAGCCTGGTTAGTCAAACTATTGATGCCAGTAAAAGCAGCTGCTAAAGATCTCTGACACTGTTGTGCACTAGTGTGTGTGTGCATGTTTATGTGTGTGTGTGTTTTACCCACCAAACACACTGAGACAGCCCTCAAAACACTTCCTCAATGCTGACAGGCTATGAATGTGGCACTGCCATTGGTGTAACCAACTGTCAGTCATGAGGTTCAAGTTTCATACAGATTTAGAAAGTGCATGAGCAGCGCTCTGAAAAGCGGGCTTTTATGGTAATGAAACTACTGAGTGAGACAGTTTTGTCAAAAAGGCTTAAAATATGGACATAAACACTAAATTAAATGCACCTTCTTGAAGGCGTATGCTCCCATGTTTTATAAACTCATAATGAACTTAAAAATAATAAATTCAGTAATGCAACATTGTATTTGTTTTACAGTATGCAGCCCAGGTTCTGGAAGAGTTTGATGATGAGGATGTCGGAGTTGGCCTCCTTGATGCAAAGCTCGACAAGGTCGTTGCAAAGAAATTAGGTAAATGCTCAACAGCGTAAACACATCCACTGGCAATTAAAACTTAGGTCATGATGTAAAATGGGGCCAGCCAGTATCAGTAACTCAGCCATTTGTCAGTGCCAAAATACCATCTGTGATGGTAAATAGTTTAAACTGGCCTGTCCAGTTAGAGATATTGTGGCCGAACTCTTAATGTCTCTTCTCTTTTTTTCTCAGGCCTCGAAGAGTCTGACAGCATCTTCATCTTCACAGAAGACGAAGTCATTGAATATGATGGCGAGTTAGCAGCAGACACTCTTGTGGAGTTCATCTATGATGTTCGTGAGGATATAATCTCCCAGTTAATAGCCTGCTTTATTTTAGCAACTAAAGTCCTTGAATTCCAATTTTCATGCTTCAGAGATGGCCAACTGACTCTAACTCAGGACTCCTTTTATCTCTCTCATTTCCGACTCCATTGTCTCCTCCCTTTCTCCTCCATGATCCTCCTTCCTCTCATAGGTTCTTGAGGACCCCGTGGAACTTATTGACAATAGTAGGGAACTAAAAGGCTTTGAAAACATTGAAGAGGACATCAAATTGGTGGGCTACTTTAAGAATCACAAGTCAGAACGTAAGAATCTGTACTGTGATGGCATGATAACCTGTTGCTTGTTTTCCAACATAATTGCTTGTGATTGCATATAAAGCAAATTTAATAGAGACCAGGTTCATATTGTTTGGTTTACCTTCAAGTTGAAGACTGTTTGTTTTTTAAAGTAATTTTTAGTGAGCACACTAGATGCTTCATTAATGATGAGAGCAAAAAGTCTACATTCTTAGATACTTAATGTAGGTGCTGATCTACTGAAACAACTTGATAAATGCCTGTAAAATTTCAGATTTTGAGGCTTACGCTGATGCTGCTGAAGAGTTTCATCCTCACATCAGATTCTACGCCACATTCAGTCCCAAGGTGAGTAGTCAATTATGACCACTAAGGCACAGTATGGGGGATTTAGTGGCATTTAGTGGCATTTAGTGGCATTTAGTGGTGAAGCAGCAGGTTGCAACTAACTGAATAACCCTAGCCTTAGGAAGAGAACCTACAGTGGCCGCTCATTGTTTTGTTTGTCCATTCTGGGCCACTGTAGAAACATGGCTGTCTAAAATGGCGGACTGCATAGAGGAGGCTCAGCCTCTCCTGTAGATATAAAAGGCTCTTTCATAGGTAATGAAGTGATTTTAAATTACAGGTGATTATACTCTGATAAAAATATACTGATAAATATTACATTCCATTTCTGTCATTGAACACCCCTAAATTGTACACACTGGACCTCTAAGTTTGATCAGACACACAAGACTAGGTATAGTATAAATGATTGTTTGAAGATGCGCAAGTCAGTTAATTATTCTCTGTGGATTTGTCACTTCAGCTCATCCTTTTATTTTACGAAAAGTTACTTGGTCCATTTTTTGTTTAAAAATATTAATTAGCACAACTTTTAAATCATTTATATTCATTTAGGTCATTTGTAAAATCCGAGTACCTGCTCCAGCGATATAGGTGGCAGACTTGCACCCAACTATTTTACACTGATTACGCTGCAAGACTACGCTAAACTGAGCAAGTTTTTTAGCTATCGGTCAATAGGTACATACAACCACAAGTTACAGTCATTGGTAAATAACATTTTGGTTTCACATTATTCCTCTTCTTGGCAGCAAAGGCTTAGATTCCAAACCTGATAAAGGCCGATTTCCATCAGATTCATCCGTGTGCTTGTGTTACCTACATACACAGCTTTCTAACTAATCAACTGAGTAACTTTTAGCTTGTAGCAGTGGTTCCCTTCAACTTGCCTGATCTCTTTGTCCTGTTCCGGCATACTGGAGGCCAAAGTGAGTCAGTATTGGCATCTAGAGGCAGTAGGCTGTATTACAAGAAAGTATTGGCCCTACTCTGAGAGCTTAGCAGTCTGTATCTCTGCAATGCGATATATGAGCAACTTTGGCATGCCACCGAAGCTGTTACTGCTGGACACTCTGGGAAAACTTATTACTTTACATTTAAAATGACAATTTCTTCTAGATTTTACAAATGGCACCTTTAACATTAGAGCTGGTGTTAAAATGAACAATTGAAATATAGCATGGGCCAAAAATTGTGCCTTGAGGCACTCCACAAAGCTAAGACCTCTTTGGCATTTGATTATTGTTGAACACAAGATTCAAAACATAACTAACAATCTGTTTTAGAACAACACTTTGTATTCAATTTTTTAATATTAAACTGAATCGAAGACATTTAAAAATACCCCGCGGAGATATTTCAATATCCCATGCAGAAGAGAGCAAGAAGGAAAATTCCCATTTCAGCAGAATGGATCATCAAAAGCTGCTATGTGCTGATATGCTTATGATGTTTAACTCCTTAATAAATAGACCAGTTTATGCTTTTACAGAGTAGTTTAGACAGTGAACAATAATTTTGCATTAATCACTGTCAACTCACTTTCTAATAGGTATAATTTCATCAATTTTAATGTCATGGGATACAATAACAGAATTAGGGGGTAAAATTAAGCTTCAAAGAAGCCGTATAATAATAATAATAATAACCAAAGGAGATAAAAGCAGAGTGAACAAAAACAGACCTTTAATGTTCTTGATCAAATTATAAATTTAAAACCACTTCATCCAGAACTCAGTTGATCCTCATTATAGTCAGCTACAAATATCTCTGATTGCATATCAGAATCAAAACAGCCATCATATTTCTCACAATACATACAGCATCTACATGTTGTATGCATTTTGGGAATATACATACACATACAACTTTTATAAATACCAATAGAGCTGTCATCACAAACTGCTAGACTATATGTCTTCATCATCTAATATTTAAAAACATACATTTATCCATCAACCAGTCAAAATGGCTTTAATCCGAAAGTTTGCATTTATTCATACAAACTAATCTGGTTGGAAAATTTAGTCCCAGGTCCTTCATCCTCAGTTACTGGTTCCAATCTTTTGGTCTGTGTTGCAGGTTGCCAAGGCTCTGGAGCTAAAGCTCAATGAGGTGGACTTCTATGAACCCTTCAATGATGATCCAGTGCTCATCCCAGGAAAACCTTACACTGAGGATGAGCTGGTGGACTTCATTGAAGATAACGACAGGTAAATCCAAATTATGCTATTTAATTAGATAAAAGCTTGATCTGCCATGACAGACAAACAAAACGCATAAAATTTCATTTCACTGCGCTTTTCAAGACCAACCCTGAGGAAACTGCAACCTTACAACATGTACGAGATCTGGGTAAGAACTTAAAGAAAACTTTCAACACAAAAACAATTCAGTCTTCGATCAGATTTTTGCTCCAGAATGGTTTCTGAATTTTCTGAAATTGTTACCTCAATAAGTTTATGCCAGTAAATTCAGTTTGTTTGTATTTTTTCCACAGGAAGATGATGTTGATGGTGAACATATCATTGCTTTCGCAGAGGAGTCTGACCCAGGTAAAAGAACTCTGAATCGACTGTAAAAACATTACCACCATAAGATTATGATGGAATTCTAACCAGAAACTAGTAACAAATACAGACAGTATTTTATGAGGTCAAAACAAGGTTGAGAGGTATTTTTAAACTGTGATGACGTAATGTTATGCTAAATTCTGACATGTCTGCAGATTAATGAGAAAAGAATGAGGAAAGGAACCATGGATACCCATTATCTACCTTTTTTCTATTCACCCATATAATAGTTAAGTCTTTGTTTTGCTGTTTTCTTCTCCACTTTTTAGATGGTTTTGAGTTCCTTGAGATCCTGAAAGAAGTTGCCAAGGACAACACAGACAACCCCAATCTCAGCATTGTCTGGATTGATCCTGACGACTTCCCCCTGGTAAGAATATAACACACTGTGATATGCTTACCAGAAACCAAAGAAACTCTTCTGCATATTCCTTGACTTCTTGACTCAGTCAACAGGGAACTAGGGCCCACTGAAACATAACCATCATGACTGTTACATTTATTTGAATGACACTGGCTAATAACAGTAGAACTTATAAGAATTCATTCTCTCCTGCAGCTTGTGCCTCACTGGGAGAAGATTTTTGGAATTGACCTGTCCTCCCCACAGATTGGTGTTGTTGATGCTGATGATGTGAGTTCTGTTTTTGGTTCTTTATACTTCAATTTATGAGCATTTGTGAGTTTTCTGTAATCAATACATACATAAGGCCGGGAAGGGCGGACAATTGCCTTTGGACCCCTTTTATGACCTTTATTTTTACAGTTGATACCTTGCTTACATGGTTGAAAGCCTCAAACAAATTTGTGTTTAATCAGATTATCAGAGAAGGACCAACATAAAGTACAACAATACTGTTCTGTCTTCCTGTTACCTTTCCTGTTTGTTGGTGCATTGCAGCTGTTGAACAGAAGAGCATGAAATTGGTTGCAAAAATGTGTCTTGCTTTGTTGGTGAGCTTATTCAACATGCACAGGCATCCTGTGCGCAGTAGAAAAAAATAGGGACCCTCATAAAAACACTGCGTCATTATGTCACTTGTAGAAAAAACTGTACATGATACTTTCAGCTTCTCACCTCTTAACTGAATGCGGCTGAGTTGGTGTGATTTGTCCTCCTTTACTCTGCAGGCTGACAGTGTGTGGATGGACATGGATGATGGTGATGATGTGCCCTCTGAGGAGGAGCTGGAGGACTGGATTGAGGATGTCCTGTCAGGCGAAATCGATCCTGATGATGATGATGACGACGACGACGATGACGACGACGATGATGACGACGACGACGATGATGATGACGATGATGATGATGATGATGATGATGATGATGATGATGATGACGACGACGATGATGATGATGATGATGACGACGATGATGACGATGACGATGATGACGACGAAGATGATGAAGATGATGATGATGACGATGATGATGATGACGACGAC
>JAPZDY010000004.1:4892689-4918397 GCA_029783645.1 Ctenochaetus hawaiiensis | reverse complement strand
TGATGACGACGATGATGACGATGACGATGATGACGACGATGATGATGACGATGATGATGATGACGATGATGATGATGACGACGACGACGACGACGACGACGATGATGATGATGATTATTAAATCATTAAGTCATAATTCAGTCTTTAAGTCCGACCAATGCAGTTTCAAGAGTCATCATCATTAACTCTGTCAAATTATCCTCTTTTGTACCTAGTTCTTATTTTGAACTTGTCATTTAATTTTGATATCACATCTTTTCATCATCCTCTCTCTGCATCTCATCATAACAATATTCCATTACTTGTTATCCCTCTCCCCCACATATTTACTAATCCTCCATGTAACAAAGTACTTTCTAAGATCCCACACTACCTTTATTCCCACATGTAACACTGTCTGGTACAATAAAAAAAGAAATTATCCCAAAACCTTACCATCTGCTGCTATTGATTTTCAAATTATTCAAGTTTTTTTTCCAAAGTACTGGAGGAGTTGTAATTTTGTATGCATTATGTCTGAGTCCATCTGTGAAGTCTGCTGCAGTTTAAATGTGTTTCATTTGTTCCCTCATTTTCTTGTTTGCCCCAGTATCACATCAACTGAAGTCAGATCCAAGGGTGCTAACAGGCTTTTCTGCCAGGTCTCAAATATCACAAGCCTACTCTGTGAAATCAATGTAATGCTGTACGCTAAAAGTGCTGTACATCATATGGATGTTTTCTACAATGATGAAATATGACAACAGCCGTATTCTATTTTTGTAACAAGAGAAATTTAACTTACTGTAAAGTCTTAAATAAATAACAGCTTGGACAGAAACACCATTACTGTTTAGTTTTTTAAAATTGTGTGTTTGCGTGAATCCTAAGTAAAAAAAAATACAGAAGCATTCAGGCGACCTAACTTTCTTCCTAGCTAAGTGTGTCACAACTAAGTTGTATACAGGACACAAACATTTATCACACAAACACCAACACAACACACATTTAACACACATTTTATGGCCTAAGGTGGAAGTAGATGAGCTGTACAACTCTTGTTACATCCAGATGCAGTTCAACTGTTTGAGTGAACAAACCATACAAAGTAGCTATAAAATAAAGCCTGAAGATTACAAGGTGAATTGGAAATGGAATGAGATGTTTTCTTGGTCAACACCTGCCTATTAACCTTTAAATGTATGAAGAAAGATCTTTTTGCTTTGATGCACTTGTTGACTTGAGCCCTTCTATTTTTTTTTTTTTTCATGTTGGGAGACTTCTACATTTTGGAGGTTACGATATGTTGTTAACCTTGTTGATGGTCTCGACTCTACTAATAATGGAAGATCACATCCTATCATCTGACTCACAATAGGTAGACTGTGATAGTCATGGGGTTCATTAATTTATTCTTTCATTGATCAAAGGGAAGATGGAACAAGTACAATGTTTAGTAACAGAGATAATGTGGATCTCTGTGCAATGACCAATGAAGCTGTGCAAACTGCAGCAGGTTCAGGGTAAGCTATGCAGGGGAAGCCAATCATTAGCTGGAAGGAGAACAGTTCTGATCCCATAAATATGCATTTCACAATAAAAAAAAGCTTTATTATGCTTTACATTCTGTTCCTCTTAGGATAATTTGGTGATTCTGGTGGTCTCTTGTACCGGACTTGAACACTTTGAGAAAGATAAAGGACACTTGATAAAAAGACAAGTCAAGTATCCCTGATGTGAAAAAACACATCAACGAAATGGAGGAAAACGTAAGGCAGCATGGTGCACACAGGCTGTGTTTTTCTGTAATACAACGTAAACGCCCTCTCCAATGTTTCGGCTCTTCTTATCTTTTGGTTCCGCCCCTCTGATCTCGTGATGCAACTGCCTCCTCAATGTTGTTGCGCGTGCGCTAGCACTGCTCTACGCCCCTTTTTTGCAAGCCATGTGGCTACGACTGGTAAATACAATCTCTGCACATTTTTAACTTCCGTTTTGATCACGATTTTTGTTTGTTATTGTTTTGCACCAACGCTGACCTCTGCACAGCCAGAGCAGTAAACATGTCTGCGGGCGTCGTGAACCTCCAGGCGCAGGTAGAGTCGGTGCTGGGAGCGCTGGTCAAAGCGGCCACGGTGGAGTTAACCAAACTGTTTGAGAGCAGATACGAAGCGTCGGCGCTGGATGTGGATGTGGGCCGCACGGACAACAAAGAGGAAAATGAAACCTTGGAAAAGCTGGATAGTACATCGACTGTGGGCACAAAACGCAGCATCGGAGTGCAGGTGGACGAGGACATTTATTCACCGTTGGCGTTCGGTGGTATGTGCTTTAACTTCCTGCTAACGTCCACGGCTAGGCTGCAGGGATAGATGCATGATGAGAGTGCGGACTAGTTGCTCATAGAGATTTAAATAGACTTACATAGCATAGTGAAACAGAAACAAATTCTTGACGATCTTGTATGCAACAACCTCTATTATGCCACACACGATGTTAACTTGATGCATTTTTATTTATGCTTCGAAACTGTGCTCATTCACAAAAGTTGTTGCTCTGAACTCCTGCGGGGTGCTCTTAGTTGTAAACCTTGCAGAGGAATGCATGCCTGGTTTAACCCTTCACCCCTCTTCTCCACAGCCCCCCTTTTCCTCTTAGATGGCGATTGTTTGAATGAGTGCAGGGAGGAGGAGGAGGGGGAGAAGGTGGAGGCATATCTCCCTCCACAACAAGTCCTCAGGGATGAAGATAATAGCCAAGTTGACCCGGAGTGGTCGTCTCCGAAGGAAAAGGTCAGTGAGAATTTACAAGGGTGTAATTAATGAATTTGATATGGAGGACCAGGCTGAGGGAAACTGTGAGCAGCTTTGTGACTTATACATAAGCATGCCATCAAAGCCCAGCCTACTGTTTCAGTGGCACCTCTTGACATATTTGTTTTCTAATGAAATGTGTCGATCCTAGCTTTTTTGTCCATATTTCCAGTACTGTGCTGCAGACTTCACTTGTTGTGTCACTTGTGTAACCAGGTTGTTGCAGAGACTGCGGACATGGTGGAGTCAAGTGGACTTGAAGCAGTTTCTCCAACTGCTAATAAACCTAAAACTAAAGTTACTTTGCATGGTAAGGAAAAGCTCAATGACAGTGAGTTGAGATCAGTGCAGAGATGAAAGTATTGCTGAGTTGCTGCGTATAGTTGTTTTGCAACCATGGGCAACTAGTTTCAGCTACACTTAGCAAATTTTTACAGGGGAATTTGCAAATAAGAAACGGGATTTGAAACAACCAGTGGACTGGTGCTTTTCAAATTATTTCATCACTGTTAAAAATCAGAAAATGTTTTTTATATGTTCATGTTCATATGTTATATGAAATAAATCCAGTATTTTTTGATAGGAACTGTATAGATTTCATATTAGGCTACAAGGACATACTTTTATTCCAACATCATCATCATATGATCAATATATATTTTTAAATTTACTATAATATTTGTCATACTACATGTGATTATCAAACTATAGAGGTGATGCATATCTTCTAAATTATATGTGTTATAAACTTTTTCCTCAAATGTGCATTGTGCACACACAACATATTCCTGTCAGAAACTAGCAAATCCCAGTGCACCCTGAAGAAGACTCCACCCCCATGCAACCTTGAACTAGAAAAGCACTTTAGAAAAGGGAAGTATGGATGGATAAACATTAGATTACACATGGAGAACTATTTAAACATATTTTAACCACTAGTTCTTGTACAGACACATGTAGCACAAATTGTTCTATTTAAAAGTATTTTCAGTGAGTATGGCCCCCCTTTTTTACTAACCCCTAGTGGCAGCTGTGGAAAACTACAAAAAAGAAAGACTTGTGTCACTTGATACAGTCATCCACTTATAAATATTAAACTCTGCATCTTTACCACAAACTCTTAAAGTCTAGCAGATAGAGATAGACAGCAAGAAGTCAGACTAAAACTGTCAGTGAACTGCAGTTCAAAGCACTGCTGACATCGACTATGCCTCTTCAACAACTGAAGCTGTTTGCTTATTACTGATTGCTCTGGTTACATATGTAACAGATAGATGGTCAAATTTACTTAGTAGTGAAAATGTCCTAAAACTTAAAGGAGAAACTTCAACATTTATGTTAGCAATTGACACTACAATGTTCAGGTTAACTTAAAAGCTGCAACAAAAGAGTGAAATCAGTTGAATATACAAAGAAATCTTGTAAAACTGCCGTTTTCAGTTGTGGAGAAGATTCTTCTCATGTGAGACTTTACTGCCTCAAGAGATCAATGAAGCCAGCAATGTTTGAGTACATTCAGTCAGCATACAACTATACAAAGGCTCTTTGGTAAAAGGGCGCAGGTAAAGTGAAGCTAAATGAGAGAAAGGCAGAGGGACTGTACCATTTAATTAAAAATGCATCTTAATCTTTGTCAATCTCTGCAGGAACAGGGACCAAGACATTAAAACATGAATCTACACTAAGATCTCCAACTAAAGAAAAGCCTCTTGTGATCCAACCAGATACACGTGAAATTGTTTCTGGAGAGAATGTTAAGTTTGTTTGTCCGTTGATCCTCAAGCCGGAGTCTCAAGCTCCAAAACCTGACAGTTCAAAGAAGACTGTTCAAGCAGAGCCTCAGCAAGCCTGCGTCAGCACTGCCAAGGGCACCGCCTACAGTCCGTCCCCATCTGATGGAGCCATGACTCCTGCTCAGGCTGGGGTGTGGGAACGGATCCACGCTCCAAAGGAGACAAAGAACAACCTCCACATGAAACTGAAACTATCTTCTCCAGACCAAAAATTGACACGTCCCTGTGTGGTACAACTGGTGAATATGCTCACAGTGCCTGAGTCAGAGGTGCAGCTTCAGGATAAGGTTTCTAAAGGTGATGCTAAGCACAAAAGTGGTCAGCTACTGCCCAAAGACCTCCGCCGCCACCAAGGTCTTCACACGGGCCATCGCCTTTGCTGCTTCACCCCCTGTGGAAACGGTGTTTGGCGACTACAGAAGGTGGTCACACATTCCAGGGATGGATATGTTTGCAGTGTCTGCGAGAAAACGTTTAAGCGGAGGAAAATTCTCCGGCGACATGAGCGCTTTCACACTGGAGAAAAACCATACTCTTGCTCTGTGTGTTTGAAGACTTTTGCATTAAGGAAGAGCCTCCGCCGCCACATGAGATTCCACACAGGGGAAAGGCCTCACACCTGCACACACTGCAACAAAAGCTTCCGTCTTCGAGACAATCTGAAAGCACATCTGAGGTTTCATACTGGAGAGAAACCTTTCAAATGCACTGCTTGTGGCAAGATGTTCAGGATCATGAGGAATCTGGAGAAACACCAGTGTGGAATCTATGTTCCTTCATTCAGAATGATTGCTGGCCTGTAGCTGTGTAAAAAGTGACTGGTTGTGGAGGGGGCACCAGTTTCTACCTCAGACTGAAGACACTGTATTGCTTCTGTAAAAAACTTTCTTGTAAATTTTGATAAAGCTAAAGCTATGAGAGAAATGGAAATCAGGTAAATCTTTACACTCAGTAATTCCAGAAAGGTGGTATTTTTTTGACTAATAAGAGGGGATTGAAGTATGATGGGGACAGTTTGTGGAACTTAACTTATACTACTGATGGCTTTATCTAAACTTTCTTTGTTTCTTATTCCTTACCAAATTTTGTGAACCGATAAGCGGGACAGGGATAATATGCAAGAGTTGAACATCTGCCTGATTGTTCAAGCATCGGGTTTGATAAGGAACACATGATCAGCCTGCATGGAAACCTGCCACCTGGTACAGTAACACAGGTATACTGTGTACAAGCTAAGTACTCTGCTGCTCCTTAGAGACTGTTTTCTTGTTCAAGGTTTGAATGCATTAATTATGTACTTTTTTACTTTATACTCATGTCTCTTGTCAGGTGTTTGGTTTTTATTTTTTATGTTATGAACACTGAATGTATGCAGACTTCTGTTTTTTTTATGACCCAGATGCCCAAGTCTGTCGACACTGACTTTTTAAAAAATCTTGTTTTTGTGGTAAAAAAGTGTTGATACTTTGAAAGTTTGATTCATACTATCATAAACTATAATGTTAAAAAATATATCTTTTTAAAGACGTTTAAAAAAATGTTTTTAAGTTCATTCATACAGATTATAAACTTATCTCTGTATTCCTTTTTTAAACTTGTCATTATATTATCATTTCTCTTTTGTATTAATAAAAAAATACATTTCTCTTCTATTCTGTTTTTGTTGTATAAACCCTCAACACACTTCATTTAAAGCTTATAAGTTATATCTTATGGCAATTTGTGGCTTCATTCTAAGGGAATAATATAAGAGCTAGTAAAAACTTTTTTAAATGTTATCAAAAAGTCACGGAAGTTGGTGATTTATTTTGTTCTCGTTGCATTTCATATTTTTATCATCAGTATTCCTATCATGCTTTGCGTGATGTAAACAGGAAGTGTCGTTTTGCAAAGGAGTGAGGTAGATCTGGGCAGCGATGTAAATTTATTAATTATATTGATACATATAATCTATAACACAGTAACTAAGGCTATGTTAAGATAGACAGCAACCGCAGGATTAACTATTTTGTAAAAAAAAAAAAAAAAAAAGAGAGTTATGCTGTAGAAAGATCTGTAAAACGTTTTTAGGAATGGATTTATGAATCTTTACTTACCAGAGACGGATGAAAAATACAATAAGTAAAGCCAACGTTATCATTGAGTAAAGAATAAATTGTTTTGTTTGTAGAGCAGATATAAACCCAGAAACCGCATAAGGGTGAGTAGGAAATCAATTACAATATATTGCACCTGTGTAATTACATAGACAGGCCGTCGAGACTGCGTGTATACTCTTATACGACCTTTCTGGGTTAACTTTTGAATGTCGTATCCCTCCTACACAGCCGGTGCATACCTACAGGTGTTTTATTCATATGTAACTTAGATGAGTCCCAGACGTGGAACCTATTATTGAGACTGTAACATTTAGTTTAGTCGTCACAGTCAGTATAGACGGATACGGATATCAGGATTGGAACTTTTTATCGACAGTAAAAGTTATTTTTTGTGGCTAAAGGTCTATTTTCAGGTGAGTGACCCCACAAATTATCAGACCTGCTGTACGCACGGTGAAAGTATTCAACTTATATTTATTGATATTTTTACTTTAAGTCGAAGTTTCTGTCGATCCTCCTTCTCTTAAGCCCCGCCCCACCAGGAACTACAGATACGAGGTTGCTTTCATTTTTAGCAATATGTGTTTGAAGGACAAAAGACAGAAGATACTTAGAGCTTTACTTAGTTTCAACTTTAAAGGTAGGATTTATTTTGCTGATCATCGTCTCCTCCTCGATCTTGAACCAAGGCTCATGGCTTATTCGTAACCAGTGGGATAGGAAGCGTTCATACAGGTGGCAGCTGAGTGATGTTCAAACTCTGCAGTAAACTTCGTCTTGTCTGCTCTTTTCATGCTCACAGAGACTCTTTTAAAAAGAGAGATCAAGAATGGCAGGAACAGAGAGAACGAAGCTGGAGGAGATGCTGACCTGCCCTGTGTGTCATGACATCTTTAAGGATCCACGGCAGCTGCCCTGTGGACACAGCATGTGCATGGGCTGTGTGGAAAAGATGAGAGATCACTCTTCAAGCATGCCTTTCCGTTGCCCAGACTGTCGAGAATATTTTGGACAGATCATTATGATACAAAAGAATTACGCACTTTCCAACATCACAGAGGACTTCAGGGTTAACAGGAGTAGGAGGGTATTTATGAGCACTTTTTTTCACCTGCAACCTCCTTTATCGTGCCACTTAAAAGATGTAGAGAATAAACTTAATTAATAATTGTTGTGTGTTGGAGCTTAACTTACTCTTTGTTTTTTGTAAACAGGACAAGCAGACCAAAAATGTGTACTGTGACTGTTGCCAGGAGACTAAAATGCTGGCCTTCAAAACATGTCTAAAGTGTGAGGTGTCGCTGTGCAGAGAGCATGTCAAGGACCACCTGGAGCTGCCTGTATTCACAGGACACCCCTTAGTTAAGCCTCTGGTCGATATCCTGGAGAGGAAATGCCCACAGCACAAGGATGATGTGCTGAGATACTACTGCAACGCGTCCGGACGTTACATCTGCAACATGTGTGCCCTGGAGAACAAGAAGCTCAAACAGACCACTGACACTTCCGCTGTACTGCGCAGACAGCTGACTGTGAGTTTTACTTAACACTCTTTTACACATTATTTTTGAAAAAAAAGTCTAGCATTGTAATGATAAGGAAACAGTGAGTTGAATTAAAAAAAAAACAGAGAATCACCCAGCAGCAGTTTGCAGAAGCAGGGTGGAAATTTCCTGTAAATGACTGAGCTGCTACAAAACAGGATTTTCAGGTTCTCAAGGTTTTGAAAGTCTTTCTCCAACTCACCCTCACTATTCATTAAAAACCCCGAAGTCCCTTGGATCAGTCATTACAAGTCCTTGCTGAGGAGAAAAAACACAGAACTTTCTTTTAAATTCAAATGGGAATCCTAGAGTTTCCAAAGATACATGAAAGTATCAGTGAAACCTTTGAAAAATTTCTATAAAATGAAAAAAAAAACAACACGTTGAACATTTTAATTTGATTGTACATTGCAGCAATGAAAAACATGGAGTCGTGGTTTTTAACAATGGTGGGTTAAAGCTGATACCCGAATAAATTTTACTCTGTAGTATAACTGTCTGTGTATTTGTGTGTGTGTGTGTGCATGTGCATTTGACAGGAGTACTTCGACCAGCGCTTTGAAAGGCTACAGGAGCAAGCTACAGAATCCAATCAGTCTATAAAAAAACTGCAAGAATACGTCAATCTTGAAGTATGTGTCATTTAAATTCTGATTTCAAAGGGTTTACACTTTGTTTTTGAACACGTCAACAGAGATCTAATGTGTATTTTCCTCTGTGCAGAGACGGAAAGCGAAGCAAGCCGACTCACTCCTCAACAGCGTCACAGTGGTGCTGCTCTGTCTGTGGTTCATTGGGGTATATTACGGTAAGAGAATTCCAAACCTTAGTATATTGTTTGTCTTGTTATGTGTCACATACCCTAACTGATGTCTATCTTTGTTTCCAACCAGCCTACAGCTACTCGGTGGAAAACCAGACGCTAACAGAGGCGCTGGACAAACAGCAGAACCGTGTGCATCAGATTTATTCCACCATTGCAGGTAAGAAAGCAGCTGTCAGCTCCCTGCTGCTGCCTGCTGACATGACTACAACAGAAACAGGGACTGAAGCAACATGTGGTTTACTGAAATCTTTTAGAACTCATTTTGGCTCAAAATCTAATGCTTTCAGCACATCTCAACTTCCCATTCCCACATGCAGTGTGACGTTAGGCAGTGGCTATGTGAATAGCGTGTTAAAGGAATAAGTCAACACTTAGGGAAATATGTCTATTCATTAGTTAGTAGATAAGAGTGATACCACTCTCTTATTTTCCTGTTAAATAAAAAGTTACTGCCAGAAGCTGGTTGGATTAATTTAGCATGAGGACTGGAAACAGGGAAGCAGCAAGCCAGCCTCTGTCAATACACAAAGATAACTGCATCACATTGTAAGCTTTTTAGTTTCATCATAGGAGCTGTGAGCTGAGCTTTTGTTGATTTGTAAGTCATTCCATAATTTCACCAGCAGGGTAAACATGGATAAAAAATAATCAAATAGAATCAAATGGAGCTAACAGCACTTATTGTCTGATGCTTGACTCCAGAGCAACACGTTTCTTCCAATGAAAACTCTTTCAAATCACTGTTTTAATTCCCTACACAGAACTCATGGTTGATCATCAAAAGGGGAACTACAAACATCCAGCAACAGGAGATAAAGGTACAAACTGATCTCTTAAAGAAAAGGTTATTAATAAAATGCTAATGAAAGGCAACCAGAGAGAACTACTGTGTGTTTGTGTTTGTGGTGCTGATTGAGATTGTGATGATTAACGATTTTACAGTGCTAAATAAAAAAAGAAACTGTGCCCTGATTTCTGTCAGTGTGATGCTGACTGTGTTGAAGATGTAGAAAGCAGACAGTGACTATATTTACATGCACAGCATCCTGGTTTGACCATTTGGTAATATTATGTTAATAAGTATAGACCGTCATTCATCACAGTTTTTATCCAGATTCTAATGTTATCCCGGTTTCTCGTCATTTGCATCCCTTTTAAATATTTCTGGATGAACTCAGTTTGGTTTGTGACTGTATGAACCTTTGGATTTAGATTCATCTGATCCTCAGTAATAAAAGATGAGAGTATTATCATTTGCCTTATTACTATCTGAGGTTCATCTGCATGTAGCCCATTATTACATTGTTAATCACCTTTTTGTAAATGCCAACAATTTAATACCTTTTTAATGGCTATGGGAAATAATGGTCAGAAACCAGAGTGAAGTTTTTTGAATGCAACAGTTTCCTATTTAATAGTGAAGCTTACTTATCCAGGTTTCTAAAAACTGGAATAAGGACTTATTCAAGTTTCTGGGGCCAGAATATCTGCATGCACAAACACATTATTGGGACGCTCCAAGGACCAGATCATAACAGAGATGTTAGTGTGCATTTAAGCAGACTGAATGATTTGTTGCCCACATCTCAAATGCACAGAAAATACCACACTGATACTACACAGATAATGAGCATTCTGATTTTAAAGAAACTATGTAACTGTAACTGAACGGCAGCATGTGACAGTTACAGGAGTATTCACAAATGCTAAAACATCATGTATTAGTGACAGAGATAAAACACAGTTGTAAAGTCTGCAGAATGAATAATATCAGCTGCAAAGCAAAAGCTAAAGTTAGCTAACATTAGCCATCATAAGCTATTTGTCATTCCACGACAAATCAGGTTGCAGGAGCAAAATCCTGCAGTGTGTACAAAATAGTCTTGCAGATTACCGATTTAATTTAACCGGCTTTGTATTATGAATTAGTACAGTAAAAAAGTTGTTATGAGCCCACATGATTTGTATGTCTGTCTGTCTCTCAGGTGATGCAATGTTGGATATGGACACAATCAGTCCTTTTCTTGGAGTATCTGCTGACCTCCGAACAGTAGAGAGAGTGAAAACCAAGCTTGACTATCCCAGCAGTAAGAGCCGCTTTGATGAAGCCCCACAGGTCCTCTCCACCCGCTGCTTCTCCACAGGTACCCATGTCTGGGAGGTGGAGGCTGAGGGATACTGGGACATGGCTGTGTCCTATAAGAGCATCCACCGTAAGAGCAAGTCCAACAGCGCCTTTGGAAACAATGCCGTGTCCTGGAGCCTCACACACAATGACAAAGGCAAGCTGTTTGCCTACCATAATAGAGAGAAAAAAGTTCTCTCGGGAACCTTGCAAGGCAGCCAGGTAATAGTAATGGTTGATTTTGAGAAAGGCAACATCACATTCAGTTCTAAAAGTACCACAGTCAAAGAGCTGCACATGTTCAAGGCTAAACTGACGGAGCCAGTGTGCTTGGGTTTGGGGCTTTACCGTGTGGACCCACCCAGTAGAGCCTCTATTCTGAAAGCTTTGTGAATAATTCAACAAAGTGTCAGAACTTTCAGTCACCACTGGATCCAGAGTGTCTTAAATCCTGCTGTAATCAAAGAGAACTAAGGTTGTTTTGCACTAAAAGTGGAGGAGGGGGGGTCTGAGAATAAAGACCCAAGTCAAAGCCAAAAAACAAACAAACAAACCATTTGCCTCAGGAATATGTTTTTCTATTAAAAGGTGTTTTAAGGTATGTAGCGTGCAGTTAATTGATTTTACCTGTGCATTGTAGATCTGAATTCCAGTATGTATAAATTAGCAATATGAAGTATTCTAAGTACAGAGTAATCACAAAGACTTTTTAAATGTTGTCTCTGCCATCAGAAACTTATGATCATCACAACTTGAAAGACGCTAATCATACAAATTCTACACAGTGTGATTAGAACTTCAATCTTTGAAAAAAATTATGTTTTCTTTTAGGAGCTCACAGATTTTTGAGTCTGTATAAAATGGTTCACCTCAATGTGGTGTTCTAGAAGATATTACAGAGGCTGGAGTTCTATGAAGAAACTGAAAACATTCTGAATGAATCTTTTTGTTTTTCCTGTTTTTTTGTTTATTCACAAAGTTTTATTCAGCCACGTTGACCACAAGTGGCAGACCAAGATAATAATAATGCCAAAATTGAGCCTAATAGAACAAGAGGAGGAGTAAGAAAGTCATCACACTGACTCAGTAACATCAGTTGCCAAGCAATATCTAAAGTTACTAACATTTGACACCATAAGCTAATGGTCATACAAAACAGGCCACCCCAAATGCAATGGTGAATGCTGAATGGTGCCTAACTTTAAATGTTGCTGCAACCCAGGGATGGAAAGTTGCTTCCGTGCTTCCTTTCTTATTTCCTTTAGCATGAGATACACTGGACCATGAGACAACACTGTACCTCAATTGCTTGCAGCAGAAATGTTAAAGCCAATTTAACAAATTCAATTGCACAATAATGTAACCAAGAGTCATTGCACTCAGATTCTCTTGGCACTGTGGGCTTCCTTACGAATTCTTTCACGTTTTTCTTGGACTCATGAGGTTTCTTATCAAGATTAGGGAAAGCAGTGTAAAGGAAATAAGACATAAAACTATTAGACCAAAGTTGAGGTCAGGCAGGTTTGCACAAGTTACTTTTTCTCGCTTTTAGAAAGTGAAGGAGAAAGCACTGGATTGAGCAATTTTGCTTTTTTATTAAAAAAAAAAAATTAAACATAAGGCATTTTTTAACAACTGACAATGATCTAAAGAGACTGTTTTTCAAAAAGAGAAGGCAATATTAAATCCAGAAGGCCACTGCATCTTTTAGCTAAGTAAAGAATCAGTTGGAAATGTGTAAATTGCCTCTCTTGTTGATTACAGGAGACATGAAACTATCACTTCAGAGCATGAAATCTTATTCAAATGGTAAGCACTATTAAATTATGTATCAGACTGCTGTAAAATGTTCAAGTGTTCATCCTTATTTTCAGAGTAGGTTGAATGACACTTTTTTAACAATTTAAACTGAAACAAGTCTGAACTGACCTGTGTGAGATTTAGTAAAATAAAATTAATGAAAAGAATACTTAGACCAACTTAAACACTTCTTTGTGCGATCTTTTCTCTAGCTGCCTTGAAGTCTCTTGATGTTTTACTAAAGGCCGTATACATTACCCAGTATAACACTATATAGGACCTCTGTGGTAAAAATGTCAATGTCCTAATTTAGCACCAGTTATTAACACTACTTGTTCAGTTTCCTGAATAGCCACTGTCAAATCTACAGTGCATGTACAAACAATGAGCAGATTATTACACTGATGAAATACATTTTTAGGATTCCTCACTGCACCAGTTCTGCATCCGTCCTTCAGCTTTTTACACTCACTCTTGGTAGAAAAAACAAATGTTCTGCTGATGTGATACGTAGCAGCTGCACTTTACTTTACTGTTCCCATGTTCTGGTTCCTGATTGAGCACCATGCTCTGAATATATCTCTGAAAAACAGAAATTATAAAGTTCAAAAAGGGCTTCTGATATCCGCTGGAAATTTAATTTCAAAAGTGCATGTATCAAACCTTTACATACCTGCAGTGAGTTGCCACACATTCGTTGCTGCAGTATTCTTTGTCCCAGTCTTCGCTCTCTACAGCCAGGTTGTTGCAGCCGGCTCTTACACACACACTCCTTAAAGATGAAGCATCACCGGACCCATTCACCTCCATCTCATCCTGAAAAGGGAGCAGACACTTGGATGAGCATCATTGACATCAGAGGCCCATAATACCTGTACACTTATTAAGGCTTGTCATGTTAGGTGATAATATGACACTGTCAAGGTTCGATGATGCACTGAAGGCAAAAGAGAAAGTAGAAATAAATACAACGCCTTTATAATCATACAACAGTGCATTACTGTTTGATATCTTTCAGTCACAGTGGATGTAAATAGATTTTTGGCACCTACCAGGAGAAAAAGATTCATATTGAGGTCAACAGCTATAAAAAAATGCAAACTAACTTGCTGAACTGAAAAACCAGAAGTATCCATCCTCCTTATCAAAGTTTAATAGAGACACTTTAGACAGGATTTAGAGTTCTGGGTCTAAGTATAATGCGTGTACATCTGGAAAAATATTTTTTCTCCTCAAGCGTCTGTGTGAAACTGCTAAAGCTGTGTCAGCATGGCTGGTTTGACGAACAGCAAATTTTCACTACCCCAGATGTCATGTGAACATTTCAACGGCAGTTTTCTCTTTGCCAGTCTGCTGTAAAAACACTGATGCAACACCCGTGGACCCACATGTAACTACTTCTGAGCTGCTTCAGCCTCTTTGTGGTCTCACTCATCGTCTCATCATCAAAGTGATTTACAGCTGTGCCATTTCTGACCAAGAAAACCTGACCTGACCTGACTACTCAGAGTTACTCTGCGCCAATTGTACAAAAATTATAAGGATTGTTTCATTTTCGTCGTGGTGTTGTTTCTGACAGGAAATTAAGCGACCACATTGGTCCTTTCAGATTCAGGTTTCTCATTTTTGAAATCCCAAGTGATTTCCATTCAGCTTGTGCACTGTCAAGACATTTGGCTTTACAAGTTTCTGATTTATTGTGCGTCATTGTAGTTAATCACAGTGAATACTTATGGAATACTTTTATTTGGGCTTTGTTCTATCTTAGTGAATTTGTTTTCACTGTAATGAAGAATCTCTTTTTCCATACAAGAGATAAAAAATGTTGGAAAACAAACAAAAGCTTCACAAAAGGTTTAAGATTTAAAGGCACTTTAGTAGCAGAAGGAGGAGAACAACTTAAAATCTTGGGCCTTGTAAATCAGAAAATGTTTTTTAACAGTTACTTAAAATCTTGACTTACTTAAATCTGAATAAAAGCCTGCCCTTACAAAGCTGTGCCTTATAATTTATCCTTAAGCGGTGCCAAATTGTTACAACAGCTTGGCGATGTCTAAGGAGAAATTATGAGCTACAATTGAGGAACTGCAATCCATTATCAGGTCAAACCAGCAGCGATCAAATAAAACTGAGTATTCTGAGAATAAGGTCACAGCCTCAAACAGAACAAACCAAAATCTAACAACAAGAGATTAAGAAAACATGTACCTCTTCTGAAGGCAGCACTTCAGTAACATCATCCTCATCTGTATTGCCTTGTGTGTCAGCAGAGTTCACCACCTGCACTGACACAACGGGTGCAGACTGGGCAGATGTAGTCGCAGTAGATGATACAGCTGCTGTATTGGGGACAATAATTGGCAGGGCGTCTTTGCCCTGCAAGGAGGCAGGGACTATTTTTATCTGCAAAGGAGGTGGATTTGTAGCTGTGATGGACACAGGGAGACCCGGTGTGGAGCTTCCCTCCCGGGGCTTGGCCTGTAAAGGTGGAGGTGCTGGTGCCATTTGCTGAAGCCGTGGTGGAGGTGGTGGGTTCTGCATCTGCTGCAGTGGAGGTGGCTGACGAGAAGCTCCTGACACTACCAGTGTAGGTTGCAAAGCGCGGACACCTCCAGGCAGCACAGTCACCACCTGCCCCCCGGCCTGCAACATGTGTTTTGGAATTATGATCTTGGTGATGGTCTGGGCCTGGGGTGCTGCAGCTGCAGGAGCGGTGGATTTGTTTGCCCCTGTGCGAGAACGTGTGGTCATCTCCGGGACATCCAAAATGATGTTGGAGGCACATAAGTTGGTGATTGTGTTCTCTTCCAGGTTGTTGTTGTTGGCCAATCTGACAGCCTGGGTACCAGCAGAAGGAAGAGCTACAAGTGTCTGGTTGACCACCGTTGGAGGTGGTGATGGTGGGGTCTCCATCTCCTCAGTGACGGGCTGTGGTGAAGACAGAATAGAACATTAGAAAATTCATATGGATAACAATTCCTTACAGCAGTTAAGGTGTTTTTCCTAAAAGAACAACATGACCTTACCTGTGACAGCTGGTTGGCTTTATAAGCTGCCAGTGCTTTCAAATACTCCTTTTTGGCTGCTTCTGTCTTTCTTTTATAAACCTAGAGGAGACGAAACAAATGCTACTGTTAAAATTAGGCGCCATTTATCTCAACATTACCACCAACAATAATTTTCTCCCAAATGACATGGTATAGTATATACTGTATATAGGCATTGGTTTTCCTACCTGTTTCTGTTCCTCAGCTAGGCTGTCCCACATTGAGGCCACAATCTTTGACACCTCCCCAAAAGAGGCGTTGGGGTTTTGGCCCTTAATGGCTGCCTGGGTGTCTCTGAAGAACAGGGCGTATGCTGAAACAGGCTTCTGTGGCTCATTTGGGTCCTTCTTTTTCCTTCCTTTCTTAGCCCCCACCACCCCAGCCACTGAGGCAAGTGTGGCTGGCTTCCCCCCACCCCTCCTGGACATAGCAGGGGACAGAGAGGATGTAGTAGCTGGGTGGGAGGACATGTGAGAGAGGGCAGAGGAAGAGGAGAGAGACATGGGGGAATCTACCAGCACACTCTTCTGAGTAGGGGGAGGGCAATAACAGAAGAGAAAGGAGAGAGTGTATTAGCTGCCGGATCTAAAACAGCATGGAATCCAAATAACATCAGAGTGCAAGAATCCACTCATGTATACAAGGATGTAAGTCTCTGCTAGTGTAACCCCTCACCTTGAAGTCATCCATGTCCTCATCCTGCAGGGAGCCAGCAGGTGACGGTGTTGCAGACAGCGGCTGCTCAGGTGTCTCTGAGTGATGCCTCATGTTTTCACCCCCAAGACCCATTGCCAGCTCAGACTGGTTGATGGTAGACAGGTGACTGCTCCCCAAGAGACCATGACCGATGTCACCAAGTTGGACATCAATGGTCATCGGTGATGAACTGCTAAAATGTGACCCACTGGAATTCCCCAGTTCCTGTTCAGGGATTAGATCACAAAAAAGTTGAAAATGACTCTCAGCTGATTCATGAACAATTATCATTTAAGCACATTGAACAGCATCTTGTTGACTGTCCACTTGTAGAGCACTCACCAAGGCAGATGAACTCAGCAGGGCTCCCCCTCCAGCCTGGGCCATTGACCCAAGATTCAGCTGCTCCAGGCCTTGAGACCCAGAGTTCACAAAAGTGGAAGCAAAGGAAGGGTCATTTGCTTCGACCACCAGGTTGCTAACGAGGCTACGGGACCCTGAAGGTCCCCCGGTGCCGTCAGACCCATCAGTCAACTCAAAGTGGGACACTGCATCACTGATGCTCAGAGTTGGGTCTGGATCAAGGGAGATGGGAGGAATCTCAAAAACCTCATCCCCGAGACTAGGGGTATGAAATGTCTGCTGCATGTGGAGAAGGATACATATATATTGCTCAGTACAAAATGAACGTAAGATCAAAGTTTCAAAAACAATACAGTTACATTGTACTATCATTTTGTTTAAATCGTTTGAATCAACTCACACACCTCAGCCGACAAAAAAGGGTGGCCCGCTCCACTGATGGTGAGGTAACTGTCGCTGCTTTCTGAAAACTAAAACAAATCATTAGGATGTAAGTAATATGTAGAGTTGGCATGGCAAGTCAAAGCTGACCTTTTCAACTGAGTATTTGATAATGTCAAGTTACCTTATTTTCCTCCGAGTATCCACCGTAAGCTTGGGTGTCCAAAAACTCAGAATCAACATTTTGAGCACAACCATCCGACAGATCAGAATAAAAATTAAGATCCATTTTGAAACTACTTTCTACAAGAAAACTACAATACACGGTTTAAACTTTGTTGCAAATGAGAATTCCTTATTTCCCAACTCATTAAAGGAAACTATTCCAACATCAACAATAGCAGCTAGCACCTAGCTAGCTAGCTAATCACTGCGGGGTTAGCATAACGTTAAGGTCGAGAAGATGATGCTATGCTAGCTTAGCTTTGTGGAGCCCTGTCGAGAACTGGGACGATAGGGATATTTGAGACTGATAACAGCCAAGTTAATCACAATGTTGCCTAGTTACCACGTGTAAACTCTCCGGGCACAAAGCTCATAAAAGGCCAAAGAACAGCCCATTCATAAACTGATGTATTGCTAACTCTATGTACTAACCGGACGCACGTAATAGCTAATGTTAGGTTTACGGGCTGCCGGAAATTTAAATTATTGGCTGATACACCTAGGGAGAAGAATCTCACTGCTGTGTGAAATCGGGGGCGGTCAACCAGTGGAACCGAGATTAATTGTTAGCTTTTTTGGCCCAGCTACATGGCTTGCCAAAACGCGAGATTTAATGACGCTTAAAGGACAAATAGCATGGTAACCGTCTTTACCAAAGCTAGTTAAAGATGTATTCAAAATCACATTTGTTTTTTAACTTTTTATTAGGTGTGGAAACCTATTCAGCCATGTGATGAAATAAAAATAGTTAGGCAAGTTGAAGTCAATAAAACTGTCAGATGCGTGTTTTCATTTTTGCTAACAAAAAGCCCTGAAGGCGACACGACTCACTCCTGGGTAGAAACTTTATCAACAGGACTGTCCTTTGTCCTCCCAATTCGATTAACTTTGATGTAAGACAGAAAACCCAGGTTTAAAATATGACTAAAACAATTAGGCTGTTCAAATCCCGTTTAATATAATCTAAATAAATGCCAAACTTGAACTTTACAGCCAAATTTAAGCTAGTTTTGATGTCTGCATGCTTCTTTTGATGCTTCATATGAACATTAGAAAATAATAATCATACCCGACAGACCCTATAAGGGATTAGTTAATGATTCTTTTACTTAATGATTCTCTTTTAAAACGACCTTTATTTCCTCTAATTTGACACCTCAGTCGTCATTCAGAAACGAGTGTGTGTGTGTGTGTGTGTTGCATCAGCAGTCTTCATTTTTGCCTAATGCATGCAGGACTTATTAAATAGTTCGTACTGCCAGAAGCTTTAACACTCTTCTGTTTCTTTTGTCTTGTATTATTTTGCATTCTTGTTTGTGGAAACTCATTACGAATTGTCACTTTATTAATTTTAGACTGTCACTGCTAATCCTGATCAGACTGGACTACGGCAGATGTAATTTTTTAAAAAGATGAGTCATATACCCTGTATATTCTGTTATTTAGGTTAATATACAGCATACTGGAGGTACAAATAAAGAATTAACAGACATACTATATTTAGACAAGAATGTGTACATGCCAAAAATACTAAATAATATCAGAGATTTCATTTTTGTCCAGTGCAAGGTAAGTCTGGATATTAAAGAGATGACTCCTTGCGAGTTTTTAATATGTTGTAGTATTGCTGGTATCTAGTACTTAATAAGTCTGAAGAAAGTTGTATATGTGGTAATTAATTCCCTAATGTATAATATAAACTCCTATGCATATTCATGTGCTGTAATTAGGACACAGTTGTTTAACAGTATGTGATATGGACTTAACAAATCTTGTGTACAAACAGTAAACCTACTTACTGCTTCTGCTTGATGAAAGTCACAAAAATAAGACACAAACTGGCTTTCACTGTAGATTGCTGTTATTCATTTCACAGATACACTCAGATCATAAAACAAGAATAGTAACTCATTGCCATCATCTTTGCACCATAGTACACAATTGACCTGCTCTACATTGTACAATACAACCATCCTCCTAGCACTGCTTCAGTAACTAATACGTCACTTTCCCTCTCCCTCCCTCTTAACCCCCATCCCTCCCATAAGAGTGAAAACAATAACAGTACATCCACACACTGGATCCCCTTTTAGTTCACAGACTCGTCTGGACACACGAGATATGACCAAACAAGATAGACGGGGATGGTGGAATCTGGATCCAGGCTCTGCTCAGTATACATGTCCAGTTTCATGGAGCACTAGAGGACCAGCATTGAGGTTCTTAGATAAGAAAAGGGTATCTGTACAGCAAGGGTCTTCTTTTGGTCATGGTTGGGAATGTAATGGGAAAGAACAGGTTTGGAGGAGGAGGAGGAGAATGACAAGTTGTGAAGTAAGAAAGCTCAGCTTTTTGCCATTTTGTCAGAGGTTAGAAAGGAGGATCGAAGAGACAAAGATGGAGCACAATTGTGATGATGAAAAAGAAAACAGATTGGTGCAAACCTGCTCCTTTCATGGAAAAAAATCCCTATATAAAATAAACAAATAAAAGTAGCGACAAAAAAACAAATTCATCCATAATTTGATACAAAATATGGTAAAAATAAATGAGGAATAACATGATTCAATGTTGAGAAGGGGACTAAGTCAGAAATGTTTGAGGAGAGGGAGCCAGTCAATCCTCTGAGCTTGACGAGGAGTCAGAGTCTTTCTGTGCTATGATGACATCGTCCAATAGCGCCTCTTGATCCGAGCTGTCATAGTCACCTTGGGAAAGGCTGTCACCGCCCTCCATTTTCACGTCAAAGTCCGGACTGGTGAGGAAGTGATGGGAGGTCTCCAGGTCCTCTTCGTCCATCATGTAGGCTCCATCTGAGACCAGAGTCTCCTCCTCAACTCCATCCAGGTTGGGGTCTTCGGGGGTGGGATTCGGAGTGTGGTGATGATGGTGGTGGTGGTGATGGCGACGTCGGCTTTTCTTCGGGATCTCTGAGTGCTCGGTCAGCAGCCGGTGGAAGAGGTTCTCGGGCAGGAAGCCCTGTGAAAAGAATGAATCGAGTAAAAAACACACACACAGATTTGGCAATTCCCACAATTCCATGATCATGAAGAGCTAAATTTAACCATCTGGATTTCTTTTCCTATACCTTAATGTGATCAATTCTCTTCTAAGGCAACCAACCATGCACTTCATTTTAAGTGAATTTTAATTACACTTAAAAAGTGTTTTAAATCCAGACTAAAGTTATTTTTATGAATCATGACAGCTACATGCTCAATTTAATGCAGGCTGCCCCATTTCAACTAAACAGAGGATCAGAGAGCAAAGCGATTCAAAAGTGAAGTCACGTTTTAAACAACTCTGCACAGAATATTCTGGTTATAAGAATATATTAGCAATACATACTGAGTTCCGAACAGTTTCTGACCAATCAGGTGCTACAGCAACATCAGGATTCTCCTCCAGATATTCTCTTAGGTCTTGCAGCATTGGACAGAAAGCAGCTCCAACCTACAGAAAAGAAACATTTGGATGTTTGTCTGTTAGCAGGAAATAACATGAACAACAAAGCCAGTGTAACAGACCATCTAACTGCATGTCTCACCTTCTTTCCTGTCCTCATGTTAATTATTTTGACCTTCTCACTGCCTGTCAGGGCTTTATCTGCCCTCCTCCTCCTCTTCCTCTTGCTCCTGTTCACAAGGAGCTAAAGAACAAGACAAATTACGTTATAAAACAGAAACAAAGTACAGACTTGTTTCCCCTTATAAACCTGAAACCAAAGCAACATGAATTGACAACTAGTAAATGTCATGAATGTACATACCTCCAGCATGTCTCCCTCCACCTCATAATCTGGATTCTCCTTCAACCAGGTGGGGGGATCCCTGCGTCGAGGAGTACGCTCCAGTGGATCAAGGAGAGCATCGGGGTCCGATAACTTATGGAGGGACAGACAAATACAAGTTAAAAAAATCAAAACCATTTTCCTTTTTAATCAGACTGGACATGTACTTTACGGTAACATAAATTTTTCCATGTACCTCTTGGTCCTTGCGCCTTTTGCGGGCGCTGCTCTCTCCCGCAGACCCATTTGGCATAAGAGCCTGCTTAGAGAAGGTCAGCTTCAGCCCCTCCTCCTGACCGAGTGAGAGACAAGAGGGAACTTTAACAGAGAGCTACACATCACAGCTGCATCATTAAGTGTCTGATTTGATTTATGTGTTTTCATTTTTTTCACTGTATGAAATTCTTTTGACAGGCCAAACACTAAAACTTCCATTCAAAAAAATCAATTAAGGTGAAATTATTTAAATTGCAAAAAAAAACCAAAAGTATTTGAATCTTTGCTAATTTTTATCTACCTGTCTTAGCTCTTAATAATACTGTTTCACCCTCCACTGTATTCTCACCTTGAGGAGCTTGACAGTAAACTCTCCATCATCTCCATCTGCTCCAGGCACCCCAGGTGTGCCGGCGGGTTTACGGATCATCCTTGTGTAGGCCATCTCGTCCCCAGCCAGCTCTGAGCTCGGGTTGAGCTGAGCCTCAGGCACGTAGCGCCGCCCTGAGGGCCACTGACCAGTCAGCACCAGCGTACACAAACTGTCTAGACGGTTTATCAACACCCGATCCTGAGACAAAGAGGAAGCCTCATGTTATCAGTTAATTTAAAACAACAAAAAACATGAAGAGATAATTCCCTTAAGATAAATGTTATTCAAATATTAGACATACATTGAGTGTGACTGTACATTATTTACCTTGGGCCAATCTACTCTGAGAGGATCAGGAGGGGGAATGCCATCCTGAGACGGAGTCATGGAAAGTAAACTATTATCTTCATCCACATCACACAGTTTCATGCCAGCTGGGAAAAGAATGGAAAAATAATTCAGTTTGTTTGCGTATATTCTTGCAGGGTTTAATATTTTTCTCTGTAACTACCAGCTCACCTCCTTCCACCTCTTCCTCACTCTCTCCACTCTCATCACTGCTGCCTGATCGTTCAGATGATGACGAGCCTGAATCAGAATCTGAATCCGAATCAGACCCTCCCTCTCCTTTCCTTCCTCCCTCTGTTTTCCCGACCCTCCCTCTGCTTCTCTTTATGCTCCAGCCCTGCCCTCCTGCCTTGCCGTCATGGTGACTCAGAGGCGTACCCTGCAGATCTGCACCGATCTGACCTACGAGCAGCCGGGCTTCATCTTCAGCTCCCTCCTCCTTCACACCAGGCACGTCATCCTCAGTCTTTGGCTGGCTGAGGGGCATGATGGGCGGTGCCTGAGGTGGAGGAGGTGGGGCTTGCTGGTTCTGGATGAACTCTTCCCGAGCTTGACTGAAGGTGAACTGTGGGTCTGAGAAGATGGAGAGCTCGGTGCGGCTGACACCGTGCAGCGCGGTGCCCAGCATCAGCTGGCGATCGTGGTCTGGTATATTCCACCAAGCAGGCAGCTCGGAGCTGGGCAGAGCCAATGGCAGACGCTCCTCCAGTGAGGGGTGGGGCAGGACTCGCTCACGGAGACGACGCAGGAGGCTGATACGGTAAAGGGTTCGGGAAGCACGCTCCTCGGTAATGGGAGCCACAGTCTGGGTAAGCTCTGATGGATCTGAGCAGAATGAAAGAAGAGATATTTACTAGCATGAGACTGTAAATCTCACGTACACTGCTTTTAAAAAACTAAGGAAAACTATAAATCCACACATATTGGAGTCACAACTTGTAATGTGTTGTACAAACAAAGGAATGGTTGCAGTAGTTACCTTCACCACGGCCAGGGCGCAGGTGACAAACTCTCCGGCACATGGCAACAAAAGAGCGGAAGTATCGACTGAGACTCTCATCAGTTTTTTTATCCAGACGAGCAAATGTACGGAAGCGGTTCCAGTCAAACTCAGGGTCGCCCTCAGGAAGACCAGGCTCTTTTTTTATCTTTTCCACACCAAAAGTTGATACCACGCGGTAGAAGTCGCACTCTTCCCTGCGTGTCCACCTGAGAGAAAGCCGGAGGGCAGGTGATAGATTAAAAGTACTGAATGTTTTATTTGTGACGTTCATGTTCCTGCCAACAGTTCATACTATTTTACTGACTTACAGGTGGTTGTAACGTGGCCTGATTTGCAGCAATGTGCAAATGAAAGCATGAGAAGGGAGACTGCTTGCTAGTTTACCAATTTTTAATGAGGTACCATACTTTATCTAAAGAAAATTCGTATGTATATGCTTAAGTGTAATCACAGTTTTCCTGAGCAACTACAGACAGAAAGTAATGTAAAAGCACTGTACCTCTGCTGTCGCTCCTGCCGCGCAATCTCCTTCAGCTTGCTGGCCTGTTCACACCGTCTGCGCCGGCGGTCACCTTTTGCTTCTGCTTCGATCTTCAGCTGCTCCTGCCTGTAGCTGCGTTGGTAAGCTGTGATCAGCCGCCGCAATCGTGCTGTCAGTGACGAGCTGGAGGGCCACTCACATGCACCGCTCTGGCTGGATAAGCTTTCTGTGATCACTGGCCCAACCTTGTCTTCCACAGAAATCTCATCGTTCATGGAGTCAGGCTGGAGAAAAAAGGTCAAACACACTTGTTAAATTGCAAGCAGTTAGTTCCAACCAAGCCTGTGCAAATCCGTTACTGCAGACAGAATAACTTCAGGGTAATGTCTCAAATTCGTACCTCCTCGAAAAGATCTTTGGCGTGTCTTGAGGCAGGCTTGAATTCAGGGTCCTCTGAGTACTTATCATACTCAGCACTGTACAAAAAACAATCAAGCACTATTAAACAAGGGGCAAGACATATGTTTAAAAAAAGTGCCTCACTTTTCCAATCTGCTTAAAGAAGTTATTAACATTTTGTCTCAAGTTGTAATTACAGATGAAAACTTCGCAACTAAAAAAAAATTACAATTTTTAGATGTTTACCTAACTTGTAAGGCTGCTATAAATCTATAAGTAAATACGTTTTAATTGGCACTGTTAGCCAGGATCACTCACTCGTCTCCTATCTCAGCATCACCAGTGTGCTGCTCTGCATCAATAGCCTTGTCATCAGGCCGACCAGCTCTCTCCAGGAAGCAAAGGCAGGGATCAGCACGCATGGTGGTGTACATCTCATAACCTGCAAACAGAAATAAAGTAAAGTTTAAAATGATGACAAATGTGTAATAACAAGTCCCAGATCAGTAGCTCCACACGTTACAATAATAACAAATGTGACCACAACTGAACTAGAAACAATTTTGTATTGAAGCCATGACAGATCCTTACTGTATTATCATAAATGTCATGAGTTTTAAGAGAAACCTACCATGTTTGAATACACCAGCAAGCAGTGAGCGGTCTGCTTCAGCATCCCACCATCCTGCAGGTACCTCCTGCTGCTCCATCTCAGGCATCCAGATATCAACATCCCTGGAAGAATAAACAAATGCATTGCAATTGCGGTAACTCAGGCAGTGTTAATGTATCTTGAATGTGACTTATTTTACAAATGGCAGTATAGGATACCTGATATCAGCTCCTTTCAGAACAGAGTCTGCATGTTCGCCAATCACCTCCTGCTTCAGGTAGTAGAGCATACGCACCCTCAGCAACACCCTGGAGAGAGAGAGGATTTAGTGTTTGAATGTGAACAGAAATACTTTTTCAATAAACCACAGGAAAAAAAGTCCCAGCTGACTGGGCTTCACTGACTTGTTGCACTGGTGCTTGAGGTGTTTGCGGTAGCTGTCATCCAGAAGCAGGGTGTCAGGGTTGTACTTGCGAATCCATTCCACCTTCTGGACATCAAATGTGCTCTGGGCCTTTACCCTCTTTCCCTTCCTGCCTCTTGGAACAGGGATAGACAGGCCTAGGGAGAGAGAAACACATTGTACAGGTAATTAAACATTTCAATAATACAAGTTTTAACAGGAAAACACGAGGAAAGGCCAAAAACATTCAACAGCACTGACTCTATAAGATGTATAAGATTATAGAAAACAAGACCTTTACAAAATAAATGTTTTTTCTCTTTCAAAAAACAGATTTTTACAAGTTTTCAGGTTGAGGACGTTAAAATCCAATTTAAAACATTTTGTGATG